>OY743172.1:67628101-67633101 GCA_963555705.1 Ligustrum vulgare
AGGGTTTAGGGTTTAGGGTTTAGGGTTTAGGGTTTAGGGTTTAGGGTTTAGGGTTTAGGGTTTAGGGTTTAGGGTTTAGGGTTTAGGGTTTAGGGTTTAGGGTTTAGGGTTTAGGGTTTAGGGTTTAGGGTTTAGGGTTTAGGGTTTAGGGTTTAGGGTTTAGGGTTTAGGGTTTAGGGTTTAGGGTTTAGGGTTTAGGGTTTAGGGTTTAGGGTTTAGGGTTTAGGGTTTAGGGTTTAGGGTTTAGGGTTTAGGGTTTAGGGTTTAGGGTTTAGGGTTTAGGGTTTAGGGTTTAGGGTTTAGGGTTTAGGGTTTAGGGTTTAGGGTTTAGGGTTTAGGGTTTAGGGTTTAGGGTTTAGGGTTTAGGGTTTAGGGTTTAGGGTTTAGGGTTTAGGGTTTAGGGTTTAGGGTTTAGGGTTTAGGGTTTAGGGTTTAGGGTTTAGGGTTTAGGGTTTAGGGTTTAGGGTTTAGGGTTTAGGGTTTAGGGTTTAGGGTTTAGGGTTTAGGGTTTAGGGTTTAGGGTTTAGGGTTTAGGGTTTAGGGTTTAGGGTTTAGGGTTTAGGGTTTAGGGTTTAGGGTTTAGGGTTTAGGGTTTAGGGTTTAGGGTTTAGGGTTTAGGGTTTAGGGTTTAGGGTTTAGGGTTTAGGGTTTAGGGTTTAGGGTTTAGGGTTTAGGGTTTAGGGTTTAGGGTTTAGGGTTTAGGGTTTAGGGTTTAGGGTTTAGGGTTTAGGGTTTAGGGTTTAGGGTTTAGGGTTTAGGGTTTAGGGTTTAGGGTTTAGGGTTTAGGGTTTAGGGTTTAGGGTTTAGGGTTTAGGGTTTAGGGTTTAGGGTTTAGGGTTTAGGGTTTAGGGTTTAGGGTTTAGGGTTTAGGGTTTAGGGTTTAGGGTTTAGGGTTTAGGGTTTAGGGTTTAGGGTTTAGGGTTTAGGGTTTAGGGTTTAGGGTTTAGGGTTTAGGGTTTAGGGTTTAGGGTTTAGGGTTTAGGGTTTAGGGTTTAGGGTTTAGGGTTTAGGGTTTAGGGTTTAGGGTTTAGGGTTTAGGGTTTAGGGTTTAGGGTTTAGGGTTTAGGGTTTAGGGTTTAGGGTTTAGGGTTTAGGGTTTAGGGTTTAGGGTTTAGGGTTTAGGGTTTAGGGTTTAGGGTTTAGGGTTTAGGGTTTAGGGTTTAGGGTTTAGGGTTTAGGGTTTAGGGTTTAGGGTTTAGGGTTTAGGGTTTAGGGTTTAGGGTTTAGGGTTTAGGGTTTAGGGTTTAGGGTTTAGGGTTTAGGGTTTAGGGTTTAGGGTTTAGGGTTTAGGGTTTAGGGTTTAGGGTTTAGGGTTTAGGGTTTAGGGTTTAGGGTTTAGGGTTTAGGGTTTAGGGTTTAGGGTTTAGGGTTTAGGGTTTAGGGTTTAGGGTTTAGGGTTTAGGGTTTAGGGTTTAGGGTTTAGGGTTTAGGGTTTAGGGTTTAGGGTTTAGGGTTTAGGGTTTAGGGTTTAGGGTTTAGGGTTTAGGGTTTAGGGTTTAGGGTTTAGGGTTTAGGGTTTAGGGTTTAGGGTTTAGGGTTTAGGGTTTAGGGTTTAGGGTTTAGGGTTTAGGGTTTAGGGTTTAGGGTTTAGGGTTTAGGGTTTAGGGTTTAGGGTTTAGGGTTTAGGGTTTAGGGTTTAGGGTTTAGGGTTTAGGGTTTAGGGTTTAGGGTTTAGGGTTTAGGGTTTAGGGTTTAGGGTTTAGGGTTTAGGGTTTAGGGTTTAGGGTTTAGGGTTTAGGGTTTAGGGTTTAGGGTTTAGGGTTTAGGGTTTAGGGTTTAGGGTTTAGGGTTTAGGGTTTAGGGTTTAGGGTTTAGGGTTTAGGGTTTAGGGTTTAGGGTTTAGGGTTTAGGGTTTAGGGTTTAGGGTTTAGGGTTTAGGGTTTAGGGTTTAGGGTTTAGGGTTTAGGGTTTAGGGTTTAGGGTTTAGGGTTTAGGGTTTAGGGTTTAGGGTTTAGGGTTTAGGGTTTAGGGTTTAGGGTTTAGGGTTTAGGGTTTAGGGTTTAGGGTTTAGGGTTTAGGGTTTAGGGTTTAGGGTTTAGGGTTTAGGGTTTAGGGTTTAGGGTTTAGGGTTTAGGGTTTAGGGTTTAGGGTTTAGGGTTTAGGGTTTAGGGTTTAGGGTTTAGGGTTTAGGGTTTAGGGTTTAGGGTTTAGGGTTTAGGGTTTAGGGTTTAGGGTTTAGGGTTTAGGGTTTAGGGTTTAGGGTTTAGGGTTTAGGGTTTAGGGTTTAGGGTTTAGGGTTTAGGGTTTAGGGTTTAGGGTTTAGGGTTTAGGGTTTAGGGTTTAGGGTTTAGGGTTTAGGGTTTAGGGTTTAGGGTTTAGGGTTTAGGGTTTAGGGTTTAGGGTTTAGGGTTTAGGGTTTAGGGTTTAGGGTTTAGGGTTTAGGGTTTAGGGTTTAGGGTTTAGGGTTTAGGGTTTAGGGTTTAGGGTTTAGGGTTTAGGGTTTAGGGTTTAGGGTTTAGGGTTTAGGGTTTAGGGTTTAGGGTTTAGGGTTTAGGGTTTAGGGTTTAGGGTTTAGGGTTTAGGGTTTAGGGTTTAGGGTTTAGGGTTTAGGGTTTAGGGTTTAGGGTTTAGGGTTTAGGGTTTAGGGTTTAGGGTTTAGGGTTTAGGGTTTAGGGTTTAGGGTTTAGGGTTTAGGGTTTAGGGTTTAGGGTTTAGGGTTTAGGGTTTAGGGTTTAGGGTTTAGGGTTTAGGGTTTAGGGTTTAGGGTTTAGGGTTTAGGGTTTAGGGTTTAGGGTTTAGGGTTTAGGGTTTAGGGTTTAGGGTTTAGGGTTTAGGGTTTAGGGTTTAGGGTTTAGGGTTTAGGGTTTAGGGTTTAGGGTTTAGGGTTTAGGGTTTAGGGTTTAGGGTTTAGGGTTTAGGGTTTAGGGTTTAGGGTTTAGGGTTTAGGGTTTAGGGTTTAGGGTTTAGGGTTTAGGGTTTAGGGTTTAGGGTTTAGGGTTTAGGGTTTAGGGTTTAGGGTTTAGGGTTTAGGGTTTAGGGTTTAGGGTTTAGGGTTTAGGGTTTAGGGTTTAGGGTTTAGGGTTTAGGGTTTAGGGTTTAGGGTTTAGGGTTTAGGGTTTAGGGTTTAGGGTTTAGGGTTTAGGGTTTAGGGTTTAGGGTTTAGGGTTTAGGGTTTAGGGTTTAGGGTTTAGGGTTTAGGGTTTAGGGTTTAGGGTTTAGGGTTTAGGGTTTAGGGTTTAGGGTTTAGGGTTTAGGGTTTAGGGTTTAGGGTTTAGGGTTTAGGGTTTAGGGTTTAGGGTTTAGGGTTTAGGGTTTAGGGTTTAGGGTTTAGGGTTTAGGGTTTAGGGTTTAGGGTTTAGGGTTTAGGGTTTAGGGTTTAGGGTTTAGGGTTTAGGGTTTAGGGTTTAGGGTTTAGGGTTTAGGGTTTAGGGTTTAGGGTTTAGGGTTTAGGGTTTAGGGTTTAGGGTTTAGGGTTTAGGGTTTAGGGTTTAGGGTTTAGGGTTTAGGGTTTAGGGTTTAGGGTTTAGGGTTTAGGGTTTAGGGTTTAGGGTTTAGGGTTTAGGGTTTAGGGTTTAGGGTTTAGGGTTTAGGGTTTAGGGTTTAGGGTTTAGGGTTTAGGGTTTAGGGTTTAGGGTTTAGGGTTTAGGGTTTAGGGTTTAGGGTTTAGGGTTTAGGGTTTAGGGTTTAGGGTTTAGGGTTTAGGGTTTAGGGTTTAGGGTTTAGGGTTTAGGGTTTAGGGTTTAGGGTTTAGGGTTTAGGGTTTAGGGTTTAGGGTTTAGGGTTTAGGGTTTAGGGTTTAGGGTTTAGGGTTTAGGGTTTAGGGTTTAGGGTTTAGGGTTTAGGGTTTAGGGTTTAGGGTTTAGGGTTTAGGGTTTAGGGTTTAGGGTTTAGGGTTTAGGGTTTAGGGTTTAGGGTTTAGGGTTTAGGGTTTAGGGTTTAGGGTTTAGGGTTTAGGGTTTAGGGTTTAGGGTTTAGGGTTTAGGGTTTAGGGTTTAGGGTTTAGGGTTTAGGGTTTAGGGTTTAGGGTTTAGGGTTTAGGGTTTAGGGTTTAGGGTTTAGGGTTTAGGGTTTAGGGTTTAGGGTTTAGGGTTTAGGGTTTAGGGTTTAGGGTTTAGGGTTTAGGGTTTAGGGTTTAGGGTTTAGGGTTTAGGGTTTAGGGTTTAGGGTTTAGGGTTTAGGGTTTAGGGTTTAGGGTTTAGGGTTTAGGGTTTAGGGTTTAGGGTTTAGGGTTTAGGGTTTAGGGTTTAGGGTTTAGGGTTTAGGGTTTAGGGTTTAGGGTTTAGGGTTTAGGGTTTAGGGTTTAGGGTTTAGGGTTTAGGGTTTAGGGTTTAGGGTTTAGGGTTTAGGGTTTAGGGTTTAGGGTTTAGGGTTTAGGGTTTAGGGTTTAGGGTTTAGGGTTTAGGGTTTAGGGTTTAGGGTTTAGGGTTTAGGGTTTAGGGTTTAGGGTTTAGGGTTTAGGGTTTAGGGTTTAGGGTTTAGGGTTTAGGGTTTAGGGTTTAGGGTTTAGGGTTTAGGGTTTAGGGTTTAGGGTTTAGGGTTTAGGGTTTAGGGTTTAGGGTTTAGGGTTTAGGGTTTAGGGTTTAGGGTTTAGGGTTTAGGGTTTAGGGTTTAGGGTTTAGGGTTTAGGGTTTAGGGTTTAGGGTTTAGGGTTTAGGGTTTAGGGTTTAGGGTTTAGGGTTTAGGGTTTAGGGTTTAGGGTTTAGGGTTTAGGGTTTAGGGTTTAGGGTTTAGGGTTTAGGGTTTAGGGTTTAGGGTTTAGGGTTTAGGGTTTAGGGTTTAGGGTTTAGGGTTTAGGGTTTAGGGTTTAGGGTTTAGGGTTTAGGGTTTAGGGTTTAGGGTTTAGGGTTTAGGGTTTAGGGTTTAGGGTTTAGGGTTTAGGGTTTAGGGTTTAGGGTTTAGGGTTTAGGGTTTAGGGTTTAGGGTTTAGGGTTTAGGGTTTAGGGTTTAGGGTTTAGGGTTTAGGGTTTAGGGTTTAGGGTTTAGGGTTTAGGGTTTAGGGTTTAGGGTTTAGGGTTTAGGGTTTAGGGTTTAGGGTTTAGGGTTTAGGGTTTAGGGTTTAG
>OY743173.1:15000-20000 GCA_963555705.1 Ligustrum vulgare
CGGCCCCTTCCCCTCTTCAAACCGTCCAGCCTACTTCCCTTAACCACCAATATTTCATCCTTCAACATCCCCAATTAGAAGTTGCGGCGCCTAGGGTTGGGAGTCAAACCCTAGGGCCGAATTTAGGGGTTATTAATTCTGCTATTTCTGGTTCATTTCAGCCAGTGGGGATGATTCCAATGAATTCAGAAGGTCCAAAAACCCCGGGAGTAGCCTCTGCATATCAAGATTCATCCGGCAATCCCGCATTGGGATGCGTGCCCGCAGCTGCTCCATTGAATTCGTACTGTTCTGATCAGAATCTGATTCTGGGACCTGTGCCATTGGATTCAGAGCCCCCATATTACCCCAGGGCAGTCTCGGATTCCACTACTTTTGAACATAACATGACATTGGGAAATGTGCAATTTGGCACGAATAACGAGGCAGCGATTTCTGGTGCGATTCTGAATTCGAAACCATTACCATTGGCTCTGGAACACCTGCAAACCATAGGAATGATATCAAATCCTCTTTATTCCGTTACTAGTGGTGTGAATTCTACATTGGAAAATGTGCGTTTGGGCACAAATTTCGAGGCAAATAGTTCTGGTGCGAATTTGGGTCTGAAACCTTTACCATCAGTTCCAGAACACCTGAAAACCATGGAAATGTCTTCAATTTCGAAAAATGTTGTGATTCAAGATGCATTGGGAATCGTGCATAATGGCACGCACTTCGAGGCAATGAATTCTGGGAATTCTGGACAGCATCTCGGCCAACCAGCATTACCACTGATATCAGCAGCCCCAAATCATCCAATTTTGGCCCCGGGTTCGTCTAATGTTGTTTGTACCTCTACATTGGGATTCGTGCCTTCTAGCACGCAAATCGAGGCAACGAATTTTGGGAATTCTGTGCAGATTCTTGGCCAACCAGTAGCACCACTGATCTCAGCAGCCCCAAATTATCCAGGTTTGGCCCCCATTTCGTCAAATGTTGTTAGTAGCTCTTCAATTGGATTCGTGCCTTCGAGCACGCAAATCGAGGCAGCGATTTCTGTACTCTCTGCAGCAAAGATGATCATGAATCCTGTTCCATCAGCTCCAAAACAGGGAAAAATGGTTGGGGTCACTCCTTTAGTAACTAATCCTCATTGTACAACTTCATTGGGAAGCGTTTCATTGAGCACGAACAACGAGGCTGATAAATTTGTTGCTAAAGCCTCAGGCCAAGTTTCCACACCTGCCCCTACTGATTTGGAGGCCCCGAAGGTTGTTGGAAAGGCACCTTTGATTAATTTGGATAAGGATAATACTCCTTTAGTTGTTGCTCCACCTCCTCGGGATTCTCGGCGTCCTCCACTACGTGGGCAACCCCTGGCTCCTCGAGCTCCCCCACGTGGTAATGCAGCTTTGCCTCGTGCTATTGTAACATCTACTACAGCTCCAGGATTGCTAGCCCCGAATAAAGTTTCATATGCGGTTGCTTTGGCTGGAAAGCCATCCATTACTCAGACTGAAAGGAGCCAGAATAAATCATTTGCATCAGTCACACAGTCTCCCCCGGACTCCTTCCTCCACAGGTTTGCTACTAAGACCCCCTCAGTACACTTGAATGAACCTGCTGTTATATTTGATGATGAGGATGAGCAATTTTTGGCTGCGCCATACAAGTTCACACTTGTTGGCAAATTCATTAACAGGAAGCCTCCTATCACTAAGGTACGGGAAAGCTTCCTTAAATTTGGATTCTGTGGTGATTTTTCCATTGGCTTAATTGATGCACACCACATTCTTATTCATTTATCGCACGAGGATGATTATGCTCGGCTTTTCCTCAAGCCGTCCTGGTATATTGATGGGTGCCTTATGAGGGCCATCAAATGGACTCCTGGATTTAACCCTACGCATGAAAGTCCTATTGTTCCTGTTTGGGTTTCTTTCCCACTATTGCCCATACACTTTCGTGCAAAGGGCGCTTTATTTGCTCTATCTCGAGCTATTGGGACCCCGTTACGTATTGATGAGGCCACTACTGATTTGAGGAGACCTAGTGAGGCCAGGGTTTGCATTGAGGTTGATCTGTCCTTTGCTCTTCCGGACCGCATATGGATTCAGCGAGAGAAATATCCGGGGTATTGGCAGCCTGTTGTTTATGATAAGAAGCCGATATTTTGCAGTCGATGCAGGCATTTGGGTCACAGTGTTGATAAATGCTTGCTTGGTAGACCTCACGTTGTTGCTTCTGCTCCTCCGTCTTCTTCTTCAGTTTCCACTGCTCCTATTACTATTACTTCTGCCCCCCCTCTAAAGGCTGTTGATAAGGTGAAGAATAAGGGTAAGGGGATTTTGACTGAGGATCATCCTAGACAGTGGATGGCAGTACCCAGAGTTTCCAGCAGCCAGCATAACCCCAGTTCTTCTGGAATCTCCATTCAGCACAGTTCCACTGTGATGACCGCTTCTACTATCCCACGCCCAGTTATTGCAGTTCGGTCTATGGATTTGGCTGCTTCAGTTCAGCCAGGTTTTACTCAGACTCCTTTTTCGACAGTAGCTCAGCAGCATCCTCCAGCAGCTTTTGTTTTGCCTGTGGTTCAGTCTTTACCACAGCAGAGTTCTCTCACCATGACGCCACCTATTGTGGCGGTTCCGGGTATCAGTGTCCCAGCTTCTTTTTCTGACCCGTTGCTCGCTGATATTCTTTTGAGGCAGCAGGCCTCTGATGAGGGTGTGGCTCAGTCTATTGGTACTATTGCAGGGATCCCTTCTGGGGCTCCTCCTATTTGCCATCAGAATTTGGAGGCATCTGTCCCTTCGAATTCTGGTACTCATTCTGACACTGAGAGTACTGCCCAGTTGGAGGTTCACCAGCAGGGTGTTTTTCGGAGATCCTCGACTGATGATTTAGTTGGTCTTACTCAGCGTACTGAGGATGATGGGTTTATTCCGGTCACTCGGAAGAAAAACCCGCGTACTGTTGACACCAGATTTCCACCTACTCGGATGACGACCAGGAGTCGGTCATTGGATACCTCACGCTCTCGGTCTCGATGAGTGTCATCATTTGGAATGTGAGGGGTGTAGCTAGCTCAGCTACTCGCAGGCGGCTGAAGAGGTTGGTTCAGCTTCATCAGGTTTTTTTGTTGGTTATTTTAGAGCCCTTTGTTCTTCGGGAGAGTTTCGATTACATCAGACGTTTGCTACGCTTTGATACTGGGACGCAGAACTCATCAGGGAAGATTTGGGCTTTCTGGAATTCTGCGACTACTGTTACTGCATTGGATGATAATCTCCAGTATCTGCACGTTAAAGTTGAGGATCCCAGACTGTCGCGGCCTATTTTTTTGACTCCTGTGTATGCGGTTTGCACGGTGTCAGGTAGGAGGGATTTGTGGGAGGGTCTTCACCACATCTCCCTCACTGTGGATGGTCCGTGGATAGTTGGGGGAGACTTTAACGTTATTGCTCACGATGGTGAGCGTACGGGTCATAACACCAGAGACAGAGGTACTACAGCTTTCTCAGATATGATGATGGATTGTGGTTTGGAGGATGCTGGATTCATTGGCAGCAGGTACACCTGGACCAATGGTCGGGTTTGGAAGAGATTGGACAGGATTTTGATTAATCCGGCAGCGGCCTCATTTTGTCATCGGCTTACTGTCAGACACCTGAATCGGACTTCATCCGATCATGCGCCTCTTTTGCTTCAGTGGGACGACGAGGATGATTTGGGACCTAGGCCGTTTCGGTTCCTTAATGTTTGGACCAAACATCATGATTTTTCAGCCTTTGTCTCCCAGAAGTGGTCATTACCCACTCATCTTACGGGTATGGCTGCTCTCTGGGAAAAGTTTTTCAGGCTGAAACAGGGGCTTCGCTGGTGGAATCGACATGTTTTCGGGGATGTGTTCCAGAGGGTGAGGGATGCTGAGCGCAGGGTTGAGGAGCTGGAGATTGATTATGATTTGGACCCTACGCCTGAGCGTCATGACTCTCTGCATCAGGCACAGGCTGCTCTGAACCGGACCTTGGCTATTGAGGAGGGATTTTGGAAGCAGAAGGCCGGTTCACGCTGGGTGTGTGAGGGTGATCACAACACTCGATACTTCCATGCGATGGTTCAAGGACGCCGGATTAGATCACGTATTAGATCTATTACAAGCCAGTCTGGGGAGGTCCTATCTGCTGCTGAGGATATTCAGGCTTCTGCTATTTCTTTTTTCCAGGATTTACTGTCTTCTTCTTCGCAGCCTGTGGAGGCCATTCGCACTGACATTATACCCAGACTTGTGACGGATGAGGACAATATGGCACTAAACCGCCCCCCTTCGATTGATGAGATACGGGAGGCAGTATTCAGCATTGATTCTGACAGTGTTGCAGGTCCAGATGGTTTCTCATCATTGTTCTTTCAGAAGTGTTGGGATATTATTAGGGATGATGTTGCCAGTGCAGTCATGGATTTCTTTGAGGGTGGAGTTTTGCCTAGGGGATTCGCTGCTACCTCTATTGTTCTGGTCCCTAAGAGGGATGGAGCCTGTAGGTGGACTGATTTTAGACCTATCAGCTTGTGCACAGTGTTCAATAAGCTCATCACTAAGCTTCTGAACACCAGACTCAGCTTGCTACTGTCTCGTATTATCTCTCCTCAGCAGAGTGGTTTTATCCCTGGTAGGCTTATTGGGGATAATGTCTTATTGACTCAGGAGCTCCTATATACTTTGGATGATAAAGTTAGAGGAGGCAATACTATGCTGAAGCTTGATATGGCTAAAGCATATGATCGCATGGACTGGGGATTCCTCTACTCGGTGCTGGAGAGCTTTGGCTTTGATCAGTTGTGGATTGATAGGATCAGGAGATGTATTTCCGGCTGTATGTTCTCGGTACTCCTTAATGGGCGCCCATGTGGCTTCTTTCCTTCTTCAAGGGGTCTTAGGCAGGGAGATCCTATATCGCCATCTCTTTTCATTATTGCTGCGGATTACTTCTCACGTCTTCTCACAGTACAGT
>OY743173.1:1225000-1775000 GCA_963555705.1 Ligustrum vulgare
AGCATTGTCTAAGTGTGGGGGGATTTGATAGTACGCATAATTGTTGGTTAATTTGTTATATTTCATCTTATTATAATGATTTAAATTGCTTAAGTCATGGATATTAATCATATTTTATATTTTTTGGATTGGATGAAGGGGTCGGATCAAAGTGGATTCAATATCACAAACTAAAAGAAGAAATTTGGAACTCAAAAGTATACAAATGCAGTAGTGGACATCGCATAAGGCGTAGGAACGCCTTACTGTTTCATGAAGACTTGACTTATATGGGCGATTTTTGGATGGAGAAAATATTACTATTGGACCCCCGATTATTTTCTAAGGGGATATGAATATATTTAGTGAGATTATTTATGTAATTAATAGATTTTTATTATTTTAGGGAATAATTAGATTTTGATAAAAGGAAGGAAACTAGATCCTTCCTTATCTCTAGGAATTTTTCCATACAATGACTCTCTATCCATTTTTCTTCTTCAGGGTCTTAGATTTTTCATCATTCTATTTTCTTTTGGCTTTCTTTTTTTCTTCTCAATTTTTATGGATAGCTAATTTATTATTCCAGTTCAAGGATAATCGAAATTTTGATTCTTCAAGAATTGTGAGATTTAATTAATTTTATTATACTTTTATCTCTTTTCTATTTATATATCTTTTGTTTGCATTAAAGTTGTTATTTTGATTCATTAATACAAAAGTGCACGTTATTTTAATTGTCAAAGTGATACTTAGCCAATTAGGAATCTAAATCCGTAATTGTTTAGGTTTTCTAATACAAGTAGCAAAAAACATAGTTGATTATAAATTGATTTTCGATTTATGTTATGAAGATATATAACCTAGCATAAATGAATCACTCGTGTGAATTTGTTGGTTAGAATTGGTCATCTCTTTAGAAATTAATGCTATTGATAAATTAAATCCTAAAATCGTATCTAGGGTTGTTCATTGATTATGAAAATAATCAATGAGCGTCTCTTGATTATTGAGATAGTAAGGAGAGATAGGTTGTTAAATCGTATCAATGACCATAACCAATTTAGAGAAGAGTAAATGATATTATTTTTGCATCCGTGATCAATTTCATGAATTAATTCTAAGATTATACCTTGGGCTGAATACTTATTTAATTTAATATTTTCATCACTTTAATTCCGCAATTTTTTAGTTACAATTTAATTTCACATTCGAAATTCAAAACCCCTTGTTTTTAATTTACTGTTTTAATTTTCTTGAAAAATTAAATTTAACCAATTCCTGTGAATTCGACCTTACTCACCACGATTACAATTTATTTTTGTAAAAGTAAGAAAATATTATTATTTTTTGGATTCGACACCCACGGGATCTTTCAAATTCAAGTTTAAAGGCTATTTAATAGAAGGAAAACAAAATCACAAGGAGACAATATGCAAAAGAAAATTAATCATCCATCGAGTTTATTTTAATATTTTGATGAAACATCAATTAATGTCTTTTGAGCGTTTGTCATTTTTATAGTTCTTGCCAATTTTGTTTTTTATTTTTTATTTTTATTTTTATTTTTTGTCACTTTCAACTAATAGGATTTGTGTTTTTAAAATAAAGTTATTTTCTGTGTGAATGTACGAAAATGCTCTATTGTCCATCGTGGACAACATAAAATTTGCTCACCTCAAATGTAAAACAACCAAGCGTCTTTAATATTTCAAATTCGACACTTAATTGTTTTTCATTGAATGTGAGCACTTTTTATGTTATCGATGGTTAACAATTGAACTGAACTTTGTGAATGTAATAGAAGTGAAACATAATCACAAAAAAAAAAAAAAAAAAAAAAAAACATTTATAAGAAAATTAACAAGTATTTGAATCTATAAATAAAATTTTGTTTTCGATATAGAAAGTGACCACATTTTCATTAACATTGTGTCACTATTAAAATAATAAAAAAAAAAGTGACGAAAGTTTACACCATTATTTAATTCTTAAATATTTTTCGAAAGCCGCCGAATTTGTAAATTTCCCTATTAAAAATTGAATAAATAATGACGAGAGCCCAAGGCCAATTCTACCTGAAAACATATTTATATTGACGTTTTCATATTTATTTATTTATACAATTTAATCACAACCGTGGGAGTTTCTGGCTTTCAATCTTAATAATATACACGTTTGTGTGTTTTATTTTGTTTTGTCTTCACTCTAGACTTGCTTTGTGTGATTTATTTTGTTTTGTCTTCACTCTAGACTTGCTTGATCCATCACTTCTCACCAAAATACTATACATCAGATTTCTCCAATTTATACAAATCTCCACTCTCTTTCTATAATAGAAAGTTTGGGAATTTAAGAACAATTGTCTCCAATTTACATAAATCTCTACTTTATTTTCATAATCTAAAGTTCCAAAATTTCAGAACAATTGTAGAATAATCATAGGAGAATTTAAGTGAGGACAGTATTGAGGAAAAAAAAAACTAAATTTTACCACTCAAAAAAGAAAAATTGAAAAATACGACTCCCAAGCCGTGCCGGCACTGTGGATGTTCCCCGATCAACAATGGAGTGACACTCGTAGCACCTAGAAAGCTTCCTGAATTGCATGTAAGAAGAATAAGACCAATTACAACTTTTCTTGCTCAAAAGCCTCATTTCTTGTCCCGACGAGTTATGTGAACGACCTTTGTTTTGCCATGGACGATATTTCCAAGTTGACATATAGAAATGCAGGAAGAACCCAACAAAGTTGCAGTATTTCCATGAAGAAGACGAAGTCTAGTTATTTTTCTAATGATTTTTCTTTCACTTGGACAGTTGTTTCTTGGCCATCGACACTGTTGCTCTAGTGAGAAACTGATGATTGCCATGAAAAGTATTCCAATGAAATTCATTCAATTGATATCAGATTTTCACTCACTTTCCATGACCAATCCGATTTTGTTCCATGTGATTTTTGCTTGTGGTTGCCGGTTAGTAATGACGATTGTGGCTTGGTTGTACCTGAATAGAAAATATTTCACGAAAACTATTTGATTTTATGATTGAGACAAAATATCATAAAGAAACTATAAAATTTTAATCTGTGATATACAATTTCGCCCAAAGTATCATAAAGATTTGATAAAGTTTTAGGTTACAATAAAGTATCATAAACACGATACTTGTGATGAAAACCGTAATTCCTCAAACCCCCCCCCCCCCCCCCCAAATAAAGTATTTTTCAATTATTCTTGAAAATGAAGTAAGTTTCAATTATAATATCAAAAGTTGGGTATATTTGTAAAGGGCACAAAAAAAGGGGGCATTTGCATAAATACCTAATTTTTTGTATCATAATTGAAATTTAATACATTTTTTTAAAAACTGAAAAACACTTCAATTTTTTTTTTTTTTGGGAAAATACTGTTTTTCGCCAAGTATCTTGTCGTAATACTTTCAAAATATCTTATGAAACTTTTAAAGTGTCAAAACATGATACTTATGAAACTTTCAAATTTTTTAGTATTATAACTTGAAACTTTATCAAATTTTTATGATACTTTGGACGAAATTGTAGTATCACAACTTGAAACTTTACACTTTGATTATGATACTTTGTCTCTAATATGACGGTGAAGGACTTCATCGAAAACACTACCAGCCCCACTACCCACCTCACCGACCCTGCCACGCCCAACCACCACCATCACCTCCATCAGCACATCACCACGACGTCACCACAACTCCTCTCTGTCATAGCCGGCAACCACCACACCGCCCACGAGCATCACCAACCCCACTCACCACCACCACCAACCGCTGCCATAAAAAGCTGCCAGATAACCAAAAAAAAAAAATGGAATAGCAGCACATAACATCACCAACTCTAAATGCACACACAAACAACACAATGATCCATTGTAACCGCAATAATCGCCGGAGGCTGTGGGGTGGGGAGCGCGGAGCAACAATTGCCGTGGTGGTAGTGGCGTTGACTGTTGGTGTTGTGTTGGTGCGGGTGGTGGTGGTGGTTGATGCAATGTGCGGTAGTAGTGAAGAAGACAAGCAACTGTGCGGGTGGAGGTAGCAAACAACAGCAACGATGGTGGTGAAAGAGAAGGAAGAAGATGATTAGCGTATTTTTCAGAAAATTTATTCTGGGTCGCAAAAACCAATTTGATTGATGTTATAAAGGTAGTGATGTGCGCCATTATCCCAAAAAAAATGTTTAATTCCACAAATTACTCACTTTAGATGACAAAAATGATTTTTACTATCCAAATTTTGTGTTTTGAAAAATACTTCATTCTTTGCTCTTTTCTTTCCCGACCGCACCACAACCCGCACAAGTGCATAACCACCAACTCGCCATGCCACCACCGCATCGACCACCACCACAGCACCACTGAACAACCACCACTGCAGCACAGCAGTCGCAAGTGTGCCTTCAAAACTTGATTCGAAAATTGCAAGGTTTGGTTCGGTTCGATTGGTGTGAAACATGAACGGAAGAAGGCTCAATAGATAGTGTTTTGGTAGATGTTTGGTTGAGTTGGTGATGTGGCTGGATTGTAGTTGGTAAACCCCCGGCCAGGGAGGCATATTCCGGCGGTGATAAGGTGCCATAAACCTTGGCCGCTGCCACCTGTTGTGGCTTATTCGCAGCTAGTTGGAGGAGGTCCATTGGTTGTATGGAAGCGGCATGGTGGTCCGACAATGATGGGGAGGATCCCCGACCACGTCGTCCAGCGATGGCATTAGAAATGGCAATGTTTGGGTTTGGTTGGTGCGAAAATTGAATTGATGAGAGTTCAATTGATTGTGATTTGGTAGATGTGTGGTTGAGTTGTTGGTTGGGGTGGATTGTAGAAGGTAAACCACCGGCAAGAGAGGTGTTTTCCGGAGGTAATGAAGGCAGGTCCGGTGGGTGAAGAGGTCGCGGCTCCATGGCGATTTTCCCCTGTCATTTGTACAGTAGAAAAAGAAATCATATTGTGATGCTAAAAAAAATTGAAAAAGTATCATAAGTATCACATTGTGATACTAGAAAAAATTGAAAATTATAATAAGTATCATATTGTGATACTAGAAAAAATTGAAAAGTATCATAAGTATCACATTGTGATGTTAAAAAAATAAGTAATTTTCAAATTTTAAAAAATTGAAGTAAATTTCAGTTTGATCTCTAAAAGTATGGTATTTTTTTGAGGAACCATAATAATAAAAAAAAGGGGCTATTCACATAATTACACTACTTTTAGGGATCAAATTGAAATTTACTTGAATTTTATAAAAATTGAAAATTACTTATAATAAAATCATAAAAACTGAAAAATACTTCATAATCACGTGAAGTATCACAATCTGATACTTTTGATACTTCTCAAATATGTTAGTATCACAGTATGATACCTATAATACTTTTCAAATTTTTTTTAGTAACAATGAAGTATTTTTCAAAATTTTTTATTTGGGTAGTAAAAATCAGTTTTATTATCTAAAGTAAGTAGGGAAAAATACATAAATAAGGTATTTCAAAAATAAGGTGAAACTTATATAATTTCAAAAATCAGGTCTCTAATTAGAATTAATTAATTAAATTAAAGAAAAAAATATTTTAATAAATATATATATTAAGGTTACAATATTGTATAATTGCAGGTCACAAAATACAAATATTTTAGGTTACAAATTTATTTTAAGTCACAAGTCAAGTTTTTTAAGGTCACAAACTTATTTTCAGGTCATAATTTTAATTTATTTTAGGTCACATCTTATAAATTATTAAGTCACAAATCATTTAAATGTCAGAATTAATCTTTTAGGTCACAAATCAAAAATTATTTCTAGGTCACAATCACAAATTACAAGATCACAAATTATCAAAATATCAAGTCACAAAATGTATTTAGGTCGCAATTTGTTAAATTATTAGGTCACAATTCTTTTATATTTTAAACTTATTAGGTCACCTTCTTCAATTACTGTTCAACATCAATCGTGACCACCGGCGTCGGCGTCGGCACCGGAACCACCGCCACACACAGATCCACCCGAAATCACCACCACGTAGCCACCACAAACCACTGCAATCAGAAAACAGCAACCACCACCACCACCAAGACTCCACAGTCCACCACCACCACCACCAAGACTCCACAGTCCACACCATGTCCAAATCCCACTTCCTCCCTTAACACAATCAACGTCTTCACAGTATAACGTTGGCTGCACCACCACCCCAAAAGTTAAAAGAAGCAGGCGTAAGTTTTCCCCAAACCCTACTTATGTTTAATCTGATTTTAGAAAGAAAATTGATTTTGATTGAAAAAAGGAGAAGGCAACAAAAAATCACGGAAAGTCGTACGACAGCGCGACAGCCACGATCGTTGATCTGCACAGTGGCGTCGGGTTTAACGCCGCTATGACTTCTTCCCCTGCGGATCTTGCAGCGCTGGCTTTTGCAACAGAAACTACGATGGGCGCTCCTGTGGCATCACCTTCGCGATTTTTTGGGTTACATCGGGCTTGGAGTGATTTGTGGGTGGGGCTTCTAAAAATGGTGCCGCCGCCGATGGTAATGGTTCAGCTGGAAAGACCGGAAGAGAGATTAGAAAGGTTGAAGAGTGAAGGGAAACTATTTTTCTGTGTGCGTGTGTGGGGGTTGAAATATGAGAAATTAGGATTTGGGATAGAGATGTTGTTTGATGAATTTATTTTAATTTCATATTATTAGTATTAAAAATTAAAATCTATTTAGTACCTGATTTTTGAAGTTATTTAAGTTTAATCTTATTTATGAATTTGAATTTTTAAATGTAGGGGTAGACCGTGGATGTAATTTCCTCAAGTAAGTTATCTATACAATTATCCAAAAAAAAAAAAAAAAACCCTCAGTCCAGATTCTAATATAGCTCAGCCCAAAGTCCTTCAACCAACCCAGCAACCCTTAAGACCTAACCCAATAACTTAAGGCAATAACAGCCCAAAATCCAAAATCCAAGCACCTCTCCACCCCACTCCTCCTCTAGTCCTACAGTCTGTCTCCCCCAAAAAACCTTCAAAAACGCCGAAGACTCCAGACCGTACTTGCTGGCTGCTGCCGACTCCGCTGCCCCTGCCCGCCAGTCCCATAGCCGCCTGCACTCAGCAGCTTCCACTCCACACTGTCCACACTCCACAGTCCACTCCAGAGCGTCCAGCGGCTCCAGCCCTCTTCGGCTGCTCTTCCCCTGCTGCCTGCGTGAGTCCGCCCGTGTAAGCCTTAAAAGGGTAAAGAATAAAGATCCATCAAAATTCTGTAGAAGCCGCAGCTACCCTGAATTTCTGGTGCATTAATCTCTAAAGGTACTTGAATTGTGTTTTCGATTTTTGGTTTCAAGTTTCAATTTTCGGAATTTTGTTTCGTTTAATACATTTATTATGTTTCGTAGTTCTAATTAGTGAATTATTTGATTATGCTAATGGATTAAAGTTCAAATAAAGTCATAGATTGAACTGCTTCAAATGGGGAGAATGAAGAAATACAGAAATCCTTCCACTTCAGGACATTTTAATTGCTTACTTAATGAAATGAATACTCTAGTCTTACCCTGAAAATATTTTAGTTTTGCAATTATATCCGTCAATTATAAGCAGAATGAAGCTTCGCTACGCGATGGTGTGTTCGTCGAATCAGAATCGGAGCATGGAAGCCCATGCTCTACTGAAGAGAGAAGGCTTTGACGTGTCATCGTATGGCACTGGGCAACACGTTAAGCTCCCTGGCCCTTCCCTTAGAGAGCCAAATGTCTATGATTTCGGCACCCCCTACAAGCACATGCTCGAAGACCTCCGCCGCAAAGACCCCGAATTGTAAGCTCTAACAATTTTTATATCCCCTTCGTATATACTAATTGCTGTCTGGATGCTGTATCTAGTACTTCTATTTCAGTTTTTTTCCTTCATATTTTTCTGTGTTGTTTACACTGATATGATGCTTTTTTATGGCAATAATCTGTGTAATTTTTTTTTTTTTTTTTTAGAAAGGGTAGCTGAATATAGTGATACTAGTACAAAATTGAAGCATATGGTACTAGCAATCAATTTTTTCATAATGTTTGATGACTCATTTGAACTTTCTCATACGGATTGAATTGCTTTTTTTTTTTTTTTTGAGTTTCTGGTCTCTAATACCCTATTAAGTTGTGAATTTTATCTTAAATAAGTTGGACCTTTTAGGTTCTTATTATATAATTATTATTGTTTTCTAATGGGGATTTTGACTTTAACAACTAGGAACCTTCAACAATCCTAATAGGCATTGTTAATGGAGTAAGTTCAATTTTACCTTGATCTGGCCGGAATTCGTAAATTAGCAATCTTCAACACTTATCAAGTGCTTTGTTTATTGAACGAGCTTAAATTCTTTATGCAAGTGTAATATGAGTTAAGTTTTATTGCATAAAAGTATTCTCGCATGTCAGTGACTTCTAAAATCATATCTCATTATTGCAATGGTTGGTAGCAAATTTTTGTTACTCTTTTAAGTTTTAATGCAATCTCTTGTTGGTTTGCGGAAAATTCCAAATTGCAGATGCTTTAAACTTGAGAATTAGGTTACTTATTTGTTGCCACTGGGTAAATTTCTCGATATAATTGTGCAGTGCCGCATATCTTCTTTTTAAAAGATAAAAAAAAATTTAGTCCATGAGGATAGTAAAAACTGTATAGAACTATGTTAAACCAAGTGCAAATAGTTATCTTTTCTAGTCTAACATTGTAGCATATCTACAGTCAGTAGGGAATCTAAGGATGTCTGTTCATGTATAACTCTGAATACGTATATCAAAGGACTGTGTGTTTGAGCCTTAAAATATTGAAACTGTTCAGATACCGGCGAAATGGGATACTAACAATGCTTAAGAGAAACGTAGCAGTAAAACTCGCTCCTCAGCGTTGGCAAGAGAATGCAGCAGATGGTACCTTTGACGTGGTACTTACATTTGAAGAAAAAGTTTTTGATATGGTTGTTGAAGGTTTGTATACTTATTGACATCCTCTTCCACTTATATGACTTCAATTATGAGGAACTTATTAATGTGAAATCGTAGTGTCATCTATGTTGATTGAAATAATTCTCTTATTGGAGTTTGTATTTTCAATTGTAAATCGTACGGACATTAACTCATGTTTAGTTGCATAAAACTCAGGGCAACATTTGAAATCTTCTAGAATGTATTTTCTTTTATCAGATTTAAAGCAACGGATGAATGAGTGCTTAAAGACATGTTCACTAACTCAAGCGAAACTATTTATATAGATATGTATCTTTGCAAAATTAGTTAGTCATCATTGAAAGAAAATGGTGCAGATCTCCATAATCGGAATCATGTGCTTTTCAAACCCGTTCTAGTGATCAACTTGGAAGTAAAAGATAACCACGAGGAGGCAGCTATAGGGGGTCGCCTTGCTTTACAATTGTGCCAGGAGGTATACATCTCTTTGCTTAACGAGTTCTCTATTTGAACTCCTAGAAAATTTGACTGATTACTGTTAAATGAATCTACTTTATGCAGCTCGACGCCATTGAAAATTGGGAGGACTTGATAGATGATCTGGTGATTAATTTCGAGAGGCAAAATAACCGAAAGCTCCTGTACAGCATTTCCTATTACTGATACCCTCATTTATCAACTACATGCGCCTGATCCTGATCGGGGTGGGGTTGGGTTGGGTTGGGTTTACGACTTACTTGTATGAGGGCTTGAAAGTCAAATCGATTGTACTTTAATTAAAATTGTAGGAGTTCAACTTCCCATTTTGGTTTTCAATGCCTTTGTTGGGAGAAATACATACATGTTCCCAAATTCTGTGTTTCAGTTTTTGCTGCTGCTGCTTAGCGTCTTATATTTGATGGATGAACTGAACGGTATCTCGTTGGCTTGGCTAACCAGATCGATAATTAATCATTCAGTAAAACGTGAATATAGCAGTCAAAGGTACATAAAACTATCATTGGAGAAAAATTCACTCTTTGATTAAACTACATCTAAGCCTTGTCAGTCCACTGGTGTTCCAATTTTTTTTTCATAGAATCATTATATATTTGTCCCCATTTTATAGCACGTTCATAAATTTTTGGACGGAAATTATCAGTCATGACAAGATTTGCTAATTGAAATGATAAATGATGAAAATAAGTTAGTTGCACAAGTATCTGTTTGGTAAATCATTTATAAACGATTGTTTATTCATGTTCTCGATCTGTTATAAAGTGAAGCAAATTGAAGAGGAGAAAATCATCTCATATGGCATTTATATATGCATCCATATTTCCTTTGCAGCTGTGTTTAGGTGAAAATGAAGATATTGATAGGTATTGTCTATTCTTATCTAGTGCTAGTATTGTGTAACAATTCTCGTATAGAAACCATTGCACAATTTTTACACCATTCAAAGCTTCTTTTATAAGTTACATATACTGCACTATACTGTATGCATTATAGATTGAACCCTCGACCAGTCGGTTTGAACATATTATTCAGTCATTTATAACTATAATTTCCAGCTAGCTAGATACTTGGATGCTTCAACACTTGTGTTCATTCTTGTACATCGCAATCGCATACAAGTATATTCAGGGCTAGTTCAGACGAGCTGTAATCTTGTGACGTCTAACACATTTTGACACATGTAGATTATATAGTGGGCAGTCAGCCAGAAGTAATTACACAGTTAAATATTATTAATGCCTGTGTCCAACGTTGTATTTTCCTTGTTACTTACAACTTTAACAGCAGTATGTGTAGCATGCATACAGTTAAAAAAAACCAGTTTTTATAATGTATAAACTGTACCAACCTCTAAAAGGGCTGCATGAGGGATGTTCAGTGCAACTGGAGGCTCTCTGCAATTTTTGTCTAGAAAAACATAAGACGTTATAAGAAATTTCTTGAAGAAATTTGAGCCCTTTCTTGTTGATAAATGTGAATGTCCCAAGAAATAAGCTGTACCACTTTCCCGTGCGTCGACGATTTCTTGAAGTTCTTGTCGTACACTCAAGTGCATTTTCGGGCTCTCCGGAGGAAGCAAAAATCGAACTTTTTTCCTTTTAACAGAAAGAGAATGAGTAATTTCTGATGATGGATTACTATCCAGTAAATTCCTTCGGGACCCATTTTCTGACAAGGTTTGAATATCTCCAGTTGAACTGCTATCTTCGGTCACGGCTATTAATGCATTTCCATCCTCCATTGGGCTATCTAAAATCATCATCTTTCCTTCCAGAGAAGTCGATGCTTCCAAATCATATTCCTCCCTACCGATGAATTCTCCTATCGAACTAATGATGTGATCCTCGAAATCATCTGTATCTCTAACACTGTCGCGGTATCCATAACGCACAATGCAGCGATAGATCCTGTATTCCTTTGGGCCGACCCGTCCTACAAGGTATCGCCGGCTTTTGGGGATGCAGGGAACGGGTAAGGACTTGAAAGAGACGAAAATCAGCACTTGATGAAATGCTGGGAGATTTGTAATGAAATGGGTGAAGAAAGCTGGGATCCCTGTCATGACGTCTGAGTAGATGAAGCCAATGCCTGGCACTCTAGAAACTCCTAGACCTGGACTATAATCTGTTAGCCACTCAACTGGTACCTTGTTCTCTATATCGAATTCGTATTTCTTTAGGGTACCATAATGCCAAGAAACCATAATGGTCATGAAAAGCAACAATAAGATCGTTAAACACCAAGCCCCGCGGAAGAAGTTCAAGAAACATGTGGAGAGATACACGGCTTCAATAGCACCGAAGAATAGCAGAAAACACATTGATATGAACAAACTCTTCTCCCAGTATAGTGAAATCACAAGTGACATTAGACAAGTTGTTACTAGCATCCCACAAGTAATAGCCAAACCTGCCACAGAATTGAGTAAAATTGAATTTAGACACTACTAACAAGAAACTTGATTCAAGGCTAATCTGGCATGACTTTCGAAAAGTCAACACTCGCTTGTGAAGAAGCTGTTTCTATGCCTCTTTGGATAATTTTTTGGCCTCTGTTTGGTAAAAGTTTTTTGTTTATAAACAAATAATATGATGTTTTCGAGGTAAAATGTGTGGTTGAAAAATGATTTGGTAAAATATGTGTTTAAAAAGTGGTTTAAGGAATTTGTTTATAAACAGTTTACCAAATGGATGCTTGGACTGTCTAATTAGAGAAAAGCTTTCAGATGAACTAGTCTAAAGTGACTTCCTAGGCAAACTCTTCTATTAAAGCAGAAGCTATCCCAAACACGCACATCGATATCCATCGATAGCTGATACGTCTAATTCGAGTTACACAAGGAATGTCCTAGAGTGATATGTACCTGTTGCTTTTCCAATTGGCGATATGTCGTGCAAACCAATGGTGACTGCTAAGCTCAGGGTCATGAACACCCAATTTGCATCAGGAACATAAACCTGCCCGCGTACCTTTTTTGAGGTATGGACAACTTTTACTCTCGGAAAACAATCAAGTGCTTGACACTGATTTATAATGGAAAATCCCGCTGTAATCGTTGCTTGACTTCCCACAGCAGAAGCAAACAGCGATAACACTGCAAAGGCGTGCTGAAGAGCTTCTGAAAATCCTATGTGCTCCAAAAGTAAGAACCGATAATTCACATGTGAGGCATCCATCGTAGAAGAAAATAATAAGAGAAAGAAAAACTTACTGTTGGGGATAGATTCACTGAGATGAAAAACATCATCAGTACCCAAGTTTTTGGAGATAAAAGCAGTTTGTCCGGCATAAGTTAAAACAAGGACAGGATATATTACGCAGACAAATGTGATCTGCAATGAAGAAAAAACTCGTAAATGAACTATTTTACCTTTTGTATTCTTGAAGTTAAATGTATTCTATTAAAACCTTGATAGATTTCTTCGAAAAATGACCTAGATCGGCAAACATGGCCTCCGACCCTGAAAATCATTTTAATAAAAGAGTAAAAATGATCATATATAAATGCTAATGGAAAGTGTGATGTGCTAATTATAAGCGTACAGAACTAACCTGCAATGCACAAGACAATGCTGCTTAGTAGCTTGCAGTGTCTAAGGTTCATTTTCTTCATGAACCTGAACATGTATATTGGGGAAATCGCATGGATAATTTCGTGATCCCAATAAAGAATATTATATAGACCCGACCCACACATGAAGAAAATCCATATAATGACAATTGGGGCAAATATGCACCCAATTTTGTTGGTTCCATAATGTTGCAAAGTGAAGAGGCAAACCAGTATGGCACACGCTGCAGGAGTTGGTACATCTGATAATAGCATTTCGAAGAAATCAAGAACTCGAATGAAGAACTAAAAGTTAATTTTCCAATCCAGTAAGTGCAAAACAACCTGAGAATGTTATTATTTCACTAAAATCAATGTATGACTCATTTAAGTTCAGATTAAAAAACTTACATTTCTTCAACAACTCTGCAGCATGGTGTTTTGTTTCATCAGAAGAGAAAACTGGTAAAAAAGCCCACTAATTTTTTAGTCTTTACACGACTATCGCTAAAAGTTGAATACAAAATAGAAAAATCACAGTTTTTTCTTTTTTTTTTTCGTCCAAACATACGGAAACTCTTACATTTCTTTGAAATCTTTACCAATGATCGTCCAAGACCTTTTGCTGCCGACAGCACTAAAAGGACGAAACAACAGAGTTAGTTGCATAATCTAGTCAAATAGGGTATACTGACTATAGTATCTATCTACTTAAATCAATCAATTCAAATAGAAATAGATAAACTGGCGAACCAGAAATAGCCGGGGTAAGAACCGTGTCGCTAACTATTATGCAAGCGCCGAGCAAAGCCAGAAACAGCAGTAAATAATGACTGCTTTTATGTTTTTCAATGGCTTTTCTAGCTTTTGATTCCTGTTTTCCCTTGGGATTTTCTTCCTTGTGATGCATAATTTTTCCGGAATTTTTATTACACGGAAGCAGCCCAACTTTGATGTGCCTACAAAGCAGTGAGTACAATGAAAATGTACCACCTGTAAAAATCCATGAAAATTTGAGTGTCAGTATACACTATTTAGGGTTGACCCTTTATCTCAAGGGTTATCCAGATCATTACCCTCTCCATCATCATCCGCTCTCAGTACAATGAAGGCATACTTCAGAAAGGGGATAATAGTTAAAGTCCAGAACACAAACGAAAAGAGTTCGTGCATCTCCTCGCGTGATTCAATATCCTTCGGATCAATTGATCCAAATACGTACAAGGGAGCGGTGCACAACCGACCATATACCACTCCGAGGCTTTGAAATGATAAAACGAGTGTGCGCATCCATGTCTCTTTCTGCGCAGTTCCAGGTTGAACAGAAATTTGAATTTACAACCAAAAAGATACTAACTTTAAACACCAAAATCTGAACAGCTTGATTAAAAAAGTTATGAACATACAACGATCTAAAATGAATGAATATACAATATCCAATAGGACAAACAACTCAAACAATATCGTAATCTATGAAACTTTTACAATACCTATTGGATCGTTTGGTAGAGCAGAATCGTTTACTCTACTAAATGGGACAACATGATGTAAATTGTTACGTTAATTAAAAAAAATAATAAGTTAAAATCTTGTATATTGTATCAGTCATGTATCAATGTATCATATACAATTAGGCGAAAAACTCTGTCAAATGCACAAAAGTGAGATCTCACCCATGACATGACCTATGGTGAAAGCGGTGAATACCAATTGACAATACCGAAGAAGAAAAATAAGCAAAAATCTTGTTTGTTATGCCGTTTGATCCTATCCAATGTTGTATTCCAAACATATCTTTAAGGAGTTATATGTTAGAAACTTTGTCAAAGGTATAACAAGGAAGATATATCTAACCTACACTCTAGTCTAATTGACATTTAATGTTAAACCAATGGAGGTCTCAAATCAAATATCAATTGACATGACATAAGTCTCTCTTTTTTTTTTTTTTTTTTTTTTTAAATCTAGTCCTCAAACACTCGATTAAATTCAATAATGACCATTTCTTACCAATAAACTCAAATTAAGAGTTTATGATGTATGTTTCATTATGCACAAAAGTAGATGAAATTTAGTGCTTATTTATAAGCTGTGAATCCTATAATTTCTTTAATTTGAGCCACAAAAGGTAGGGGTCCCTTTTAAAAAACACACCAAAGATGTACCAAGTCAATTATAAGTAATTTTCTCCAAAATGCTGATTAATAAAAATAATAGCTACCAAATATATCTGCAGTAACTTCAAAATTTAATGCAAAATCAAGAAGTAAATGCTTTTATTTAAAAAATAAAAAAAATAACATCATTTCCTCATAAATTAAATTGATCGCCTCGAAAGGAAAAAAAAAACACAGAAACTGGAGAGGAAAAAAAAATTCTGAATGGCTCAATGTAATTTACCTTCTTTTTTTTTTTTTAAATCAAAACCCAGAAGTGAAAGTAAGTGACGATAACAGAGAAAAGGGTGAAGTAAATAAACTTGCCTTAAAATCATAAGAAATTGAAACTGGACCAAGTGCTGGATCCATAACTCAGAAGACAAGGAAAAATGGCTTCAGA
The DNA here is from genome assembly GCA_963555705.1 of Ligustrum vulgare. Taxonomy (NCBI): domain Eukaryota; kingdom Viridiplantae; phylum Streptophyta; class Magnoliopsida; order Lamiales; family Oleaceae; genus Ligustrum; species Ligustrum vulgare. Next base: position 1,240,568 of record OY743173.1, read on the forward strand.
AAAATAGAACTAAGTTGAGACATTATTAATCCAAGTTTGTTAAGTAGGACAAAGCTTCAGGCCTGCGAATACTTTTTACCAACGTTGGAGCCTACGAAATTCAGGAGGACAAAACAAGGGAAAGATCTAGAGCAGTAAGATAGGAAGAAAGAGGAGAGAGGGGAGGGGTGTGTGTATAATGGATCTATATTCATGTGGGATAGTGTACAAACAATTCTGTGTTCAATTCGAACAACAGTATTTTATTGGACTGAGAAACCTATACGTATATGCAATAAGGTGTGGAGAGTGATTTTAATGCTTACATCTGGCTTTCCGTTTCAGCTACACAGTTGGAAATGGTATTATTAGAGCTTGTTTGGTCTTCAATGTTTCTTTCATATTTATACGACATCCATTACTTTCATTCAATAACTTTTTAATCTACATCCAAAAAATTCTAAAATTCTCAAAAACTTAGGTGGCGTTCTGTTTGTATTCTATTTTGTATTTTCATTTTCGAAAATATTTTGTGTTTCCTGTTTTCATTTTTTTTTTCAAATTTGCTGAAAACGCGTTTGGTTTGTCATTTCTGAAAACTGTTTTTGAAAATGAAAAACTAGAAAACACGTTCTGTTTGAGATTTTGCTGAATACTACTTAAACTATTTTTAATTAATTTGTTGCAGAATACTACTAATTCAAACTCAAATTTCCTTTCACAATACACCTGAAAATATGGTTACATGCAACACACTAATGTGAGCATTAAGAGTCTATATTAACACAGTTTGGTCAGGTTCGGGATTTGAAAAAACTCTACTTCTATTAAAATTCAGAAAATGCAAGTTCTTTCAAAACCACCACAGTCCATTTATCAGTGCATTTTTTGAAATATAATAACAAGAATTCTCACTTAATTTCTTTTTTTTGTAATGTTGATATTGAATTCAATAAAATTTTATTTAAACTTAATTCCAAGTTAGGATTAAAAAAAAAACAAAAATTATTTAGACTTAGTTCCAAGTTAGGATAATTCTAAAAAAAATAAAAAAAAAATAAAAAAAAAATAAAAACTTTATATTAAGCTTAGTTCTAAGTTAAGATAATTCATTAAAAAAAAAAAAAATTCCAAAACGTTTTTTGTCAAAATACACACAAAACGCCCAAAACGAGGTTTTGGGCGTTTTGAGTTTTTTTTACAATTTTTTTTTTTGTTTTCCAAAATGCGTTTTCTAAAATGGTAAAGAGAACGCGTTTTTAGCGTTTTCGAAAATAAAAACAGAAAACGACCTCAAAACAGTAAAGAGAACTGAGACTTATATAACCAATCAGAACTTCCCCTACTCGTGACGACATGGGAGTTTCCTTAGAGGGTGTGAGGGTGGGGACCACTACCACCCACCCTATACTTAGGGTGGTTTGTGAGGGGCGGGTAAGAGGGTTCCCCTACCCATGACGGTAGGGGAGCAATTTCATATAACCAATTAATGAATTTTAGGCTCTGTTCGGTAAGTCAATGATTGTTGTTTTTAAACTACACAATTTCTCAAATGAATCTCTAACTCTACATATTTTCAATCATTCATAACTAAAAAACAACAAAAAAACCAATTTTTTTTTTAAGGTAGGACGCCGAATAGGGGCTTAATTTTCTTCTAAAGTGATTTGTGGGTGGTGGGCCCCATGATGGTAAAATAACATGAAGGATCCCAAACTTTTCGTGAGTATGGCAACTATATCCTCAACCTACCATTTGCTATATACATCCCCGACTAGCAGAAAACGTAAAAATGGCAACGATGCGGGGCAGCCCTCCCAATCTTTTGGCCACCGGTTTGTTGAAAGATAGTTTGAAATCTGGACAAAGACACAGTTCTGTGTCTCGGCCCATAAAAAGACAAGGAAAGGTATTTGTTATCTCTAAGAAAAATTTGTCTGAATTGTAAAATGGCAACGTAGCACTTGCAATGTGATGTCGGAGATGGATTGAAGCAAAGGGATGTACATCATTAATGTTGAAATTTTTTAATCTATTTAGACGTTTAAAAAAAATTGAATTCATTGTTTTGTTTATTTTAGGAGGTAAATAAAAAAACAATTGATAATTTCTACTTTCAGTCTACATCTCATTAGTATTATATTATTATTATTATGCAGTGTTCTAAAAAGCTCGCTTACACTTAGACATGTTTAAGCTTGAAACTTGACGTCGTTGTTTTATCATGTTTCACCTATGCTTTGCTCGTGCATTGCCTCACTTTTTTGTGCTTAAGCGTGATATTAGATCTCATCGCTTCGTCAGACTTTACTCTTTTTAAAACATGTAATTATGTAGCTATTTTTCCAAAAAAAAAAAAAAAAAATGTTTTCTACCAATTAGGAACATGATTGCCACAATTTTAAAATATACAGCACATGAGTGCATCTAGTAGGTTGAGGACTCTATGTAAAGTTTACCCTAAGGCCATGTTTGATTCACATGGAAAAGGAAAAGGAGTAAATTTTCTCACCAAAGTGATGAGAAAATGTTTGTTTGAAAAATGGTCTAAAATTGTACTTCACATGGTTATACATGAAAAATGTATTAAAGGCCAAAAGTTTCAATCAAACTCAAAAGCAGGAAAATATATTTATCTTGAAGTGATCTTTTTCATGACAAATTGTTTTAATCAAACACAATTTAAGAGATAGGATATCGGTGCCATGCAAGTTAAGGTTTGTATAGATTATAGACTTAGCTCTCCAACTACAAGAAGTAATCATGACTCTCCTAAGGGGTGATGATACACTCCTTGGGGGAGTGACCTCTCGCATGACCGCCCCCTCACATAGAAGGCGATGAGGCCACTCCTGCAGGGAGTCTATCTTTTCTCTCCTAAGATCTATAACAATAACCTACATTTTCGTTAGATTTTTTCTTTTTTCAAAAAAAAAAAAAAAAAAGGTACAATCACAATCCTAACGGCCCCCACTACCCTGCCCCTAGAGCTTTGTGAAGGAGGTTAATCGCTGAATGTATGTGATATGGGATAGGAGCTCAAATGAGAAAATCAAGACACGGGGCGATGCAATAACAATCTACATGGAAAAATGAGCAAATTTCGTGTTTGGCCTGAATCGAGATTCAAATCGGATTAAGTCACTTCAAAGGATCGAGAATTCTACAGTCGGACACTTACGACCGAAAATAAAATACTTACGGCCGTAATGTAATCTCTGTTTCAAGTTACGGCCGTAACCGAAGAACTCACGGTCGTAATCAAAGTTCTGCTCATGTGGGCCTAAATTTAGGGTTTTCGCACATTTTAGGTTATTTTCAGTTATTTTAGGTCAATTAGAACTCTATTTTGAGCTCATTAGAGGCTACCCTAATTGTTAGATTGTTTTTCATTAATTATATCCTATTTTATTCATTGTAATAGTTAAACTTTGATTTTAATAAAAACAGATTGATTGTTTTTTAGTTGGTAAATGTGTGGATTCACATTACAAATTCGCACTTATCTTGTGGAGTTCATCCTGAACTTTATCAAATATTGATAATCTTTGTGACGTTCACAATCATAAACTTATCAAGGAAACTGATAAATCCTTGTAGCGTTTCGAAAGTCTTGGTTCTTTCTTTCGCATCGTCGATTCTTGCGTGGTGAAGTTTGGGTCAAGATTCCACCATCTACAAACTAACCTGAATTCGAAACTTTTCGATGTTTAATTCTGCGCTTCTTTTCACATCATTTGGTATCAGATCTACACTCTGAATTCAGGTTTATTCTATCCCAGTTTAATTCCATGTATTTATCATAGAGTCCACATGAGAATTATCCATATCTTGTTGTTGAGTCTTGTTTTCAAGTTTTCTTGCTCTTCGTGCCAGTAGAATTTTTCAGTATTTGATCCATAAAAAAATTCCAGCAAAATTTTAAAAATGTTTATTTTATTCAATTATTATTCGAATTCAGTTCCATTTGTTTCATCACACTTGTAGTCGAATTTCGAATTTATATAAAAAAATCGAAAATACAAAAATAATCCCAAAATTCACACTTTAGTTCTTGTGTCGAAATATTTCATTTCATTCCACTTTTCCTTTCATTTCACATTGTCCAAATTTCAAGAAAAATCTTCATATAGAAGGGTTAACGATACAGATTTTGTGTTGAGATTTCTGAATGATGTTAAAATGAGATTCGATAAACTAGATTTAAAAAGGGCTAAATTGAAAAAGGAACGATCTCGAACAAGCTTTAGTGATGAGAGACAATATAAACGTGATCATAAACCTAGGGATGGAATTGGAGTTAAGAGGGGAGAAGAGATTGATGTGAAGGTGATTTTGAGGATTCAAGCAAAAATTTATAAGGAAAGAATAATGTATGCATAGGAGGCAAAAAGAAAAAAGATTGGGTAAGTTGTAAAAGAAAGAGAAGAAAAGAGAGACTGTGGTTAAATGGCTAAAGGAGAGTGAAAAATATATTATGGTAGAGCCTCATGTTAAGAATATTGAAAAGGAAGAGGGTGAGATAGAAATAGTTGAAGAAACTCTGAATTTTTTGGTAGGAGATGAAAAATTGGGTAGTGAAGAAATAGAAAATATTGATGAGAGGCATGAGAGTCTCAGGTTAAGAATATTGAGAAGGAAGAGGGTGAGTTATAAGTAGTTGAAGAAACTCCGAATTTTGTGGTAGGATATATAAAATTGGGTAGTGAAGAGGTGGAAAATATTGATGAGAGTCATCAGGAGAAAAATGATAATAAGGTTGAAATGATTGCGAATAAAATTGTTGTTGATGACCAGTTGGGATATAAGTGCAAATTTTGGACTTTGACATTGAAGATCCACATTTGGGTAGTGATGAGGGAATGCATGAAAATGTTGATAAAAATGTGGAGTTAGAAAAAGTGGTTGGGTGTGAAGAAAAAGAGAAAGAGGTGATTGAGCGAGAGGTTGCAAAGAATGAAGGATGTGAATAGAAGAGCCTCGTTGTTGGATATGATGAGATGGTGATGATTCATCATGAATACAAGAATTCATACCTTATATTTTGTGAAACTAACATTTTCCACCCTATTTTATTTAATTATTTTTTGTAGGTTAATTGCACTTGGGAATTTGGACCACACCACCTATGCCCAAGGAAGTTTATGATTCAATCCATTTGCATAACCCAAGTTATAAAGTACTGTTGGATGGACTTGTTGTAGGGAAGCAAGAATTTTCCATTCAATCCAGGTGGAGCAATTTTATATCAAGGTCTCAAGAGCAGGAAGTGTTTAAAAAGCAGGGCAGAAGTTGATTCAAGGTCGAATCATTTTCAAGAGAGGGGGAATGATGTGATCCGAGATAGGAGATCAAAGGAGAAAATCAAGACACGGGCGATGCAACAACAATCTACATGGAAAAATGAGGAAAGTTTGGTGTTTGACCCTAATCGAGATTCAAATCGGATCAAGTCACTTCAAATGATCGAGAAATTATATAGCCGGACACTTACAGCCGTAAATAAAATACTTATGGCCGTAATGTAATGTCTGTTTCAAGTTATGGACATAACCGAAGAACTCACGACCATAATCAAAGTTCTGCTCGCGCGGGTCTAAATTTAGGGTTTCAGTGCATTTTAGGTTATTTTCAGTTTTAGTTATTTTAGGTCAATTAGAACTCTATTTTGAGCCCATTAGCAACTACTCTAATTGTTAGATTGTTTTCATTATTTATATCCTATTTTATTCATTGTAATAGTTAGACTTTGATTTTAATAAAAACAAATTGATTGTTTTTCAATTGGTAAATGTGTGGATTCACATTACAAACTCGAACTTATCAAGATTGATAGTCTTGTGGCATGCATCCCGAACTTATCAAAGTTCGATAATCTTTGTGACGTTCACAATTAGAAACTTATCGAGGAAACTAGACAAATCTTTGTAGTGTTTTGAAAGTCTTGATTCTTTCTTCCGCATCGTTGATCCTCACGTCGTGAAGTTTGGGTCAAGATTCCACCATCTACAAATAAACCTGGGTTCGAAACTTTCCAGCATTTAATTCCACGTTTCTTTTCACGTCAGTTACCAGGGTTTGAATCTTGCTAGCTGGTTTCAAACCACAAGGAGATCAAATCTAAAATATTTGCCATGATTCGAACTCCCCCACCCTGTGACTGCCAGTAACGCAAACTTTATGTCATTTCAGCCTTTGTCAACTGAATTATACCTCGGGGGAAGAATTTTTCTTTTTTCCCTTGCATTAACTTTAGCTATTTATTACGTTTCTCCTTTTATTATTTTTCGATTTTCCCCAATTTTGCTTTTAATAGGTGATGGATATACGACTACTAATAATAGTGTGAATGTTCTTTAATCAAAATACCAATGTTTAGAAAATCGAAAATCGGTTCGACCCAGAAAAGCCAGCTGATCAAGGGTCAAAAGGTCCGACCAGGTCGAACCAGGATCGAACCGATTTCAATTAATAAACTAAAAATTATTTCAAAAATCACAAAATTTTCTAAAAAACAAGTTATTTTACAAATAAATCAGTTTTACTTATTTAAAAAATAATAACTTATACAAAAGTAGTTTAAAAAAACACACACACAAAAAGAGGTCAAAAGACTCAAAACCGAGTTTCAAAACCCGGTCGGGTCGATCTGTTTCCCAGCTAAATCGAGTTTTGAATGCCCGATTTTTTAAGAGGATTGGATTGATTTTCCAGCCGGTTCCTGATTTTCATGGCCGAACCGACCAGTCCGATCCGATTTTCTAAACACTGCAAAATACTAGCGTATTTTGGAAATGTTTACTATATGGTCGAATTTGATTGCGTTGATTACTTATTTGATGATGTAAATTATAGGACATGAACAATATCATCAAATAAGAAAAAGAAGCAAAGTTTTGGTCATTTGTATTAAACATGTCCTATTACCTATTTAGGGTTAATTTCATTTTAATTATTCAACTTTAAGTGAAATCTCACAATGAGATTGCTTGATGTGAACTTCAATTTATTTGCACTATTAGTCACTTCACTAAGCTACATTACCAAACTTTTTCATGTTTCTAGATTAAGTTCTTGTTTGGTAAGTATTATAATCTAAATTTTAATCCAAATCAAATTTAACAATTATGACCCATTGCTCGCAACGCTCTTTTTTTCCCCTCGAGTTTTCTATCAAACTCATCTAAAGGATCCATTACTTTTATAATTTTCTATCTTGTTCTCCCAAAATTCCTCAAAACCTTAGAAAAAAAATTGGGACCAAATAAGCTCTCAATATCAATCACATTTTATGGATCTACAATTTTTTAACTACACATTTCATTATTATTATTTTTTTTTTTATCAAAATCTACTAAAAATTTGATTTTAATTCCCACTAAACAAGGACTAATATGTATCTAACCATGTCTTAGCTATAAAATCTTGAAATTGGGATGAATAAAGTTCTGATTGTGCTTATCGAATCACAAATATTTTCAAAATTAACCACCACTGCATAATCAATCAACGTATTTACCTCGAAATGCAAGACATGTATTACTTTCAATTTTTAACGTTCACACAAGATTACAACATTTAAGAACGAGAGTCTTGGACAAACTATCACCGAATGAAAATTGGAGTTCCATGATGTTATTGACACAATCACCATCAGAAACAAATTAAAACTCATGTCCTGCATTCATTGAATATCACATATAGCTCAAAACCAACATTAGTATTGTCTGTCTAAACAAAATTTCTTCTACTATTACAATATTATTATTATTATTGTGCATCCACAACCAAAGTGTCTGACTCTGAACTTAATCTTAAATCGCAAAATAAATGATTGAAATACGACAGATGCGAATCTAAAACACAAATAAAAACATTCTTTGTAATTTATTATTGATATTCATCTCTGCAAGTATAGGAACCTTCAAAACTACTAAACCTCTAATAAAGACGTGATTCACTGCTCTTCACCACAAAGTAACAAAGTGAAGGGTCCATCAAGAGTTCAGATTAATGCGCAATTTCAGATTCTTGGATCTTGAATCCATGTGCATCCCTCATCTAAAATAACAAAACTAGTAAACTTAACTGAAGAAGTGTGCTTCTTCAAGCCATTTTACTTTGAATCTGTCTATGGATATGCACTAGAAATTCAACATATGAAAGCCCATTTGGAGTCTTGTCTTCTACCATGTAAGAGAAAAACATCATCCCTGCATTAATTAAAAAAAAAAAAAATGCATATTTCAAAATATGAGGCTAAACTTGCACCAACTGTTGTCCTATCAAATTTCATTTATATAGTACTCTCTCATGCTGGCCAAATTTCAATAACCCCTAAAGCCCTCCATTCACACTGCAAAACTCTCCCATGCTCGTCTTATTATGTCAATTTCTGTGTTTGTTTTGCGTTTTTTTTTTCCACCATCAGAAGAAATGGTGACATGGTTGGCTGTTATTTGGTGCTAAAGGGCTGTATACTCACTAACCTGATGGATCCCCCTTTCTGCACAATTTTAAGCTGAAGCAATAAAGAAGAAAGAAGAAAGAAGAAAATATTAGAGAAAGTCACCACAATTATATAATCAAAAGTTTAATTCAATAAAGAGAGCAATGTATTGCGTTAATGTAGAGGAATTTATACCGTAGGTAGGAACATCTCTGGCGCCTTATCTCATTTACAACATCATTCAGCTTCTTTGACAATGGATTGTCATATTGCTGGAGTACATACTGAAAAGGTACAACGCCATTAAGGTGGAGACACCAGATAGTTTTCAACACAAATAATGCGTAAAAATATGTATGCAAAACTTTGACAGTCTAAAATCGGAACGGGAATTAAAAGTTCTAGGTAGAAGAATATTTATTTTTGAGATACTCTTGTGGTTGATAATGTCGTGGACATCATAGCTGGCAAAAGGATATATATGAAGGTTCAGATGACAATCACCAAATAAGAGCTAAAACACCATGTTGAATACCTGATTAGGGACTTCTTCAATTGAAGAAATGCCAAACAACTTATGCAAAATATCCGGACTGACAGAGTTGCCAACATAAATTAAACAATCTTCGCCATTCTCAAGGAGATATATTCCTTCGTCAGAAATGTCCTCACTGGAAAGTGGGACAGGAGGAGGAATGGGGGAATCATCCAACTCCTGGCAGTTCAGTATAAAGGATTTAGAGGAATGAGCATACTAATTACAATTTTAATTTTAATATCATAATGACAGATACATGCCTTCTCATCAAGATCATGGATGGTTATCATCCTGGGGTACACCAATGGGATTGCCAAAGTAGTAGACAAAGGGGAAACGTAATTAATCCAAAATGACCTATCATCGACTCTTCCATCAGCTCGCAATCCACTGCTTTTGAGAAGAGCTGGAAAAGGTAGAAGGAACTAAATAAAAATAAAATTGTAAAATGTGTCCCCCTCTTTTGATGAACTGTAGTGATTTTCATCTAAACAATAATAACATTTTGTTTCAATGTTCATGATAATAAGAGAAATTCCCATGAAGTAGCAATTGCATGACCATATGCAAAATCAGGACACATAATGACTTGGGAGGTGAAATCTGATTATCTAACACAGTTAGTTATTTGGTAGGGGCCACTCCAGGTAACAGCAAGACTCTAAAAAAGCTGAAAGACATGATTTATAAAAAGCATACCAAGTGTGTATAGAGGTAACAGTTTAAGTGCCTCAGGAAGAATGAGTTGTCCAGAAGATGACGCTGTAGCACAAAATTTGCGATAAGAGTGTAGAATGTTGATGCAAACGTCTGTTGCCTGCTCCCTGACTTGCATAAGTGAAGCTGAGGGAATTTCACTAGCCACTATCACATGATAAAATCAGAGAGCAGAATCAGCATGTAATCAACAAAGTAGAAGTCAATTATAGAATTTGTTTACAATTGGCCAAAATGCAACTATGGGGGGGGGGGGGGGGGAAGAGTAGAGGCTAAGCTTCACACGAGGGATATTTTCAATAAAAACACATTAAGCCAAAATCATTTTATAATAATAATAATAATAATAATAATAAAGAGACAAAATCTGCAGTAACTTCTTAACTCGAAAGAAATTTAAGGACAAAATTAACAAGGCACTTGCCCAGTGAACTACCTTGCTTCAGGACACATGCAAATTGGGTGTCTAAATCCGCAGAGCGAAACAGATTACTCAGCATTGTGGTGCAAGGAAGGGACAAAGTTGAAACACGGATTCTTCTTTGCCCATATACAGTGGTGTAGAGAAGAGCACACTAGACAACATAATTATACCAAGTGATCAGACGATAAGTTGCTTCTTCAACAAAAGAAAGACACAAATATCACAGAATAGAGGGTCCCAAATAAAACATTTAATGCAAAGAATTGAGATCGACCTGAAAAGCACATTCTGAGCCTTCCTGCAATTTGTCATCATGTTTGAGGGTTACCATTATTGTTTTGTCACAGTCAATCTGCAAAACTGAAGTCTTAGTTGAAGGCGAAACGGGTCCATGCCATCATAGAATCACAATCAAAATAAAGTTAAAGTACAATGTGCAACAAGAGTAACAAACAAAGACCTTCCCAAGAAATTTGTGTTAACCATTACATCTAAAAGCTTAAGCTATTCGAGAGAGGCCACATGTATTCAATTAAATTGTGTCTTCAACACGCTCCCTCACATGCAAACGGGGCTCATTTACACATCAAAGGCGCTACACATGCAAAACTTTTAATAAACAGGCGACTGTGAGACTTGAGCAAGGTCTTGAACAACCAGTCTATTGGTGATACGGAAGGCACAGGCTCTGTGAACACCCCACACCACCTTTACTAATACCATCATATGAAAAGATGCATCATATGCAGTTATTCTTTTCGGTGGCTCTAATACCATGTTAACCATCACATCTAAAAACTTGAGCTGTCAGATAGGGGCCATACGATTCATTTAAATTGTCTCTTTAACAATTTGGGTTAAGGACAAATGTGAAACAAACAAAAGGTTTTGTTGCACATCATTAACCACACCTGAATATCTAGTAGTATAGTGGGGGGGAGAGAGAAACGTACGGCTGGTAGATCAACATCTGTTGGAATGCGTTTACAAAAGTTCCCAAAGTATTCCTGAACTTGAATACCCTAACAAGAAAAAAAATACGAATATTACATTTATTGTAATTTTCATACCGCCTGTCAAGCATTGAACTGTACTTCCCATTAATAGAGATATTATCAGCATAGATGACAAGCTAAGAAAATCAGACTATAAAAAACACACCTGGCTGCATCTAACTCGCATCACTGCCTCTAAGCCTTGAGGCCTCGTGACATTCCATCGAAGATCATTGTAAAGCTTAGCAGGATCAGACAGAGCAGAGAAAGGGTAATAGTAATATACCTGGAGAAAAAGTTAAACTTTTCAGACCTCAAAATTAATATCAGAAACACTATATGATAATGCAACTCAGAAGTGTATGAATAACAAACATTTCATGCTAAATTTTTAACATTGAGATAACAGATTATACAATCATGAAATAAGGAGTTAAAGGTACATAATTCTATATGGACTAGGAAAACAATTAATTATACATTTACCTGGCCACCTGTAGTTTTTGTGATGGCGGAGATGGAAGCGATATCCACATATGTTTGTGTTGTGATGAACAAGTCAACACATACCTGAAATTGTTGAATGATAAATGGCGAGGACACAAAGTAGTGGGTATAAATCTGAAGAAATGGCAATGTCAAAATCTTGATAACATCTGCTATTGTCTAACTTCACCTGGTATTCAGCAAATTCAATGGCCATTGTTTTTAGAGTTTTATCTGCCGGTTGGAGTAATTTCTGAGCCTCCTGAAATCCAATGACGATCACAATTCAATTTATCGAAGATGATACATTTGACTCCATACTATTGTCTAGAACATCTCAGTTATAATTGTATACTCGTATATAAGACAATACAAATTACAAACTACTCACAAAGATTGAGTTGAAACAAAAACTACATTAAAGAATAAACGGAAGATAAATTAATAAGCTGTAGATAAAGCATCAATACCTTTTCTCCTGCTGATTTATTGCTTCTTCCTTCAGCTTCTCTGGCAGAAAGGGATCCAATGCCAATAGATGGCAAGACTGTAACATCACAAACAGTAAGCATATTATTTCAAAAATAATAATCAATAAGTAAACATATTTGCAATCTTACCAGATTGGAAAACTAGGAGTTTTCCACCAGAACTTTTCATCGCCAAGAAAGCAGCCTGAAGTGAAAAGGACGAAAAGCATACAATATTTAATATGTTATATTCAAGAATCCATCTGATAAAATTCCGCATTGAATTGATCTGCCAATAGCAAGTTCCAATTCATTTGTAACTAGGCCTCACATTGGTTTGACCAAAATGGACTTCAGAGAGAGAGACCGTCTTCATCATAAGAAGTCACGTTTTTTTTTTTTGAATATTATGCACTTGTTAGTTATTATTTCTTATCAACAAACTAAATTCGCTGTGATGAAGTCTTCACAACAGAAAGTGTAAACTGAATTAGTTGACAATTTAACCATTAACAAGATATTTTACAACCAAAAAATTAGCATACAATGTAAATAATATAAAATTTCTGTACCTTTATTGCCGCACCAAAAGCTGAATCTGTCGTTCTATTGTTCTGAAACATTGTTGGGATGCTTTCCAGCAAAAGCTCTAAATGTTGTCGACACTGCAATTATCAATTTCATTGCAATCATTTTGAACTTTTTTAACATCAATGAAAACATTAATAACTCAACACTGACCCTCCTTACCTTCCCCAAACACACATGAGGAAAAACACTAAAAATAAGCAAAATAGAGGAGTTGGATGGTAACCAACCTCAGAAAGTTGAACTATAACGTCACTTTGGAGAGGAGTATAGACATCTTGTACGTCAGGGACTATAAGCATTAATGGCTGTAATCAAACAGAAGCGAAATAGAAAGCAATCAATTGTGACTGACACCGCTAATGCCAACTTTATTTTGCATGCCAGATAAGGTGACAAAACATAATATAGGGATTTTGTATCAGGAATAGTAAATAATGAAGGTAAAGATTTTTGAATCACCGTAGGCAATAACAAGCATATAATGGTTGTAGAAAATTAAAGATATGATTATAAAAACCAAATAAATGATAATTCTAACCAACCTGCTGTAATGCACGTTTTAGGTTGTAAAAATGGATGCTTGAGTCAAATGTAGCAATGCCCACCATTGTTCGAGGACCCTCCTGCAAGAAAAGAGATAATCAATCTCAAACATGATTAAGCTTTCTCTATCTTGGAAAATGTATCTAGTGCTTATACACATGCACTTCTTCCATTTCTTTGTGTTTTTACGTCTTTTCTATATTTTATTTAAAATAAAATAAAATCTCTAAGGAACTGAACAGCAAACAATGACAATAGATAGGAATTTAGTTATTTTAATTTTAATATAAGAAAAAGCAAGAATGGAGTTCTTAGATGGCTTCTACGTATGAGTTGATTGAAATGGGGTAGAATAAATAGACCTTCTTTCTCTTGTAAATATTAGAATACTTTCTAATAAAAGTAGCTCTCTTCTCAGGAAATCTACACAGTAATTTAGAGGCGAACTACTTTATGTTATTTCCTAAATAAAGAAACAATGAAAATATTAGCAAACCCAAAAGGAAGATATTTATTAAAGAAAAATTAAAGAAAAAAGAAATGAAAGTGACGTCAGGAAATTATCCAGTGAAAAAGGAAGGTAAGACAACAATGTTACTTAACAAAAATAATTTCCAGAAAAGAACAGGATGGTGGGGAAAGGAGGAGGAATTCAAAGAAAACTTGCATAATACAGTCATTTTGAACTCAAGGAAAAAAGGTAAAAATATTCTGGCACTCATGTTATTTCCTCTATGTCAACAAAAAAATAAACCCCCTAATGGAGCTTTTCTCTGACCAAAAACTTCCAACAAATTTTAACTGGAACTTCTGTCAAGAACAGCCTCCAAAAGCTTGTGAACGAATCTGCAGCTCTTGCAAATTTCATAGATCTTATACACAAACGTCAATCAAACAATTTATATAGCACCGAGAGCAGACAACAACAAATTAAGCATCTTCTAAAAGTTTGAAGGAAGGCATATGAGCAGTCTGCTTTCAGGATAATTACCCACATTACCAGTACTAAGCTCAAGATATCAAAATCTATATACCCAGCAAAATAAAACAATATAAAATTAAATCAATCAAAAATCATCAGCCAAGTGGATAATGGAGGGTACTCGAATCAAATATCTCCACGTGAAGATACCAATTACGAACTTACAGGAAGATCATCTATAACTTGGCTGATTGCACTGCAAGCTGCTGCAGTTGCACCAGTCTGTATGGCATTCATGGATACATCAATAAGGAAGAAAAATACAGCGGGCATTGGTTCTCGCACCTGAAATAAGTCATAAATTCAGAAATTATTAAGTGGCAAACAAATGCAAATAAAAAACTTGCAGAATGCTTGCATCATAATTATAAACAGGATTTAGAAGCATATGCAACTCCTGAAAGCAGAGTACTTGAATAACAAATAAAGCCCAGAGAAAGATGATAAGTGCTTTATTAACATTTATTTTGTGCACTTATAACCTTGGACTATTAATAATTTCATCCTATCTAAGTATTATTGACGCATTTTATATTTTATGTTGCATAGGATCATAAAGGAAGAGAAAAGAAAAAAGGACCAAAATGCACTAAAACTGAAGATTGAGGACCTTTGGTGCAAATAAGTCACGGCCGTAAAAGTGTTCATCGCATTAAGAAAAAAATCAACAGAACATGAGTTACGGTCGTAAATAAGAAGTTACGGCCGTAACCTTCAAGTGTGCAAAAAGAGGCAGAACCTGGTTTACGGCCGAAAATGCAAAGCTTACGGCCGTAACCTCAAAACATGCAAAATCAACAGAAACCAAGTTACGTCCGTAAATGATTTTTCACGGCTGTAACTTGCTCGTCAAGAATTTCCTTTTTTTGATTCTTTGCATAATTTTGGTATGTCTTAAGCCCAACTCTAGGGCACGATTTTGTGGCTATAAAAAGGGATTTTCATGACAGAAAAAAGAGAGAGAAAATTGTTGAAAGAAGAGCGGCTTGTTTGGAGTTTGGAAGAAAAATCAAGCAACTCGAGAAGGTGAATCAAGAGCGGAAAATTCTGGAATTCTTCATGACTTTAAGCGGCTAAGTTCTCTTTTTAGTTCAAGGGGAACGTTGTATTAATTTTCATTATGTTATTATTTTCCAAACTAGTAATTTAGTAAGAAATTCTATATTCTTGATTGTTGGGTTTCTATGAATTTTATTTCAATTAATACAATGATTTATGTGATTTAGGCCTGCTCATAGCTTGTTGTGTTGATATATGCTAAATTGAATGATTGAATCCGTAATTGTCTTCTTGTTCAATTCTTAGTAGCAATTGGTATTTTTGCAATTCCATTGGAAATTCATCCTGGTTAATCGTCATAAGCTTGTGTGATTGGTAATCTAGAACGTCCTAATTCTTCTTGAGCCACTTAGTTGTTGCATTAAATCTAAAGAGCTTATTTTAGATTGTTCAATAACTATAATTTGATTAGGGAGCTTGTTCTAATTAAATACAATCGAGGAAGAAAAGAGATAGTTAGATCTTGTTAACTATTTACGGGTGATAAATCAAGAATTGAATTGAATACGAATTACTTGGAAAGTAGCAATATTGTGATAAAATACAACTGAACCTGAGAACTAGGATTTGTTAATAATTGATTTATATTTCAACCAATTTACGTGTTTATTTTATTTTCAAGTCATTTACAATATTCGAACTCAAACCCCCCCCCCCCCCCCCCCAAAATCTATTCTGATTGGCATAGAACTAACTTAGTTCCCGTTCCTCGTGAGATCGACTCTTACTTCCGCTAGTACAATTAAATTTGATGATTTGCAAGTAAAATATTTGATTAAATTTCGGTGTGTAACGAAGCCCATCAAAAGACTTTCTAATGCAGAAGATCTTGTGGAACATAAACTTATATACCATTTGAACGGATTGTGGCAAGCTCTCAAAGAACTTTTTTTTTTTTTTCCCAAGTAAAAGCACTTTGCAGAAAACTCTTTGAGCATTCCATTGTGTTCCTAAGATGCTCCAGCAAGGACTTATAGAAATAATTAAGTAGGGTGACTTTTAAACTGTTCAAAATAGTCCGATTCTGAGAGAATATATTACTTAAATATTATCATGGAAGAGATTTCAATATTTAGTATTTACAATTGCAAAACGTCTAAATCACCATATGCCTTCCTAATAAGTGACATAAGTCATTTAAAGAAGGCTTCTAATGAAAGACTTTAAAATGCTGTGGCAAAAGAAGAGCCTTGATCAAACTTGCAAACAAAATTCTGATACAACGCTAAGATATGCCAAACTGGGCTTGAAGTTACCACCAAATGATCAGTCTCATTGAAGTGGTTATTTTTCATTATCAAACTAGCTTCCGGGGCAGTGTCTCAGACTTTATTCAATTAATAACATTATCCCCATCGTTATAGTGTCACTAACTTCACATCAAATGAAATGCAAAATCAAATTTAGGTCAACCAAAATGTCACTAACCATGTATTCCTTGGTAGCGACAAATTCAACAGTTCCTCTGCATAGCTCAGGTCTTTCATCAGCATCTCTACGCCTACCATCTGGACCTAAGTTGCAGTGATAGTCACGTGGAGTTTCGTCCGTAAATCCTGCAAAATAAATGGTAAAAAATGAAGGCATGTAGTTTGACAACAATTGAATGTAGTATGTTAATGATTGAATTGTTAGTAAGGCATATGTTTAATACATACAATTTTTTTATTCTCTGTTTGTTAAAATTTTGGTGTTTAAAAACATGTTTTTTATGTTTTCGGGGTAAGATGTGTGGTTGAAAAATGGAGAGAGAAAATATGTATGGTTAAAAAATGATTTGAGGAATTGTGTTTTTTAAAAACGTGTTTTTTTTTTGGGTTTGCCAAACAGATGCTTAATAACTATAACTACAATAATTTACTCCATGTAATCCTTCAATGCAGAACTGAGAATATAGCATAAAAGGATCACAGGTACTCAGTATACTAGTGCTTTGGATATTATACAACATGACAAATCATTCTAATTCAGCTCCATATGTTTCAAGCTGTAAATAGACAAATATGGCCACCCTTGGAAAGCTGAGAAATTCGTACAATGCACAAATGGGTAAAACAATTAAATCATTACAGTGAGAATGGAAACAACGGTTATTCTTACCACACAAGTTACAAATGAAACGCCTGCCTTGATCAATAAACTTCATGAAAGGATTTATGTAACCTTTACAACGAGAACATCGAACAGGACCACTTTCCCCAAAATCCACAACCTGGGGCACGGGAGCACAAATCACTAAGAGAAGTGCCCAAGGAACCAATGACTCAACAGTGAAAAGGGGACAGAAAATGTAAAAGTTGAATCATTTATGACAACATGCCAAATGTAAATGAGCAACTCATTAAAAAAAGGGACATAAATCAAGTGCTTGAAATAAGGATAACCAGCGACCAGTCCATCAGAAATCACCCACCATTTCAACCACACTGGATCTGATTTAAGACCAACAACTTTTTTTAGTTCAAGTGGACTCTCACATCATACTATATTACGCCTATGATCATCATGCTTGCCAAATTTTAAGCAGACATGCCTGAATGTTGGGATCTATCAACGAGGAGGCAACCCCGTATGTATAGCATCTTTGATGCTGATAGGAACAAGAAAGAATAATCACAAACAACAGAGATCATAAAACTTTATCCACCCGTCCAATCAAGACATTCACGAGGAGATGTTCCTTTTTCTCACAGGTATAACATTCATCCTATCTAATTACAGTAAAGTTTTAGAGAGAGCACATGTTTAGATCAGGTAAAAATAACTACCTATAAGGATAAGTTAACAGAGTGAGCAATAACGATACCTTCTGACAAACAGTATGAATATCGAATTACGGATAGCAAGAACTAATAATCGAAGTGTACACAATTATGACTGGTTATCTTTGATATAAAGTGTGATGTTGTTAATGAATGAAAACTTCTTCATATGACCACATAAGCAAAAGAATATCTCATTTATGCCATTAGAACAGAAGAAAATATAAAGGATAACATGTAGGAAACAGAATTTCATGCATTACTTGGATAGGCTCTTCAGATGGATGGGGAAGAGCTAAAGGCTGGACCAACAAGGCCAACTGCATTGAAGATGTTGATAAAACGTCTACGGTGCATGGAATCTATAACAAACAAAGG
Source organism: Ligustrum vulgare (assembly GCA_963555705.1). Lineage (NCBI taxonomy): Eukaryota > Viridiplantae > Streptophyta > Magnoliopsida > Lamiales > Oleaceae > Ligustrum > Ligustrum vulgare. The sequence goes on from OY743173.1 coordinate 1,258,941, forward strand.
CAGCAGTCAATATTAACAAATAAAATCATTCGTACAAAAAATTGAATGGCCTCTTAAGAAAGGGAGTGAAAGTAGAATTTAAGAGAAAAAATTATAACTTATGTTTACGGAAAGATTTTAAAGGTATTAGTAACATGAAATTAGATGCTTGACCTGATTAATAGTACATCTCATGTGACGAGGACTGCAATTCCCAGTATCTTTGACGATATAATCACTTGTTGCAGGCTTCACGAGAAATAGAAATAAATAACTCTTATTATGGTAAACTTGTGACATTATTGATGAATTATTCTCTGGCACTCTACAATTTATGAATTTACATGACAAAAAAAATTTGAAACTATAACCAAAGGCAACACAATTTAATAAAAAAAACATAGAACACGACATAAAACAAATATCAAGCGATGCATTCCTTTTCTGATAATAGCAATATTAATTACCGGAGGAGGGTTTGCCTGATTTCCCTGACGGGTCTCATGTATAATCATAGAGGAACTTCTAATCGGGCGAGGTATTTGATTGGGATCAATTTTCGACTGTCCTGTATGACTCAAAGACATAGATTGATTAGGAAGTTGTGACGGGGCTGGCGGCATTCCATACATCCTTTGCTGTTGCATAGGACCAGAGAGTGGAGGTTGTGAAGTCACCTATACAGGAAACCAAGTTTAAAATGTACAGCTAAAGAATATAAGCATAGTGCTAATTTGCAAATTGAAGTGGTTACTTTAGAGCTGAATCATCACTGAACAGTCCAGTCCAAAAACAAAACAAAAACAAAAACAATAAGAATGCTGCATGGTCCTAAATTCATTGGCTTCATCCTTCTTATCACCTTTTAAAATGTGAAATCATCAATGACATCCAAGCGATACATGATTTATGTGCTTAAAATGGACCCATGTCATTTAGTTGGAATATCTGATGGACCCAAGAAGAAATAGTTGATCAAAACAAGGTCATCTAGCCAAATATAGTTCTCAGTTTGGAGAAGTTGTTAGCCACTCATATGCTATAAGAAGATGGTGTGATCATCTAAAAACAGAGTTTTTGCATATTACAACTTTGGTGATTACAAGGAGATAGTAGAAGTATTGGTTATCAACTACCTCTTTCCACATCTTCGTCCCTGATTCTCTTTAACTTCACAACTAAAAAAAAAAAACAGAGGCTAATAAAATAAAATAGCTCAAAAGAAGAAAAAAGGAGTGCACATCTTAAATTCCCTCAGATTTAATGAGGGATGAGCCTTGACAAATGGCATTCAAAAAGTAAGCTTTGAGGCACTTAATAATAACCTCGTATGAAGCGCACCTCAAAACATGTTAAGAAACAATATAATCAATTTTTAAATTTAGAACTTAGAACCATATCCTAGCTTGTTTTAGTACCTATCCGATTATTTTTTTTCAATTACCAGTATCTATATATTTAAAATACTTGCATACATGTCAGGGCACACATTTGGTCTAGAGTCCATGTCAACAAAGCATATCCAGTCAATAAATCATCTCTAACAGGACAAGGCGGAGATCCGTTCTAAGAGAGTCAACATGACAAACAATGAATTCCTCAAAAATAATAATAGTAATAATAACGTCTTAAGTAATAACAAGTCATAGGTAGTAAACAACGATGAATTCCTCAAAAACAAAGTTAAATAAGAAGAGAACATGAATAGGCTGTAACCTGCCCTGGCTGTGGTGGCCATGTTTGCATCCCATAAGGAGAGCCTGGAAGTTGATGCATACTTTGTGTTGGTGCTGAAAATGGCAATGGACCTGGAGGAGGTGTTATGTTTTGTTGTGGGGCTGAAAATGGTGGGGCAGGTTGTCCTGTGAAAGGTGATGCAGCAGCAGGGCTCCCAAAGTTTGGACGCATTTGTAGAGGCTGAGCAGATGGCCCAGATGACATCAATGTTGGCAACTGTGGAGGTCCAACTGGTGATTGTGGCATACCACCCATGGCAGGAGGGAAACGTGGCCCACCTTGCGTTGGCCATGAAGAGAATGCATTAGGTCCATTATTAACTGGGCCAGAAGTGCTCATCTGAGGCGGCATTGGAGGACCTGATGTCGGAGGGGTGGAAGTATGAGGTCGGGGATGAGCGCCTGGTCCTGTTAATGGGGCTGCACCGTTAGGCGGGGGAACAGCAGGACCACCAGTAGAAGATGAGAGTGCCACAGGAGGGGGAGTTCTCATAGTGAATGAGGGAGGAGGCTGAGACACAGATGGTGGGCCAGTGAACGTAGCTGCCACATTCGGAGGCAATGTAGTTTGTGGGGCACCACTAGGAGGCACACCCCCTCTGGGAAAAACACCTGGTGGGGGTGCACGCGGTCGGCTTCCTGCAAAAGGTGGGAGCTGTTGACCAGGTGGTGAAGTATTAGGAGGTCTAGGAGCACCACCACGAGGATTATTTGATTGCTGCTGATAAATTTGTAAATTTTGCATATTACTAGCAAGTGAATTAGTGTTGTAATTCGGGGGGAAATTCCCAGGCCGCGGTCCCCCAGGAGTTGCCATCAATCCAATTAATCAAAAGCTTATATATTCAAAAACACGGAATTAATCAAACCTCCCTTTGAACGAATTCCACCCAATTCATCCAATCCAATCAGATTCCGAATCTATCAATCAAACCAAGAAAAGAAAATAAATAAATAAAATCTATTTTTTCCTAAAACTGAACGTTAATCGACGATTAAAATCAAACCTTAAAATAGATGCCCAAATTCCAGTCCCTTACCAAATATACAATCCAGCCGTTTTCCTATCAAGTTTCAATCTGAAAAAAAATAAATAAATAAATAAAAATGAACACAACAGTTGGATCCAACAATTCAACAAAAAAGAACATAATCCAATTAGATTTGTGCTTTCAACGAGAGAAACAGAGAATCAAAAGTACCCGAATGTTATGCTATTGAAGGGGTTTATAGCACAAACAAGGATCGAACACAAGGAGTAGAATGAGAGATCGATTGAAGAAAAACTCAGGAACAGTAATTGATGTAAAAGCTAGATGTAGAATTTGTGAATTGTTACAGTAATTGATGTTTCTTCACCGGTTCTTACGTATGTGTAGCAAATGGGGAGAGACGGGTGATGCGTCAGTGCGTGACAGACATTAGCAAGCTATTAGACTTGCCTCGAATGATAAACTTGTTTATATTTATATATTTATATAAAAATAATAAAAATTTTATAAATAACCCTACGTATCGGCGGTTATAAACAATTTTTTTTATATTTTTTTAGATTAATAAATTATAATATGAGTAGTTTAAAAATAGTTTCAAAAAATGTGCGTGAAATAAAATATGATTTATGAAATTGTATTATTCATAAATTAATTTGTAAACAATTTATCAAACAAATTGTAACATATTTCTCCAATAATAACTTTTTAATTACACGTATTTTCTAAAATTATTTTTCAACTATATATTTTATATTAGAAATATTATATTCTTTATTTATAAACAAAAAATATTTCCAAAATGAGGAGCATTGATCATTTGCAGATCGTTTCACATTTTGCTAATTAGACCAAAATGATTTTGTCTTTTACTTTAGTCCCTGCTTGGTTTGGAATTTTTTGAAAACTCCATATAAAACTCATTTTCAACTACACATTTTTATATGATTTACAAATTTCACATTTTTCAACATATTTTCAAACACACAATCTCCCAAAAATTCAAATTTTTCTCCAAAATATCCTATATCAAACAGACTCTTATTATACGAAATATTTCTACCTTTCAATTTTTTTATGTTTTCTCCTTAATTCCACTTTTATTATATTTATTTATTTATTTATACCACATCATTTCCTTCAATATATATTCAAATGATCTGTTAAGCCTCCGTTTAGTAATATTGTAGTGGTTTATAAATTGGTTTATTTATGATTTTGAGTCAAAATGTGTGGTTGAAAAATAGAGTGAAAATATTGTTAAAAGATAATTTAAAAAATTACTTGATTTATAAATTAGTTTGTAATGGAACCGTTTATCAAACAAAGGCTAAATCATTGTACAATACTATGGTCAAAGAAAAGGTGTTTAAGTCTTGGGTTAATAACACAAAACGTCTCTACCTTTGACATGTATTGTGCAAAACGTCCCAACGTTTTAATTTTTGACGCTAAACGTCCCAACCTTTACATTTTCTTGTGGGAGACATCCTTTCCGTCAAATTTAACCTCATTTCACCGTTAATTTAAAATTGAACAGTAAATATTTAACACATGTAAGGGCATTTTCGTCAAAATCAAAAGCAGCACATTCATATTTGGGTAATGACACAAAACGTCCCTACGTTTAACACTTATTGTGGAAAAACGTCCATACGTTTATTTTTTTGGCGAATAACGTCCCTACGTTTATTTTTTTGCGAATAACGTCCCTACCTTTAAATTTTCTTGTTGATTAGTCCTCAAATTTTACTTTTCTTTCAATTTAGTTATTCCGTGTTTGATTTAAAGTTAATTGTCTTCAAACGTGTATAACTTTTGATCTAGAACTCCGAATTGCACTCCGTTTTTTGAGTTGAACTCCAAATTCAACCATCTTTCTTATAATGTATCATGTGCTCATTTATTAAACATTTCGTTTTGACTTTTGTATAGTAGATACTTATTTTGTTAGGGCATCATTGATTGACGTAAATTGATTTCTGTAAATTTTATTGAAACAGTGAAATTTTAATTTTAGTATGTGTTCGGAGGCCAGCGTAATTTATAAATTGGATTTATTTGACTTTTTTATTTTTTTAAAATAAAATATTTGATTAAAAATTTGTATGTTTAGCCCCTGTTTGAGTCATATTATAATCTTTAATAACTTTTTGAACAACACACAATTTCTTTCTTCAATTTTTAAAAAGTGATTTGAAGAGAGAGAATGTGTGTTGTTCAAACAGTGATTTGAGATTATAATATGGCTCAAACAGAGGTTAAACATAACAATTTTTAACCAAACATTTTACGTTAAAAAAATAAAAAAGTCAAATAAATCCAATTTATAAATTCCGCTAACCGCCGAACACACACTAAAATTAAAATTTCACTGTTTCAATAAAATTTACATAAATCAATTTACGTCAATCAATGATGCCCTAACAAAATAAGTATCTACTATACAAAAGTCAAAACAAAATGTTTAATAAATGAGCACATGATACATCATAAGAAAGATGGTTGAATTTGGAGTTCAACGCAAAAAACGGAGTGCAATTCAGAGTTGTAGATCAAAAGTTATACACGTTTGAAGACAATTACCTTTAAATCAAATACGGAATGACTAAATTGAAAGAAAAGTAAAATTTGAGGACTAATCAACAAGAAAAATTAAAGGTAGGGACGTTATTTGCAAAAAAATAAACGTAGGGACGTTATTCGCCAAAAAAATAAACGTTGGGACGTTTTTCCACAATAAGTGTCAAACGTAGGGACGTTTTGTGCCAATTACCCAAATATGAATGGGCTGCTTTTGATTTTGACGAAAATACCCTTACATGTGTTAAATATTTACTTTTCAATTCTAAATTAACGGTGAAATGGGGTTAAATTTGACGAAAATGATGTCTCCCACAAGAAAATGTAAAGGTTGTGACGTTTAGCGTCAAAAAACAAAACGTTAGAACGTTTTGCACAATACATGTCAAAGGTAGGAACGTTTTGTGCTATTAACCCTTAAGTCTTCCCACAATCTTCCCATTCTTTCGTGGGCATAGTTTAGGGCTTTGACTGGCAAAAAGAAAATGTATTAGTACAATTCTCGAAAATTGAAAAGCAGAGGTATTGCACAATAAAAAATAAAAATGAGAGAGGTATGACATTTTGTGTTAGTTACCCTTCAATTCTTCATGTTTTGGAATTTTAACATTATGCCCAAAAGGAGAACAATTTATTGAAATTAAACTTTAATTTGTTTCATTTGGATCACTGGATTTCATTTTAGTTTTAAATTTCACTATTTTATTAATTTTATAATCTAAGCTTTGTTTGATAATGGTAGACAAGGAGAAAAACTTTAGAAAATCATGTCATTAAAAAACTTTAGAAAATCATGTCATTATTTGTTCTATACTTTTATTACATAGTGTAATTTAAGCTCTAATAAACAATCTAAAAAAAGTAGTGATGAAGCTGTAAGCCGAGAAATCAAGCTTAAGCGTTCCTAAGCACGAAAAAGCGCAAAATATGAAGGCCATGAATCACAAGTAAGCACGCCTATGCATATGCATAAGTGTGCTTTTTAGAACAATGATGATAAGAGAGAAAATTAATTACAAAATGTACAAGTTTAACATGTTGACATATTAGAGAAAATAAATTATGTCACGTACTTCTACTCTTTAATGATAGTCATTGGTAGCCATTATTTAAAAAAAGACAATTTAGTGATTTTTAGGAGAATGTATTGATAAAAAGTTGGAAAATATTTTGAATTTACGTACAGAATATTTTATTGTGCGAATGTACATTTAAAAATAAGCACGGCAAAAAAATAAGTTTCTAAAAATGACTCAAAGAGGGGCTCAAGTACCTCGAAGGCTCAAAGGGTCAAACCTCAAAATTTGGTTCTGACCAAGAGAGGACGATATTACAACCATCATTCATGTATAGTTTATCTATGGAATTATTAATCAAGTACCAATCAACTACTTTCAAAATTCTCATACAACAGGAGAAAGTTCAAACAGTGAACAAAAATCAGAAAGGTTACTCTCTCTCTCTCTCAAGTAAACATTCAAATGGTTGTAAATAATATGAACTTGATGTGACACGACTTCAATAACCAATGGGCAACTCCTCAACTACTAAACTTTTCTTCAAGAATCAGCTTCGTGTTGAAATCATTGTACAAAAATCCTGTAGTCGGCATACCTCGATTCTGAAGTTGAAATTGCCCACCAACTCCTTCCGAGGGAATACTGGAGAACCTATAGAAGGGGTCGAGAAAGGAGCGCGAGTTCTTTCATGGAGTCGTGGACGAAACAAAAGAATAAACAGCTTAGCTTCCTTGTATTAATCAATCAATGTGCTTCCAACCGCGTATCTTCGTCTTGTAGGCAACTAATTATTTCAGGTCTAAAGGGTATATGGTATCAAAAACAACTCTTGCAAATACGTGCCGAACTTCCTTTAGACTTCCCATAGCTAACAACTCGTAATCAATCCTACTTCCGTGCTTCGATACAAATCCCTTTTCTTTTCCCCCTTGAACGCATTCAAAAATCTTGCACACCCTCAAATAGAGTGCTAATGGTATAAATACCTACAAGTGTCAAAGAAAAGGACGAGGCACTTCTCAATGGTCAATTTTACAAGATTGATAGACTGAAATGAAGAAAGCATCAATTTTTTTTATTTTTATTTTTTTTTGTGTGTGCGTGTTAAATGTCAATCAAGAAAAAATTGTGACTAAGGGCCCATTTGGCAAGTCAAAAGCAGCTTTTGGACTGCTTGGATAATTTTCCAAGTAGTACTTTGCCTCTTGGAAAATCACTCAAGAAGCTTTTCTACATAAAGCAAAAAATATCCCAAACAGGCCCTAGGAAAGTAAGAAAGGGTCAGATCTCAATAAGAGTAAAGGGAAAGGAAATACTTACTAGATCGGAGCGTGGTGCTTTGGGATACTCAGTCATTGCCCTTGAAACAAAATACTCATTCGTCATATTAGTCAGTGCACCTTGAACTGAAGCTGCCAAATGCTTAACCTCAACCTGCAGTGCATCTGAATCAAGAGACTGAGGTTCCAATATTTCATGAAAACTCATGTCATGCCGTTTGGAGATTCGTCTTGCTATACTCAAAGCTTCCAACAAGTCTCCACCATTGTAAACAGCAAGGCTAAATGCAGCAACCACTAAAGGATCTCTTGGTTGATCCTCTAGTGCTTTATGGAATGCGAAGATTGCGACCCTGGAAAGCACTAAGAAATTTCACACCTCCGATTTACATATGAAAAACACAGAAATAAAGCCTCCGATGAGAATCGTACCATAAGCTACTATGACATGGCCTATCCGGAGCCAGAAGTTTATCTAGGTTGGAGAATAAAGACTGCAAAATCAAGCAATTATATGTTTTCAGTCCGGAACTCACCCAATCTCCCACGTTAAAACAAAATCACGAGCACAGGAATATAATCTATATATTCATAAGAAAGCACAGAACAAATATCTAATCATATCATGTAAGATCATTTCGGAAGAGACTGTATAAAACGTTGAAACAATTACCAAAAGCATGTTATACCGCTTGTCACGCCTCCGAAAGCCATAGCGAACAAAATATGCTGCCTGCAAAATAGGTTTTTTTGTATTAAATAATGCTAGTTGGACGATAAAAAAACTAAATAAATCAAGCCCTATTGCCTGCAAGATGAATCTCCAATTCTACTTAAAACTTTTGAACCAAGTACATTATAATATACCTGAATTGGTAGAAGTATTTCCAAGAGACCAATTCTCCATAATAATCTCAATGAGGCTTCTGCAGAACCATATGCCATCATGTAATTTATTTCCATGAGAAGCCTTCCCTAATACATGGTTAGCCATTGAAAAACAATTATTGCTTCCCATATATCGTGCAAACAAATTGGAAATGAAAACTAAAAAAAAAATAGAGAGAAAATCCTTCCAAATACCCGATCAAGCCGGAGAACGGAAGAGGATAATCTTTTCACTGCAAGACCTGTCTCTTTTGCAAAGCGAAAACCCAAACGGGCACCAATTCTAACTGCACGAAGAATACGAGCTGCAAATAAATAGCAAAAATGGTTTGGTCACCACTAAATGGAAGAGATGACAAAGAAACCAACATTAGTGTGTGACAGTGCTTGCTCAAAACAAATGGATTTACATAACGAAAACTAACATATAAAACATGTCAAAGTACTTGACAATATCCAGAAAATTTATTCAACCTGAAGTATAAGTTGAAGTTAGAGTAAGCACAAACAGAACTCACCACAATCCTCTGTCATAGAGATACTGGCAGGTTTAATGGTTCGCAACTGCAACAGAAGATTAGATGTGAGAACATTGTAGAAAAACCAACAGCTTCGAGGAAATCAAAATTCCGTTTAGAGATACATGCACACTTTAGCTATCCTAAGATCATCAACTCCGCCCAGGTAGTCGTACACTAATTTCGCGTATGGGTCAAACATCAATCTGGAATTGAAAAAATAATTAATCAATGACACGTGAAATGACAGGAAAAATCCAATCTCAAGCCCCACCCCAATCCCTACCCTGAAAAAGTTACATTGATGATAATAACAATAGTAGAATAATAGATGTAGTGTGAGGAGAAAAGAACAATAGGAGAAAGAAAGCATAAGTGCCTGACAATATTTAAAAAAAAAAATAAAAAAAAATAGCAAGGTTTGAAACCACTACCCATTTATTGTAAAGTCTCGCTCCAGGCAATTTCTCCAGCGAATGTAGTCCTTTTCATCACATTCATCAGGTTTCATGGGATCAAAACCCAAGTCTTTTCCAAACTTTGTTGCACGGGTGCTAATGCTCGACACCTGATTCATTTAAGACGTTGGTTTATGTATTATGAACAAAAGCACGGAAAAACTTCAACTCGTGGTTTTATAAAGAGCTGCATCTCTCCCTTATGTACTAGGACATTGACGCCATTATGTTTTAATTAATGAACTCAGCAAATCTTCACATGTATTCATATGATCTCAACAACGGTGAACTCAATGAGATGCAAAAGGCAGATTGTCAACATTTAGACGCCATAACTGATGCAGAAAATTGGAGGGGGTGGGGGGGTGAAGAGAAGGGAAAAAAAATAGAGAGAGAGAAGGCCAGAAAAACCAGCGAATAGGTAGAAGGGAAGGGGAAACATGATAGTGCTATTTATTAAAGAGAAGAAGGGAAAGAATTATCCTGTAAACATTTTCAAATGAAAGTAAGTGAGCTTCTGTTCTTTATGATCCCAGCCTATTTGAAAAATAGACGAGGAATGACACTAAGAACATCGACCATGTGGCTTAAGTTATTTTTGCAGTAAATAATATGAATTTTACAAATAACCATTGAAATAATAATATCATATAAGTTAAACAAACCTCCACTACTATATCATCAATATGCACATGGCAGATGGGGAAACGTCTCCCAACTATCTCACATCGAGAAAAAGTTCTCATCACCTGAAAATTATGACAAGTCATGCTGTGTCAAAAGAATAAGCGTGTATAAGGTATATGGTAAATTCTTAGGAATACAAAAAGACTACAACTTGTAGATGTTTTTCTACATCGAAGAAAAAACCATAATTTTAATGGTTTCTGTAGCCTTTCTGGTTTCTCACAAGTTTTGAGTCTCCAAAGTGGTTTAAAAGTGTAATTATTTCCTAACATGTTAGCCAATCATGACAGTTTTGCAAGAGTTGAGGGTTATTTTGCACATCCCTCGCCTTGGGGAGAAAATCAAGACAAGCTAACTCAATTTGATAAATATATTTAGCACCTTTAAAATTTGGGAAGTTAGGGACTAATTTTTCTGCCGACATTTATTACTACTTATGAACACGAATTATTAAATTGTTTTTCCACATTGAAATTATTGCAGACAACAGACGATCCAAATCTAAAATAACATGAAGAAATGGAAAAGACTAACCTCTTTCAATTCTGCTGAGGTTAATATATCAAAATCCTTTGGCGTCCGTCTTAAGATGAGGTCCCTTACACATCCTCCAACGAGGTAAACTTCAAAGCCTAGGAAGATGAGGCAGGGCGATATTTATATTTTATATAAGAATGATTAGATCAGCTAATTTTGCATTTCAAGTTAATATGATCAAAATCATGGGACAATTGTATTGATTTTATGATTCACTTGAGTTTAGCAATTTTTAGAACCTTTGAGCATACAAAAGCAGTTTGGCCACATTGGCTTAGGCCATTATATGCAGCTAAGTCTATCATCCAATATCTATCTTTTACTATCACTTTGTACACGTCAGTGACGTCACTCATTATTTTCACATTAAATAATAAGTCTATGTCTCCACATATATACAGTTTTTAAAATTATTTGAGTCCACACTTAAGATATGAGCTATGAACACAAAAGCCAAGAACATCTAACATAGGATTCAGAATTCCACAAAATATCAACATAAATTTCATTAGTTGATAATAAACACCACCACATTAATGTTATTTAGCTACTTATATAAACTGAAATTTATGCCAAATAAAGAGTTAAAACATATATAATTAAACACACAATGATTAAAGCAAGTACCTTTTCTTTTGAGACCATTAAGAACCACCCTTGTAGACCTTGAAATTTTTGAATTACTAATTCCAAGGTCATTCGAATTAATTTTCTTCCATTCCACAGTCTTCCTACGTCGAACAGCATCACTCACACTTTCAATAACTACAAAAAAAAATCCAAAAGTATATTAACTCATAAGAACACATAACTAACTCTCAAATGAAAACCCAATTAATACACAACAATCACTTGCCTTTTTCACTCCCTGTATCATCAAACGCTTCAATTGCTGCAGCACAGCCCAGCCTCACCTGCATAAACCTGCAAATATGAATTTACAAAAACACATAAAATCACATATTTGTGAACGTATGGATTCACCTTCAGAAAGTGCTGACGCAAAGGAGAGCAAAAAGGAAAATGGGGAAGGCGAGATAATCCGAGGCCTGTTGAAATGGCCATGGATTGTTCATGAAAAAAAAAAACAGGGTTTTGTATCAATTGAAAATTACACAAGGTTTATAAAGTCCCGGAACCGATATCCTTATGCGAAACGTTTAGGGAATTGGGCTGGTAAAACTGGGCCGGATTAATAAACAGTATAACCCAATAATGATTTGGACGGGCCCCTTTTTGTTTTTTTTTTTGTTTTTTTTGTGAAAATTACACCTACATCGGTCCTTAAGAAACCACATTCAAAAATAAAGCTAAACTTGTATAACTTCAATTTTCAGGTGGTAATTAAACTTTTAATAATAAGAAATAATATTTATTATAAAATTCACGCCTCACATACTCATATCAACCCTAATTGATTCAAATCACTTTGCACGCTCTCTACCCGTTCCGCCCCCTCTCCTGTAATCATTCTCTTTATCTCTCTTCCAAATGACTCTCTGGTCACGTTTTCTTGACGGCTTAAATCCTCCGATGTTGCCTACGCCGTCACAGCCACCATCGGGGAAGGAGTCAGCTCCAGTAGAGAACCAACCGCTTGACTCAGATTTTATAGTGATACTAGCGGCGCTTCTCTACGCTCTAATCTGCATTCTGGGACTTTTCGCAATCGGTCGTTGCGCTTGAATTCGTCGCATTTCCGGTAGAAACCCAGCTGTTCCTCCATCTCAGGCTGCGGGCAACAAGGGCCTGAAGAAGAAGGTCCTGAAATCGCTCCTGAAGCTTACCTACACTGCTAATGACTACAAGATCGAAAAGTTATAGGACTGCGCAATTTGCTTGTCAGATTTTTCTGCTGGGGATGAGGTCTAAGTGCTTCCTCAGTGCGGCCATGGATTCCACGTTGCTTGCATTGACACGTGGCTTGGATCTTACTCCTCCTACCCCTCTTGCCGCAAGATTTTGGTGGTCAAGCGGTGTTAGAAGTGCGGTAGCTTACCAGAAGCCAGCTCTTCGTCATCCTCCGCCGCTGCCACTCGCACGGGAGCTGAGTCTGAACCAAACTACATGCAAAGAGAAGATCTCATCAATAGGTTTTTGCCTTATATTACTATAATCAGCCCAGTCCCCTTATACAATTCCGAATTGGGGTTCTAATTGTGAAGCTGCCGTCTCCTCCAAATCGAACATCTACTGTCCCTATTGTTGCCAAATTTTGGTCGTAAGAAATGAAGAAATTGGTTTTGGTTGAGGGTGAAGTGGTGGCGGTAGTGCCAGATTTGTTTTGCTTGGGTTATTTTGGTGGTGGCCACAGATTTCACGGTGGTGGAGGCAGGGGGTGGAGGCAACGGCTGTCTGGTGTTGGTAGCGATTTTTAGGTCGTGCATTTGTGTGTGTTTGTTGGTGGAGTTGAACGGGTCGATGCAATTGTTCTAGGTAGTGGTTGCGATGGGTGGGTGTGCGTGTGGTGGGTGCGATGGTTGCGATGATTGATTGGTGTTGCAAGTGTATAGAACTCGGTTGGTAGGTTTTGTGGTCTCAAGTCACACTTGGGTGGGGTCGAGTTGGTCGGTCAATTGTGGTTGTGGTTGTGGTTGTGGAGGCGGAGGTCAAGGTCATGGACTTGTGACTTTAAAAAATAGTGGTTGTGGCCTTAAAAAAAATTGAGATGTGGTTGTGTAGTGGCGACGGTGTCATGATCTTGGTAGTCGGAGGAGACATTGGTTGTGACCTTGAAATAAAAATGTGACCAATAGTTTTTCCTTGTGACATTAAAATAAATTTCACTTGTGATCTTAAAAAATTATAATTGTAACCTTAAAAATGGTGGTTGAAAAGTTGTAATCGGAAAAAATGACTGTGACATCGTGATATTAGACCCGTGACTTAAAGATTTGAATGTTGTGACCTGAAAATTGTGAATGTGACCTGCACATAAGTTCGATGGCTGACCTTAAAGAAAATTATTCACGTGACCTTGAAAATGGTGGTTAACTTATTGTGATTAAAAAAAATAACTGTTGTTGTGATTTGTTATCTCGACAAAATTGTGGCCTAACCTCTATTTTTGTGACTTGAGATTCATAGTTTGTGACCTTAAATAATTGTAGTTCGTGACGTGAGATTTTACAATCTTGTGACCTTAATATTTGTTATCTTGACAAAATTGTGACCTAACCTCTATTTTAGACTTGTGACTTGAGATTCGTAGTTTGTGACCTTAGTTCGTGACCTGAGATTTTACAATATTGTGACCTTAATATTTTTAATTATTTAATTTAATTAATTTGTCTTAATTACAACCTGATTTTTGTAATTATATAGGTTTCACCTCAATTTTGAAATTTACATTCATAACTACCTTATTTATGTATCTTTCCCTTTTTTAAAAAGAAATTTAGGCTTACACCCATGTTATTAATACCATTTTTGAGATTTGACTACCATAATAATATAATTTAATATATGTCATGTATATAAAAATAATTTAGTGAAATATTACCCAATTTTAAAAAAGGGGAAAAAAAATTAAATTTCAAATTTGAATATTCAAAATTTTCTTCTAAATAAACTCTCTCTCTCTCTCTCTCTCTCTCTCTCTCTCTCTCTCTCTCTCTCTCTCTCTCTCTCTCCACGAGAAGGCCATTTTTTTCTCTCTTTATAGTTTATATAGTATATATATACTGAAACCATAGTCGGCTGGTCCCAAGTCCTCTCTAGATTCCCAAGTCACCTCTGCTCTAGGTTTTTATATTCATCAACCATGAGACCATGCAGAATTTGGAGCAGCACTCTCGAAAGAGCATCATCAATGGTGAATCCGTTGGGACTGTGGTTGAGAATGCTATTCAAATTGGGGTTGCAATTGAGCATGAAGTGAGTATCTAATGTTTTCGATGGTTTTGTAATTTGATTTCTGTAGATGATGTTTATGGGGCTTCAAACAATATGTCAAACCGTAGAATTCGTGATTACGATTTTGATTTGGAATGAACATATGGTTGCAGCGAATGGGAAATATAGATAAAGTTGGACCTTTTTTGGGCAAGGATTTAACAGAATTTATCCACTTATTATGGTTATATACCCAATAACGGTTGCATGCAATTTCTTTAACTGGATCATCAGTTTATTTGGAAAATGAAGATATTTATTAGAATTCAAACGGAAGTAAACGATGTGGATGGTTTTGATCCATCTTGATTGCTTATATTACAAAAAGGCAATGATGCGCATGAACTGCTGCTGCTTATTTTATATGGTCCTTGATTGATGGAAGTTAATATGAGATTTCTATCACTTGAAAACCTATGTGATGCTAACAATTCGTATCGTACTATGTCGAACTGATTATACTTATTTTCAAAAAGAGAATGTGGCTGGAACAAGGTCGTAAAGTCAGAGAACGTGTTATTCCATTGGCTATGATACCAATAGCATGAGCATGGAGTTGGAGTATGGTGAAATGACAGTATATGTTTTGTTTTTTCTGTAACGATGCATTTGTCATTTATTATTTTCTAAGGAGTATCGTTTATATCCTCTTTCATATTAATTTTATGGGATGTGATTTTTAGAGAGGGAAACCAAGTCCATAAAATATAATTGCAATCATTAAGCCTAAATTAATTTGTAAAAAATAATTTCTCTTCACGATTTCAATATATCCAGGATAGACGTACGGTTGAAACTTGAAATGAAGGTGGAATCCCACAGTAATATGTACTTTTCCTCTTAAGTATCACCACTTGTCATTTTATTTAGTATGCAAATGAATCAAAGAATTTTCTGAACTTTCTCTTAAGAATTTTTCGATGCTTCACTGATTTCCCAAGTTTGATTTAAGCACATGTTTCATGACTTCGACCATTACAGAAGTAAATGAACTCCTCTTCCAGGTTTGTGTTAAATTGCAGAGACTCATCTCAAAAATCATTCGAACCAGAAGAAGGTGGTTTAATGAAATTGAGCAAAATGGAAATAAGCACACACAAATTAGTTCTTGGGACCTGGAAAATTAGATACAACATTCATTCCATTTCAGGGCTCATTCTCATAGCCTTCGTGATTGCTGCTTTTTATCTAACGGTGGATACTCGAAAAAGAAGTTCAATACAAGATCAATATTAGTTTACATCCTCAACAAAAGACTAAAGAACATATGGATTCCTGCAATTCCTTTATTTCAAGTGCAAGGAAACGTGTTGGGAATAACATACTACAAGCAAAAGAAAATGTGGTGGAATCTAGCAATAACAAAGGGAAGAAGAGAAAGTATTATGTTGAACCTACAAAGAAGAATGGAAAGAAATTCAAGGGCAACTGCTATAATTGTGGAAAGGCTGGACATCGCTCGGTTGATTGTCGCAAACCAAAGAAGCAAGCCTAAGCCAACATAGTCGAATCTGATGCCATATCAAATTGCATGTCCGATATGAACTTATCGACGGTTGTTTCTGAATGCAACCTTGTTGGAAATCCCATGGAATGGTGGGTTGATACAGGTGCAACTCGTCACATTTGTGCTGATAGAGGAATGTTCACATCATGCACTCCAACCGAATGAGAAAAATTGTTTATGGGGAACTCCTCAACATCCAAAGTGGAAGGACAAGGTAAAGTGATATAGAAGATGACTTCTGGAAAGGAACTTAGCCTCAATAATGTCCTTCACGTACTGGATATTCCCAAGAACCTTGTGTCGGGTTCTTTGTTAAGCAATAATGACTTTAAATTAGTCTTTGTATCAGATAAGTTTGTACTTACCAAAAATAATATGTATGTAGGAAAATGCTATGTAAAAGATGGACTATTCAAAATGAATGTCATAACTGTTGTACCAAATACTACAAGCAATAAAACGTTATCTTCGATTTATATTCTCGAGTCATCTAATCTATGGCATCATAGATTAGGACATGCAAACTTTAATTCAATACGAAAGTTAATAAATTTAAGTTTACTTCCGAATATGCATTTTAATAATGGAAAATGCGAAACATGTGTATAGGCAAAAGCAGCCAAAACACCATTTCATTCGGTTGAACGAAACACCACACCATTAGAACTAATTCACACGGATGTTTGTGATCTAACGTTTCGTACAAACAAGGGGTGGTAAAAAGTATTTCATCACATTCATAGATGATTGTACAAGGTACTGTTATGTATACTTGTTGAAAAGTAAAGATGAAGTTTTGGAAGTATTTAAACACTACAAAAACGAAGTTGAAAATCAACTTAGAAATCGAATAAAAATGATTCGTAATGATAGAGGTAGAGAATATGTTGCACCGTTTAAAGAATTTTGTGCATAATTTGGAATCATTCATCAAACAATGACACCATATTCATCTCAATCTAATGGGATTGTTGAATGCAAAAATTGAACATTAAAGAAAATGATGAATGCAATGTTGATTAGTTCGGGCTTACCTCAAAACTTGTGGGGGGAAGCCATACTTTCTGCAAATCATATCCTAAATAAAATACCACACAAGGATAAGGTTGAATCGCCTTACGAATTATGGAAAGGTCGGAAACCTTCCTACAAATATCTCAAAATGTGAGGGTGCTTAGCAAAAGTACAAATACCTAAATCTAAAAAAGTTATGATTGGACCAAAGAAAATTGATTGTGTCTTTGTTGGATATGTCATCAATAGTAGTGCATATCGATTCTTGGTTCATAAATCCGAACTACTTGATGTACATGTAGGTATAATTATTGAATCAAAAAATGCGGTCTTCTTTGAAGACAGTTTTCCAGGTAAAGAAAATGAAGTAAGTTCAAATAAACGAACTTATGATAACATACATGGAAAGGACGACGATCTTCAAGTAAATGAAGAACCGAGAAGTAGTAAAAGGCAACGAATTCCAAAAATATTCGGTCTAGAATTGGTAACAAATTTATTTGAAAATGATCCAAGGACATTTGATGAAGCAATGTCCTCTCCCGAAGCTCCTTTTTGGAAAGAAGCTGTATGCAACGAAATTGAATCCATCATGAGTAACCATACTTGGGAATTGGTTGAACTTCCTCCGGGAAACAAAGCTTTAGGCTGCAAATGGATCTTCAAAAAGAAATTGAAGTCGGATGGATCAATTGATAAATAAAAGGCAAGATTAGTATCCAAAGGGTATAGACATAAGGAAGGATTGGATTTCTTTGATACTTATTAACCCGTTACAAGAATTACGTCTATACGTGTCTTGATTGCAATCGCAGCATTGCATAATCTTGAAATACATCAAATGGATGTTAAAACCGCATTTCTAAATGGTGAATTAGAAGAAGAAATCTACATGGAACAACCTGAAGGGTTTGTTACTCCAGGAAATGAAAAGAAGGTGTGTAAACTTGTAAAATCATTGTATGGATTGAAATAAGCACCAAAGCAATGACATGAAAAGTTTGATAAAACTATGTTATCAAATGACTTCAAAATCAATGAATGTGACAAGTGTGTCTACATTAAAACAACACCTAACGAATATGTAATCGTATGCCTATATGTTGACGATATGATAATTATGAGAAATAACTCAAAAGTCATTTCCTCGACTAAGAAAATGTTAACAAAACATTTTAACATGAAGGATATGGGAGTGGCGGATGTAATATTAGGGATTAAAATCTCTAAGATATCCGATGGTTTGTCATTTTCTCGATCACATTATGTTGAGACTATACTTAAAAAGTTTAAGTCGTTTGACGATAAACCAGTTAAGTCACCAATTGACTTAGGTATACACTTAGCCAAGAATACTGATGAGCCCGTATCTCAATTGGAATATTCGCGTGTCATAGGCAGTTTAATGTATATTACCAACTGCACAAGATCGGATATAGCATACATAGTCAACAAGTTGAGTAGATTCACTAGTAATCCAAGTATTGAATATTGAAAGGCATTAAATTGAGTTCTTAGATACTTAATACACACGGTTGAATATGGATTACACTACTCAAAATATCCTGCGGTGTTAGAAGGATATACTGATGCAAATTGGATATCCGACACTAAGGATTCAAAATCCACAAGTGGTTATGTATTTACCACTAGAGGTTGAGTGATGTCCTGGAAATCCTCTAAGCAAACATATATAGCTCGAACCACGATGGAATCTGAGTTTATTGCGTTAGACAAAGCAGATGAAGAAGAAAAACGGCTTCGTAATTTCCTTGAAGAAATTCCATGTTGGGAAAAGTCGATTTCTGTGATTAGCATACATTGCAATAATCAGTCGGCAATAACATGGGCACGAAACAGTATGTATAATGGTAAGTCTTGATATATCCGTCGAAGACATAATACCATTAAACAGTTAATATCGAATGATATAATCTCAATTAACTATGTAAAGTCAAAAGAAAATTTGGCTGATCCTTTGACGAAAGGACTTGCAAGAGATCAAGTATACCATCTTTCAAGGGGAATGGGCCTGAGGCCTATTGAATAGAATTACTATGACTGAAACCCAACCTTATAGATTGGAGATCCCAATATCTTGGTTCAATGAGACAACTAAGTCATAAATGATTTGGAATAAAGCACTTATTCCCATTCCTAAAATTTGAAGTGCTATGTAAAATATGTATAAGGATAAGTATACATATACACTTTTAATTATTTATAACTTTAAAATAGAAAGGTATGAGATCACCTATATAAGTGTGAAGTGGGTGGGGTCGCTTCTACGAGAATTCGAGGCTTAATTCTCTTAGAGCACTTATGAAACCAAGAGTTGTCCAGATTCAAAATGGACACAACCATGAGAACCGAATTGGTTAGATGTGTTATGGTGTTGGTACAGTTGTTCGGGTTTACACGAACAGCTGGATGGTTCAAGACACCGCGTTCACCAACTAGCCTAGTAAATTCGATTGTATTCAACTAAATAAGTTCAAAGCCACAAGCTAACTATCTTGATGCTATGACTTGTCGTGTGTACTCCATTTGTTAGATTCTACATTTCATTTTCATTTCATTCGCATTATGTTGCGCATATCGAGGAATTTTCATTCATGTAGAGGATTGTTAGATATTGGTTTGATGAATCAAGAAATTGGTTAAGTATTGAAAATCAGCTAAAGTGACTTCGTGTCGATTTCGGCCAAATACTTAAACCCGACTCATTCCGTTTAGGAAAATTAGTTTACCACTTCTCCGCTTCGGGGCGCACAAATGGGGATTTAGATTTCTCTGCATGCATTAAAGGGTATATTTGGCATTTTGAAACCAATATAGGATGAATGAAAAATTACGGAAAAATGAGAAAAATATGGTCAAAATTTTGCCCATGCGATCGCATGTCAACTGATTAAATCTCGATTTGGTGTAAAGCCGTGCGGTTGCACGGCTGTTGAGAAAAGGTGTGTCTTTTCGAAGAGTTGCTTGGTTTGGAAGGGTTCCACGATTTGGCTCCCACCACTTGGTCCACAACCCTTCTGATGAGAATCAAGGGAGTCAACCAAGTCTAAGTCAAACAAGTCAACCCTTGATAAGAATACTGGTGGGGCCTATGACAAGATCCAATGTCAAAGAGGTTCAAGAGTCGATGGCGGGACTCATTTTCAAGCTCCGAAATCAAGTCCACGTGGAAGAGAGCAAGATTGATGTCAATTTCTTAAGTCGACCAAAAAGTCATTTCGATCGACCGAAACTCTACAGAGATTTTAGAGGAAGCCTTAGTCGGGTTCGGAAGAGTGATGTACGACCGAAAGTACCATTTCGGTCGACCTGTGTTCGACCAAAATAGTTTCGATCGATCGGTTCAGTCGACTGAAAGTTCCCGGATTCAAAAAGCGGGATTTTTTGTGCAATTTTTCAAACTTTTTCCTTTCACTTTTGTAATATATATTGTAAATGGCATAGAACCCTAACTTAGTTTTTGACATCAAGAACACTCCTTGGAGAGCTTTTAGAGAGGTAAAATCCTTTCTTCACTTGTAACTATCTTTGGAATTTTCTTCAACTTATATATTGAGAATTTGTCTTGTGCATTTATTTTTTCGTTTATTCCACAAAATCTTAGTATTTGTCTTAATATTTCCATTGGGCTAGGGTTCATCCTCCTAGAATTTTGGATTGGGTTAAACTTGGGTCAAGATTATCCATTTATTACCATTTTTAGCTTTCTTGGGTTGATACAGAAATTGTTGTTGGAATTTTTGGTTTAAACACCAAGGGGGTTCACATCATTTGGTATCCGAGCTTGGCTCAAAAAATTGGTAGTTCTATCTTTAAATTCTTGTTGTTCTTGTTATTCTCCATATATATAAAAAAAAGAATTCCAAAACAATTGGGGAAAATTCGAAGCCCATGAATATTTCTTGATTTCTACATATTGGGCATTGTTGTTATTATCAATTTGAAAAGTTGTTGGGGGTTATATTCGAACAAATACTTAAAAATTATAAACTATTCAAGTTTGCATCATAAGTGTTTGACAAAATGTCTCAAAGAGTGTTTCCATATTGAATCCTACCTTTCATTTACCAAACACATTCCTAGTTGAATTTCTTGTGTCTTATATCAAGCTTATTGTGATTATATCCTTGAAAAACCTTGTTAATCAAGTTCAATTCCTTGCTTTTTTGTATAATAGCAAGCAAATAAATTCTACTTGTTATTGTGTCAATCCTTCATTTGTTTCCTTATTGTTTTTGAAATTTGTGCTACACAAGAATTAAATTCTCAATTTAGTTGAATTACGTTCCTTGGATAGTTTGGTTAAGAAAGTTGGGAGTGGTAAAAGGCAAGAGTGGTGAGCTCTTTAGAGGGAAAAATCCTAATTGAGTGAAACACGAGCAAAAATATTTTGTGATGACACTTGCACACTTACACTCCATGGCTAATACACATAATTCAACTGGACAAGATTCTAATGCACAAACTCAAGAGTTGAGTGATATGATAGAAGCTCTCACGGTTGCCATGGCGGATATGAGAGGAAGATTGGAGAGGAGATTAGCGAGGTTAGAGACTAGGAGGGAAGTTCCATCCCCAAGAGATGATAATATTAGGAGGGGTGATAGGAGAAGGGCTAGAGATGTGTATGAGGATGATGATGTTGATGATGAAGAATTGGAGAGTGAAGGGGGTAGTGATCAAAATTGGAATATGGGTAGGAATAGAGGAATGTAGGAATGTGAGGGGAGTTGGTCGAGGTCATGGGAGGAACAATAGAGGTAGAGACGTAGTGGATGGTAATCTTGGGAGCATAAAGATGAAAATTCCTTCTTTCCATGAGAAGAGTGATCCGGATGCCTACCTAGAATGGGAAAGGAAAATGAAATTGATTTTTGAATGCCATAGATACTCCGAGGATAAAAAGGTTAAGTTAGCGGTAGTGGAGTTTGCGTATTGTGCCTTAGCTTGGTGGGATAATTTATTGCTCACTAGGAGAAGGAATCTAGAGGGTAGTGGGAATACTTGGGATAAATTGAAGAGTCTTATGAGGAGAAGGTTTGTACCTAGTCACTACTATAGGGTGCTCTATCAAAGATTACAAACTCATACTCAAGGATCTAAGGGGGTTGAAGATTATTACAAGGAGTTGGAGAAGGCCTTGATGAGGGCTAATATAGAGGAGGATAGAGAGGCCACCATAGCTCGATTTTATGAGTGGGTTGAATAGGGAGATAGCTAATGTAGTGGAGTTACACTATTATGTGGAGATGGAGGAATTGGTGCACATGGCTATCAAAGTGGAGGATCAATTGAAAAAAAAGGAGCAATTTAAAAGAAAGGGACAAGAAAATTTTTTTGGGGGTCCTAGTTCTACTTGGAAGTCTAAGTGGGGGAGTGATAAGGTTGATAAAACTCCCCTTAAAGATATCATTGAAACCTCCAAGGGGAAGAAAGTTGGCTTCGTCAAGGATAAGCCCAAGGTTGTTCATACTGCTTCTAGGAGTCGGGATATTGAATGGTTCAAATGTAGGGGATGGGGGCATTATTCTCGAGAGTGCCCTAACAATAGGTTGATGTTTATTAAGAATGGGCAATGGTACTCGGAAGATGAAGATGACGAAGAGAGAGTGCAAGTTGGGGATGATAGTGATGGTGAGGAAGAAGAGGTGGAAGGAGTTGTTAGTCCACCCAAATCCTTGGTCACCATTAGATCTCTCAGCACTCAAACCAAGGTGGATGAGACGGCTAAGCAAAGAGAAAATATTTTTCACACTAGGTGTCTTGTGAGGTACAAAGCTTGTAGTCTCATCATTGATGGGGGAAGTTGCACCAATGTAGCTAACACTAGTAAGATAGAGAGGTTGGGATTACCTTAATGCCACATTCTAGTCCTTATAAATTACAATGGTTGAGCGATTATGGTGAGTTGAAGGTAAGCAAGTAAATACTATTTACTTTCAACATTGGGACATATGAAGATCAAGTACTTTGTGATGTGGTTCTCATGCAAGCTACACATATATTATTGGGTAGACCATGGCAATATGATAGGAGAGTGTTGCATAATGGGATAAAAAATAGGTATAGCTTCCAAATGAATGGAAAGCCCGTAACACAACTACCTTTGAGTCCGGAAGAAGTATATAAAGACCATTTAAAACTCAAAAGGGAGGAGGAAGAGGGAAAAAAAAGAAGGAAAAAAAAGATGGAGTTGAGTGGGGTACAAAAAGAGAATGAAAAAAAGGGGAGAAGAGTGGTGAAAAAAATGAGGGGGTGAAAGAAAAAAGAAAGAGAGCAAAATATGTTGAGAAAAAAATGAACTTTTATGCTAGTAAGGGAGATGTGGAGAGAGCGTTAAAAGAAAAACACCACATTCTTTTGATGTTGTATAAGGAGTATCTTCTTACATTTGATGAATCTCACACTTCTCTCCCTACTTTAGCTACTTCATTGTTGCAGGAGTTTGAAGATGTCTTCCCGGAAGAGATTCCTAGTGGACTTTCGCCCATTAGAGGCATCGAGCATCAGATTGATTTCATTCCCGGAGCCGTCATCCCAAATAGACCGGCATACCGAAGTAACCCGGAAGAGACCAAGGAACTCCAAAAGCAAGTCGAGGAGTTGATGAGCAAAGGATATATTCGTGAGAGCATGAGTCCTTGTGCCGTTCCCGTGCTGCTAGTGACCAAGAAGGACGGAACCTGTAGAATGTGCGTCGATTGCCGCGCAATCAACAACATAACGGTAAAGTATCGACACCCCATTCCTAGGTTGGACTTGCATTTTTAGCAAAATTGATTTGAGGAGTGGATACCACCAAATTAGGATGAGAGAAGGTGATAAATGGAAAACCGCTTTTAAAATTAAATATGAGTTATATGAGTGGTAGGTTATGCCCTTCGGTCTCACTAATGCACCGAGCACTTTCATGAGATTAATGAATTATGTTTGCGTACATTCATTGGAAAATTTGTGGTAGTTTACTTCGATGATATATTGATTTATAGCAATAATTTGAATGAGCATATTGAACACTTGAGAAGTGTACTTTTTGTTTTAAAAGAAGAAAAATTGTATGCTAATCTCAAAAAATGTAATTTTTGCATGGAGAGTGTTTTCTTTCTTGGATTTGTAGTTAGTACTAAAGGGAAAGAAGTTGATGATGAGAAGATCAAAGCCATTAAGGAATGGCCCACCCACAAGTGTCACCGAGGTAAGAAGTTTTCATGGGTTAGCTAGTTTTTACCGTCGTTTTGTCAAGGATTTTAGCACACCAGCTTCACCACTTACCGAGGTTGTCAAAAAGCATGTTGGTTTTAAATGGAGGAAGGCACAAGAAAATGTGTTTAATGAAATAAAGGAAAGATTGTGCACCGTCCCGGTTTTATCTTTGCCTAACTTTGACAAAACCTTTGAGATTGAATGTGATGCTTCAGGCACAGGTATTTGAACAGTTTTGATGCAGGAAAATAGGCCGGTTGCCTACTTTAGCGAAAAGCTCAATGGAGCCGCCTTGAACTACCCTACATATGACAAGGAGCTCTATGCGTTGGTGAGAGCATTAAAGACATGGCACCACTACTTTTGGCCTAGGGAGTTCGTCATCCACACCGACCATGAATCGTTGAAGCACTTGAAAGGGCAAGGGAAGTTGAGCAAGAGGCATGCCAAATGGGTGGAGTACGTGGAAACATTTTCCTATGTCATCAAATACAAATAAGGTAAGGGGACTGTGGTAACAGATGCCCTTTTTAAAAGGTATGCTCTTATTACTACCTTGAGTGCCAAGTTGTTGGGCTTTGAGAGTATTAAAGATTTGTATGTGCATGATGCGGATTTTGCAAGTATGTTTGTTTCATGTGAAAGGGTTGCATGTGATAAATATTATAGGCATGAGGGATTTTTATTTCGTGAAGGTAAACTTTGTGTGCCGAATTGCTCCTTGAGAGAGTTGATGGTGAGAGAGACCCATGGGGAGGTTTAATGGGTCACTTTGAAAATGTTGCAAGAACATTTCTTTTGGCCTAAAATGAGGAGGGACAGTAGGAGAGTTTGTTCTAGGTGCATAACTTGTAGGAAGGCCAAGTCCAAGGTAGCACCACATGGATTATATACACCCTACCCGTTCCTAGTGAACCGTGGACCGACATCTCTATGGATTTTATTTTAGATCTACCTAGGTCTAAGAAGGGGAGCGATTCCATCTTTGTGGTAGTTGATCAATTTAGTAAAATGGCACACTTCCTTGCTTGTTATAAAATCGATGATGCCACTCACATAGCCGACCTATTCTTTAAGGAGGTAGTGAGACTCCACGGGATCCCTAGGGGCATTGTGTCGGATAGAGATGTCAAATTTCTTAGCCACTTTTGGAATGTTTTGTGGGAAAAATTGGGGACTAAACTTTTATTTTCCACGACTTGTCACCCCCAAACCGATGGCCAAAGCGAAGTGATTAATAGAACGTTAACGCACCTCAATCTAAAGAATTGGGAAAAGTTTCTACCTTTTATTGAATTTGCGTATAATCGAAGAGTTCATTCTACTAAGTCTTTTACTCCATTTGAGATTGTTTATGGTTTTAACCCATTGACTCCTTCGGATTTGATTCCTTTACCTATTGATGAAAGAGGTAGTTTAGATGAAAAGAGGAAGGCGGAGTTAGTCAAATCTCTCCACGAGAAGGTCAAACTCCAAATCGAGAAGAAGAATGAACAGTATGCCTCCAGTGCCAACAAAGGTAGAAAGCGAGTGTCATTCGAGCCCGGTGATTAGGTGTGGTTACATTTGAGGAAGGAGAGGTTCCCGAATCAAAGATAGTCAAAACTGCAACCACGTGGTGATGGCCCCTTTCAAATCATCGAGAAGATTAATGATAATTCCTACAAGCTTGATCTCCCAGGTGAGTACAATGTATCGGCTTCTTTTAATATTTCTGACTTATCCCCTTTTGATGCAGGTGAAGATTCGAGGTCAAATCCTTTTCAAGAGGGAGAGGATGATGAGAATCAAGGGAGTCAACCAAGTAAAAATCAAACAAGTCAACCCTCGATAAGAATATCGATGGGGCCTATGACAAGATCCAAGGCCAAAGAGGTTCAAGAGTCGATGGCAGGACTCATTTTCAAGCTCCGAAATCAAGTCCACGTAGAAGAGAGCAAGATTGAGGTCAATTGACAGAAAGTGCCATTTCGGTCGACCGAAAGTTCCCGAATTCAAAAGGCGGGATTTTTTGTGCAATTTTTCAAACTTTTTCCTTTCACTTTTGTAATACATATTGTAAATGGCTTAGAACCTTAACTTAGTTTTTGACATCAAGAACACTCCTTGGAGAGTTTTTAGAGAGGTCAAATCCTTTTTTCACTTGTAACTATCTTTGGAATTTTCTTCAACTTATATATTGAGAATTTGTCTTGTGTATTTGTTGTTGTTTATTCTACACAATCTTGGTATTTGTCTTAATCTTTCCATTGGGCTAGGGTTCATCCTCGTAGAATTTTGGGTTGGGTTAAACTTGGGTCAAGAGTATCAATTTTTAGTTTTTTGGGTTGATACAAAAATTATTGTGAGAATTTTTGGTTTAAACACTAAGGGGGTTCACATCACCTTCACACTCTATAAATAAGACACTTGGGGTGTCCTATTCCACACACCAATGATATGCAATATCACTATCATTCTCTTCTCTCCTCTTAAAACAATATTCTTGCATTTGTTGCATAATTTTGATATTCTTGTTCATTTCATTTTTGGAGTACAAAATCCATAATTCTGGTTCGTTGTACTTGTGTTTTGAAGTATTACAAACACAAGTAGTAGTCGTTGTATCTTGGGAGTCGATCTTCATAATTCGTTGGCGTCGTTGCGGGGCAAATTTAACTTAATGACAAAGTGTTCAACAATTGCCTCGACTTTATCCCTTTCTTCTCTTTTCTTGTTTTACTTGTCGTTACTCCGTCCATTTTTCGGCACGAATTTCATATATATATTCTATTTCTTTGGCGTCACTATATACAAAATATTTCAATAGTTATGGTATAACTCCTTCGCATGCTATATAATCCCTCTCCCCACCTTTTGAATGACATGAAAAAACATTAGTTTTATCAAGACACTTTTGCTCTATGTTTTGTGTATATTTTATTATGTCTTGTCTTGTCTTGTTTTGGTGATTGTTCATACATAATTTCAGTTTGTCGGGGTGATAACTTTGTGTTGAGTTAACTACTTAACTTTCGTTGTATCATGGGAGATAGATGCACAGAAAAACCTCAAGTACAAATTGGTGAGGGAGTAAATCTGATTTAAGGAAACTGTGCTCGTATAGGCATAGGTTCCAGATTCTACTCAAATTTACAATTTTTTGGTTTTTATCAATATTTATATTATTGTGTTCCAATTTATTGTTTATTCTTTTGCCAATCAAATTCGAAAACAATTTTCCTACAAAATTAAAATAGATTTTGTCTAAAAAGAATTTGATTTTCTAAAAGAACAAACAACTGATGATCTTATTGTAAGGTTTCGGGTCATACATGCACAACGAAAACTAAAAAAAATCGAAATCATAGTCTGAATCAACCTTACACTTAGATAGAATTTATGATGAAGATAATACCTTTGATGAATGTTGTGAATCTGAAATCTGAAACATGAGGTACAATCTTGTCACCACCAGCTGTCCAATTCTTCAACCTCTTACAAAAATCCATATAACGAGTTGAATCTGGAACTCCATCAATCTCCAACATTTGAAATGTATTTGAGAGAATTAATTTTTCTTTTTTTTGCTAGTAAGAGAAAAACCCTACGCTAGAAAAATGGGACCCTCTCTCTTGCAACTAAACATAATTCTTGTATGTTTAAGTGATACCCTAATTAGGGTTAAAATAGTGGGCTTGGGTTATTCTTTTCCAACAAGTAACCTAAGTTCGGTCCAACCAATTGGGCTTGGACATTAATTCTAACACTTATTCATGTTGATTTTCTAATAGATCTAACATCTTGATTTGTTTGATTTATAGGTTGAATGAACGCATATAGTTACACTTTTGTAACACACTACATTACATTTACACATATTACGCATACCGCCAATTGTTTCCACAACCACCATCAATGGAGAACCCATCAGTCGCCTAAGGTCACTCGATTTAACGAACCTCCAATTTTTAAATTGACATTTTTTTTCTTATGGAAAATTCATTAATTAATAGAATTAAAGAAATAAATAGAAATTACAAATGGGCTTTTAGTTAGCAATGAAAAATAAATAGTTTAGTCAACCTACAAAATTTTTCAATTGATAAATTATAATCACCAAAGAAATTGTCGCCAACTAAACAAAAGTTCAAAAATAACTAATTAATCGATAAATATAAAGAGAGAATAGAAAGATATTTTAACTTATTGTTTAATAATTATAATAAATAAATATAGAACTAATAAAATTTTGTGAGTGACGCCGACAAAGTCGTAGGTGGCTAAATCACTGTTTGTGATTTTCGATAATATTACTGAAGATGATGCCGTTTGGTCCATTTGAACCATCATTGTATGTTGATTTCAATCATAATCGATTGCTCGATGATTTTTATTATGGAGAATGAAAGAAGATGAGAATTTAAGGAAAAAAATGGCGAAGTGTGTCTATCATCGCCAGTAATTTCATCTTAATAAATAATGGTTTCAGTTAAAGTCATTGATCGAACCATTTTCTCGTTGTGGGCCTATGATGAGAATACACCAGCTCGGCCCATCTCGATAACATGATCGGCCCTATTGCTCAACCTCTCTTTTTCCTGGTCTCATTAATTTATCAGGAATAATTTTTATCAGGTCAGAATGAGAGCCCGAGGTAATCGCCATAGTAGGTCGGGCTCCCCCGACCTCATCATAGTCTTCATTTGTGACATGTTGCGGGGTTGGCCTAACCCGGCCACTTCGCGCCTGTTAGCCCGACGCCAACGGGACTCTAGGTATTCTTCGTTTATGGGTCTTGTCAACAGACCTCCCTTCTTGGGCCCCTCGAAGGAACAAATGAGTCATAACCCACGAGGGAACCTCCTGAAAAAGGGGAAAATCACTCCTTGTAATAATGGAATTCTTCATAAAAAGTAATCTATATCTATACTATATTTGATAATGAGAAAGTGTTGACCGATTTTGACTGATTTTCCCGCTCATTGCACTTCCTCTATTTTTTCATTGTATTGTTGTAAATTGTTGTAATTGTTATCTTTTCTTTCTTCACGCACAGGAAGAGTACACATCAGACAAAAAGGTAATTTCTTATTATGTTGTTAAAGTCAACATATTTTACGTGTTTCCCAATCAATTGCACATAGTTCAATTTCATTTTTCCATGACAAGACCAGACAAAGAGAGAGAAAATATAGACTTCTTTTTTTTTTTTTTTAAATGGTCAGCCTTTTTATTTTCAGTACGTAATAATGAAATACTATTGATGTAATCCCGGTAATTACGAAATTCTCGGTAGAGCCTTCCCTTCCTCCACTGAAATCAGCAGCCATGTCTCCATTGATGGCAACCCCGACGCGTCCAAGTTTTTCGACTACCAGTCGTCACTCCGGTTTCCCTTTTCGAATACCAGTCGTCACTCTGGTTTCCCATGTCTCCATTGATGGCAGCCCCGGTGCATCCAACCTCCGTTTGTTCTGGTCATAACCAATTGATTGCATCTGATTTCCTTTTCCATCTCACGCACAGTAGGGTTGCGATTCTACGTGATTAGGGAAGTTCTCCGTTTGTTCTGCTCACAACCTCCTTTTTTTTCCTGAATTTTTTATTTATTCATGTTGCCCTTTTTTGCCCCTTAATTTTGAATTATTATTTGTTTTTTTTGAATTTAGAATTAGTCTTTGTTTTACCTATTTTCCCCCTAATTTTGAATAGGTTGTCATAAACGTCAAATAGCAGCTGCAGTTTACCAACTCATTCACCTTTCCCATACTGGCTCTCTGAATTGGGTGTTACAGATTACTTTTCTTACATAAGTGTCTCTTGACAGATAGAATGATGATTACTCTGCATTTCCCAATACGTAAAAGAAACATGCTTACATATCTGTGGTGTGTCTGCCTTTCAGAACTGCAGTGGCTTTCCAAAAATTTCTCCATCTTTACGTTCTGGGTGTTTATGTAAGTATATCTCATGTATTTCTTCTTAGATGTAATTTTCTTCCCATTGCATGTATTTGAAATGTAATATGTTTGTTATGTTCACAAATGCTATCTGTGGTCTGGAATTCTCTGTCCTGTATGAAGGTTCAGAATGCACCAAATGTACACTTCTCTGAGCGATATCTCAGCAGCGAAGGTTGACTGGAATGTTAAGGTCCGTGTTGTTCGCGCATACCATACCACTGTTCGTGAAGATCCTACTCAGATATTCAGCCTTGAATATGTGTTTCATGATCTCCAGGTTAGCCTTTTCATTTTGTTCATACAGTACAGTGTAGGATATTTTGTCTCCATTTCAATGTTTTGGTTGCAGTTAAGTTTATATGAAATAGTAATTGTTAATTTCAGTATCTTCCTTGTGTTGATATCATTACTTTTGCTTTATTAACTTGTGCACGTGGGGTTGGAGGCATTGTATAGTTTCCTTGTGCATGTGAGGTTGTATAGCTTCTCTGAAGTCATGTCTATTTTTTTCCCCATAGAATGTCCTTTATGTTGATATGCTAATTTTGTTTATTTTGAAGCTTTTCCCATTTTTCATGTAAACTGATAGATACTTTCTTAAAAACCAAGTTTTAAATTATGACTTAAGTGAAGTGACCGTGAAAGACATGTTCCATAGAGTAGTTCCCTTCATTTTCGCATTGCCAGTTTGAAGACACAGTAAAACATGTATCATTGTTATGCCTCAACTGAGTAAGATTTTTGTTATTTATGCTTATGCATCATTCTCCTCTAAGGCTATAATAACTAGATTTTTGCTTTGAATCAATTAACTTGGGACCCAAGTTGCAATGCTTTTATGAATTAAAGAAATACCTTTTGAAAATTTCTCCATCCATTAAGCATTAGCTAATCTAATTTTTACAATGATTACTCGCTCCAAACTTTAGAAAGAACAGAAATCAAAATTAAGTGCAATGATGTTTTACACCATTTGACTGTATCTGTTCCAGTCATCTAATATTCAGTTATCACTTTTGCATTCTTCCTATACAAACACATCCAATCCCAAACTCCACCAGTATGAAATAAAACCAATAAAGTTATTTGCCTTGAAGAGCTTCAATTTTGTACTTGACTTCTTCGAGGTGTTCATTTTTTGCAATAATTGCATCTTGCACACCTTTAATGGCTTCCTTGAGATCATTATCATATTGTGCCCCAGCTTCTACCTCTTCAGTTCCAGAAGCTATTCAAGTTATGATTTCATACAAAATGGTTGATTGTTCATATTAAAAAAATCAATAAAGTACACAGGACACACGTGCATATGGAGCGGCTATAGGGATTTTATCAATTCCTATTAAAATGCTTCCAAGATAATCAGAAAACGTGCTAGAGAAATCATTATCATGCCAAGATATGAAACATCAATTTGAAGCTTTGGCATAGGAGAGTAGTAGCCTAAAAATTGTTTTTAGCAGGTTGCAAATAAGGTTCAGTTCTTTTAAGAATCTTATATATGCTCATTAATTCAAAATTGTCAATCCCTTTGCATAACACTAATTTATTCTGCCTCTTTCTCCATTGCTTCAGATTAAACATTATATTTCCACCAAATTCATGTCCATATGAATTAAACCCATTAAAGAAAACAATTAATCAAACTCAATAATCCCAAAACAGATCCCAAATTATTTAAAAATAGTCTACAGTATAACTTCAGAAATTCGGCAAGTTTTTTCAAAAACACAGAGAGAAAAAATGAAAATGGAGTTGAAGAACACATATAATAACCTCTAAGGCTATAATAACTAGATTTTTGCTTTGTTTGTTCATTAAGGGGAATTAGAACTTGTGCTTTTGATTAGAGTTACACAGCAAAAAGTTTTTGCTCCCCCTTCGACGCTTCTCTCCAACCATTTGAATGAAGCCTAATATTTATTTATTACATCACTAAAAGTTACATTTTTTTTCTTCTTTTTTTATTTTATTCTTTAAATACAAAATAGGGAAATAGGGTGCATGCTACTGTTAATCGAGCCAATGTCAAGCAGTTCAATGACTCTATACAAGAAGGACGTACATATGCTATTCGGAATTTCATTGTTGCAAAGAATAACATGTCATTTAGAACTACTGTTATCAAGCATCGAATTTTCTTTTGCCACAAGACAATTTTGGTTGAATCATTGAAGGATGATTTGCCTAAGTTCAGCTACAACTTCAAGTCTTTCACTGACATCGTCGAACCTAATAAGGGAGAGGCTATTGAATTGTTCGGTACATATCGCTTTCTATTATTCTATTTTTAATACCTACTCTTCTACTAATATTTTAATTTTTTTTCTTTCCTCAGTAAAAAAGACATTATTGGAGAGGTCGTAGGCTATGATGGACTTAAAAATAAGGTACTAAAGGGAAAGGAAACAAGTATGCTTGACATTGAGTTGCAGGATACTGAGTGAGTTTCCTTTTTCTTCTCTTTGTCTGTTTACTTTTATTTTTATTTTTTTAATACAGTCTTTGTTTAAAATCAAATTTATTTCTAGGAAAAATATTATGCAATGTACATTATGGGGGGTGTATGCTGAGCAAATGAATGCTATATTCCATTCTGAGTATCCAAAGCCACTTGTGATGATACTCCTGTTCTGTCGCGCTACCAATTTCAATGGTCTAAGAGTTTCAACTGCATATGACGTTACAAAGGTTATTGTCAATGAGCATGTGAATGAGATCGTTGAATTTAAAGCTAGGTATATCTTAATTTAAATCTAACATTGCACTGTAATTGCAACTAATATGCATCTAAAATGTTGTTTTACCATAACTTGTGAAATAATGTTTTTTGGGCTTGGTGATGGAACTGACGGCGGATCAAAGAGGATTAGTTTAATCTCTACGTCTGGGAAGAGTGTTGCTGGTGACATTGCAAGTGGAAAGGTTGAATTTTGAAGTCTCTCTCAATTGTGTGAGAACAGTGAGGTTGTATATCTACTCTATAATCCTAGCTTCGTAAATCTAAATAAAGAAATATTAATTGATTTGTTGTGATTGTTATTTTGTATGTATTTATTTTAATTGGTTAGGTTGGGAGTTTCTATGTATGTGCTCAAATTGTCACGGTTGAGAGTCTACCTGAATGGTTTTATTTAGCATGTCAGAAGTGTTTTAAAAAGGTGAATAGAGTTGGAGAGCGTTATTATTGTGACAAGTGTGACAATTTTGACAACTCTACACAAGCAAGGTTTGCCTAACTATCTAAAGCAAAAATATTATAGTTTAATACATTTCTTTTTTCAATTTGTGTGTGTGTAGTTTATTTTACATGAAAGTATGATGTTTACAGGTACAAGCTTCAGGTAAGGGTGGTAGATGGGACCTATAATACAAATTTTTTGTTGTGGGATCGCGAGTGTGTGCAATTGCTCGGGAAAACTGCCTCTTTGTTGAAAGAGGATATTGAGCAGGTTCTTATGTGTAACTTTGTATTTGATGAAAATGCGCAAGGGTCAGGTCAAGATTCCAGTCTTTGAATTCTCGAATTTATTTTTTCTTGCAGCGTTGTGCGCACATGGATTTCCCAGTTGAATTTGAGAATTTGGTAGATAAAGAGATATTGTTCAAGGTTCAGGTCAAGATAGAAAATGTCAAGAAAAACAATGGACCTTATATTGTCTTGCAGTTGGTTGAAGACACTGCTTTGGTATCAAAATATAAAAAATGTCCCGAGGCTCCTCAGGTTAGAACGTTTAACCCATCCCTACACTTTAGCATTATAGGGTTCTTATTAGTTTATTTATTAATCAATTCAATTATGAAACAGTGAACTCATATAATATGTTATGTTATAGGATTCGGACATTTATTCTAAGATGTCCAAGGCTAACATGGAGAGTGGGAAAGATTCGACATTTAGTGATGAAGTTTCTACTCCTTTGAAGCCTGCAAATCAACCAACCTTGCAAAATGAAGGACATTCTACTTGCACTTTAAAAAGGGAGCTCTTGAGTGATCTTTCGTCTACTACAAGTAACAAGAAACTGGGCATTGTGATTAAGAAGGAGGATGATGACACATAAATGGTTTATAACCATTTATGTGTGTGCATTGTTGGGATGTTATTATGCAACTTATTAACTTTGGAAATCTGCTTATGTTTTGTTGGTCGAACAGTTGATGTAACATATGATGATTGTTGTATTTTTTATCATGGTTTTTTTGGAAACTATTGTACTTATTCAGCCAAGCAGGTTTTTTTGTTATATTGGATAACGCTTTGGTGTTATTTATTTATTTTTTTTTTCCTTTTCTAAATTCAAGTTAGTATTGTTTGTCTGTGGAAATAAATTATAAACATAAAGTAGGTAGTAAAAATGAATTTGTGTTCTATTCTTGATGACAAGAAGTGCCAAAGTCAATAAACATGAGATTGCTCTTAATCATTATTTACCTACTTGATTGTTTAAAAAAAATAAAAAAAAATAACAAATTCCATCATGATATCACCCCCCCCCCCATCGTGAGATTTTATTGGACAAATAGATTTCTAAATGTTTTGTAATCATGAAAAAGTTTAGAATGAAAAGTTCAGGCAAGAAAACCCATTTTTGTAGTTTTGTAGTTGAGATGGTAGTGATAATATTAGTGATTTAGAATTGTCATTTTTTTTTCTTTATTTAAGAACATTCAAAAAAGTGACATAATAGTAGTAAATGTATATATTTAGTATTGATTGCTTTTGTGGACTTTTAATTGGTTAATTTACAATAGTCAAATATGGAAATTAAAAATTTTGAAACATTGATGTTCAATTAGTTAGAAGGAAATATATGACACCATTTCAATTATTCCCCCCCCCCCCCCCCAAAAAAAAAAAAAAAAGAAGTGATGAGATTTCATTTTTAAATTTCAAGAAATAATCATATTGTGTCTATTTTTTTTCCATTTACTTATTTATTTTGGTAAACAAAAAACAAAAAAATGACATTGTCGCCAATTATGAAAATTAGAATTATTATGGAGAGAGATATTTTTTATTAGATTATGGTACAAATATATAGTTATGTATTGTTGTGGTCCAAATAATTGTAACCTCTGACCCAATTACATGCCTCACAGAGAAACCAACCCAGCCCAAGACCACCAAACCAGCCCAAGACCCAATCGTTATATTAGGACCAAATATAATCCAATCCTAATTAATCAATCCGGTTTCATTTTCATTCAAAGTTCGAGCTTCACTGCCTTCATCTCTAAATCTATATGTATAAAAATGACGAAATCACGACACCCATTAAATTCAGTGTAGCAGAACCAGTGTTTGTCCAGTTAGGGCTCCGGTTTGCGTCCCAATTTTCCTGCAACATCTGTTGTTCTTCTTCGTGGTTTCAATTTAGATGTTAATCGACGATTGCACATGCGTAAGATACTAAGATCAACGCTAATTTCAAACAAAAGGGCCAGGCATGGTGGTCGGGTTCAAGGTTAGTTCTATTTCCCCCACACATATTCTTCAGTTTCATGGTTTAGAAATAGTATAAGTTTGTTAGTTTTTATCTTTGACATTTACCATGGAGTCTGTATTGCATTTCTGAAATCAACCAAAGTATTCAAGACTTTTTCGGATTTTGAATTTATTTTGGATTTCGACTATTGATGTTGCCTATCAGTTAATAGTAATTCTTCATTCTTACACACTGCAATCTGTACAATTCAAAACGTCAATGTTACTCTATGACTACAGTCAGTGGTTCAAATTAGATACCAGTCATGATTTAAGCCTCTTACTCAGTTATTGTTTATATGGCCACAGATAACGAATTTCATAAACAGCAATGCTTCTATTAAATTAAATCTAGAATTGGAATGTAAATTATGTTGATGCTAGGATTTTATTTGAGGTATACAGTTATAAATGGGATTTTTAATGAAAGAATTACAAAACATTATTGCTTCTTTCATCTCTTCACTTGATAAACAATAGTTCAACTTTTGATTGGTAAATTTATCCTTTTCCATTACGCAATTTTTATAAATGAAGTAACTACATAAATGTGGATGCAGTTTGTTATATTTGGGAGTTGCTTGGATTTACTAGATTTTAGGTGCATCTTTTTTTTTTTTTTTTTTTTTTTGTAAATTCAATTTAGTATGAAAAACTCATAAACTAAAAATTGTGTAAATTTTAATCCCTCAGAACTTTTAAAAAATACAATAATGATTTGCATGATGAATTAAATATATACATATATATATCAAATTAAGACTTTATACTTGAGGATTCGCACGTCAAAAATGCACACGTCTATGATTATTGCTATATTATTTTTTACTATTTGTTATTACATTTAGAATAATAAACTATTAATAAAAATCTAAGTTCATGATGGTTAGATTTGGAGGAAAACTCGGCACCTGATACAAACTTGGCAAATGTTGACCTACAACCATCGCAATGTCTGGCTGCAAACAACTTCAATACGCATGATATGACTACAACTCCTTCGAGTCACGTGACTACCGGTAAAACAAAATGTTAAATTGCAGACTCCATATTTTATATATTTGCATTTCTTTGATTAGAAAGAAAAACTAAGTACACGATCGTTACATTCGATTGAATATTCAGAACCCTTAGCACAGAGAGGAAACGGATATTGTGTTGACCTTAACATTGGTTGGACACAAGTATCGGACTTAACCACATCTAATTCACAAAAATGGAGTAGAACTCCATTGAGTAACATTACTAATGGTAAATACAATGCAATGCATATGGATTGCAATTTTATTATTCCTTAATTTTTTTCTGATTTAATTAATTGTAAATTGAAATCTATCATTGTAATTGTAGTATCCATGCGTAAAATGTCTCCTGTAACATCATTCAACGGTAGGAGTTTGGTTGATGCTTCATTTGAACAAGTCCATCCAGTCACACTACGAAACAATCAAGCCATAAAATGTTATCCCAATGTGAAATCAATATGGATGTGGATTTTTTTGATGGTAGATACAATTCAAAAGCTCTAAACACATGCAATGTTCGCACTCGGGAAAACGAAAGTGACCATTATAATATTGGTAAGCATTTACTTTTATGTTGTATACCCATGTGACATTAATTGTTCTGTTTTTGATAATTCAAATTTCTTTTCTATGTATATTTTGTTAATTTCAATGGAAAATTCAGATCCCATGGCAAAGAGAGGAAACGGAAAGAGTTTCGAGCTTAACATTGGTCCGACACAAGTTTTGGACTCAATCATTTCGAATTCGCAGAAATTGAGTAGAACTCCATTGGGGAACATTATTAATGGTAAATGCAATACATTTGAATTGCAACTTTATTTATCCTCTCTTTGTTTTTATTTTGCTCTATTATAATTGTATTACGAAATCTATTGTTTTAATTGTAGTGTCCATGCGTAAAATGTCTCCTGTGACATCATTCAACGCTAAGAGTTTGGTTGATGATTTATTTGAAACAAGTCCAACCAGTAATACTTCGAAATTGTCAGGCAAAAAAATATCATCCAATTGTGAAGTTAATAAGGATGTGGATTTTTGTGATGGTAGAAATAATGTAGAAGTTCTAAACACATACAATGTTGGTGCTCGGGAAATTGAAAGTGACAATTATGATAGTTGTAAGCATTTACTTTTATGTTGTGTACTCATGTCAAGTTAAATTTTTTTTTTTTTTTTTTTTTGATAATTCAAAGATATTTACTATCTACAAATTTTTATATAGAGTACTACTAAATGCATTTTTTTTATTACATTATCACTCAGTGCTAGATATTGTGAGCGAAGACGAGTGCGAGTCTAATGGTATGATCAACAATACAAATTTTTAGGTGTAATTTGCTTGATGTATGTATAAATTTTTTCAGGCTATTCATCAAATTTTATTTCACGTTTTGCAGAAGAGCATGTTGATAGTATTAAGGGTAATCCCTCTGAAGGTTCGTTTCTACTTAAAGATGTAACTTTTCACGTTTAGTATTTTTATTCTTCCGATTGTTGTCTATTTGGCATTTAATTAGTGTTGATGTTCTATATGATGCCTATTTTATAAATATCTTTCCTTTTTTTTTTAAATATAATAACATGTTTAATTTATGTGATAATCAAATAATGAGTATAATTTATCGATATTCATTAACTTAAATTTATATTTATACTTTTTAGAATACTTAGATTTTGGTGATCCATGCCACGAATGCCAATTTTGTGGAGCAATTTTTTGGTATGAAGAGAGAAAATATAAGTACTACAAATCTAGAATGCCAAAGTTTCCATTGTGTTGTATGGGCGGAAAAGTGAAGCTTCTACAAATGCAAAATCCCCCTCAAGTACTGGAGGACTTACTCTATGGCGTGAGTGATCAAAGTAGGCACTTTGTTGAAAATATCAGATCATATAACAATATGTTTTGCTTCACTTCAATGGGCGGGAATATTGACTTGAGCTTAAATAAAGGGAATTCCCCACCTGTTTTTAGACTGTATGGGCAAAATTATCACTTAATTGGTAGTTTGTTGCCACCTGAGGGATCATCTCCAAAATTTGCACATTTGTACATCTATGATACTGAGAATGAAGTCGAAAATCGATTGCGATCCGTGAGGTTAGTAATCTTTCATTGTCTTATTATTGTGATTTCTAAAATACCTATATTTTGTTCGACGTTTTGGTTTTTCTATTTTAATACTTCTAATGTTGTCAAACCTTCATTTTAATTTTAATTTTTTGCTTCTTTATTTATTTATTTTGTTTCGATCATTAGGCAACATATCGAGACCAACAATCTTCATGCACAAATTGTATCAAAACTGAAGGTTATGCTCGATACAAACAATGTTTTGGTGCAGTCCTTTAGAAGAGCAACTACAGAGATTAAAAAATGCTCGAATGTGCGGCTTCGATTAATTGGGAAGAGAGATGATAAAACACGAAGGTACAACAAACCTACTGCCAATGAGGTTGCCGGATTAATTTTCGGTGATTTTGAATCATCCCCTGGGGAACGGGACATTGTGATAGAGACTCAGTCGGGAGAATTAAAGCGCATAAGTGAATTGCATCCATCATATTTGGGTTTACAATATCCTTTGCTTTTCCCCTATGGTCAAGATGGCTACCAAGATAATATCCCACTTATCAAGGAAAGTGAAAAAGGAAGGAAATATGTGAGCATGCTGGAGTGGTTCGCGTACAGATTACAAGAAAGGAGATGTGAGTCCCCCTATATTATGTTTGGTAGAAGGCTTTTTCAACAGTTTGTAGTTGATGCATACACAATGATTGAATCGTCGCACTTGGCTTTTATACACTTTAATCAAAAGCAATTGAGAGCAGATTTATATTGTGGGTTGGCTAATGCAGTGATGAGAGGGGAGACCAATCCATCTACACAAGGTAAACGTGTTGTATTACCAACAAGTTATACAGGTTGTGCACGTTACATGATCCAAAATTATCAAGATGCCACGGCGATATGTAAATGGATTGGATATCAAAATCTTTTCATCACATTTACATGCAATCCTAAATGGCCGGAGATAACACGTTTTGTAGGAAGTAGAGGATTGAAACCCGATGATCGACCAAACATTGTTTGTAGGGTTTTCAAAATGAAATTAGATCATTTGATTAAAGATCTCAAGAAGAACAAGATATTTGGAAATGTGCGAGCAGGTAAAAGCTTACCTATATTATGTATTTGTATGGTTACTTTGCACATCAGGAATTTGTTAGTAATTATGTAATTTATGTCTAATAGCTTATTAACTAGAAATAATTTGCAGTTATATATACAGTCGAGTTTCAAAAGCGCGGGCTTCCGCATGCACATATTTTATTGTTTCTTGCTGCAGAAGACAAACATCCAACAGAGTCAGATATTGATCGTATTATATCGGCAGAGATTCCTGATAAAGATTCAGATCCTCACTATTACAATGTCGTAAAGGATTTTATGGTGCATGGACCATGTGGCAATTTAAGGAGTTCATCACCTTGTATGGTTGGTGGTCGGTTTATAAAGCACTTTCCCAAAAGATTTGTAGACTTTACCAATATTGACGAGGATGGTTATCCAGTGTGTAGAAGAAGGAATGACGGAAGGCACGTAGCCAAGAATGGTATTGAACTTGATAACAGATATGTGGTTCCCTATAATCGATTTTTGTTACTAAAGTATGGTGCACATATGAATGTTGAATGGTGCAATCAATCTCGATCAATCAAGTACTTATTCAAGTACGTTAACAAGGGACATGATCGTGTTACTGCTTCTTTTTATCAAAGTTCCGATGACGATGGAACAGTGAAAGACGTTGATGAGATCAATATGTTTTATGATTGTAGATATATTTCTCCATGTGAGACTATGTGGAGAATTTATAAATTTGACATTCAGTATAAAGATCCTCCAGTTGAACGGTTGAGCTTTCATCTTCCAAACGAGCAAAACATCATTTTTTTCGGATTTGGATTCAATTGATGAAGTAATTAAGAGGCCTACTGTAAACCAGAGTATGTTTTTATCTTGGATGGATGCAAACAAAAAATTTCCAGTTGCAAGGGATCTGACATATGCTGAATTTCCAACGAAGTTTGTTTGGGATCCATCAAGAAGAGAATGGCATCCAAGACAACGTGGTTTCTCCATTGGTCGTATTTTATTTGTTCCTCCAGGTTGTGGAGAAAGCTATTATTTGAGGACACTTTTAAATTTTGTGCGTGGACCTACGAGTTTTGATGAAATTAAGACTGTAAATGGATTTACTTATGAAACGTTTAGAGATGCTTGCTATACCATGGGTCTATTGGATGATGATAGAGAATACATTGATGGGATAGTTGAAGCAAGTCATTGGGCATCTGCTGATAGATTGAGAAGATTGTTTGCCACACTACTGTTGTCGGAGTCACTATCGCGGCCATTACATGTTTGGGAAGAATGTTGGACCTACTTATCAGATGATATATTATACACACGAAGAAATATTTTAAATGATCAAGGTATTGTGTTATTTTTATAATTTGTTAGTTTTGTGCTGAAGATGTATCTATTTATTTTAGTTGTTTGAAAGTCTTTATACACTTGCAAATTGCACAGAGTTGCAATTAAATGATGAAGAAATACAGAGTTATTGCCTTGTGGAAATTCAGAAGGTGTTGCAGAGTTTCGGAAAGAGTTTGCATGACTTTCCTACAATGCCATTCCCAGCAGTCGAATACTTTTCGAGTTGCCAAAATAGATTGATACAAGATGAAATGAGGTATGATAGGGTTTCTTTGGGAGTAGAACACAGAATGTTGATTTCTAAATTAAATGATGAGCAGCGTTTTGCATATGACACAATTATGGATGCAGTCGAAAATGCGAAAGGTGAAGTATACTTCTTGTATGGTTATGGAGGAACAGGTAAAACATTCATATGGAAAACTTTGTCTGCTGCTATAAGAAGTAAGGGTGACATTGTGTTGAATGTTGCATCGAGTGGAATAGCATCACTTTTACTGCCGGTGGTAGAACTGCACATTCTAGGTTTGCAATTCCAATTACACCAAATGAAGATTCAACATGCAACATTAAACAGGGTAGCCCTCTAGCTGAGTTGATCGTGAAATGTAAGCTTATTATCTGGGATGAGGCACCTATGATGAACAAATATTGTTTCGAGGCATTGGATAGAAGCATGAGAGATGTTTTGAGGTTTACTAATTCAATGAGCACCGACTTACCATTTGGAGGTAAAACTGTAGTGTTTGGTGGGGATTTTCGACAAATATTACCTGTAATTCCAAAGGGAAGTCGGCAAGATATTGTATTCGCATGTATTAATTCATCATACTTGTGGAGAAACTGTAATGTTTTGAGGTTAACCAAAAACATGAGGTTACAAAATCTTGGAACTGATGTTGATGGTGTCAAATTGAAGTTGTTTTCGGAATGGATTACCAACATTGGGGACGGTACAATAGGTGGGCCGAATGATGGTCATATGGAAATTGAGATTCCTGATGATATGTTGATAAGTGATTTTGACGACCCAGTGGAGGCAATTGTTAATAGTACATATCCTGGCCTATCATGTGAGTTTCCTGACTTCTCTCAATTGCAAGGAAGGGCTATCCTGGCACCTACTCTAGATGTTGTTCAATCAGTGAATGAATATATGATATCACTTAGTTCAAGGGAATGTAGAACTTATCTAAGTTCTGACTCAACGTGCAGTTCAGATGCAAGTGTAGACGTGTTGCAAAATCTTCACATGCCTGAATTTCTAAATGGAATAAGGTGTTCCGATGTACCGAACCATGAATTGAAGCTTAAGGTTGGCGCACCTGTTATGTTACTGAGAAATATAGATCATTCTATTGGTTTGTGTAATGGAACTAGATTGATCATTACGAGGCTTGGAAAGCACGTGCTTGAAGCAAAAGTACTTGCTAGAAGCAATGCTGGTGATACCGTCCTCATTCCAAGAATGTCATTGACTCCATCAGACCCCAGGTTGCCATTTAAAGTCACAAGAAGACAATATCCTATTTGTGTCGTATGCAATGACCATTAACAAAAGTCAGGGACAATCACTTTCTCAGGTTGGGTTGTTTTTGAAAAGGTCAGTTTTCAGTCATAGACAATTATATGTTGCTGTTTCTAGAGTGACAAGCCGAGATGGACTCAAGATTTTAATTTGTGATAAAGATGGTCGCCCGACAAATAAGACGACAAATGTAGTGTATAAGGAAGTTTTCAACAATTTGTAATGTCTATTTTATTCACAAGGCAATGATATTTCAACATCAAATGTGTTATTTTGTGTCTATATTTATGTTCTTCCTTTATTGTTTATGTATATATTGTATTAATTAAATCATGGACTACCATATATAAATTAATGAATGTATGTGTCACTAAATAGTAGCAAAGTGATGTATACAGAAAAATATTATTAAATGAATCGTCATGTATAAAAATTATATATATATATATATAGTATGCGATACTTTCCATGCATCGCACGGGTGAAATGCTAGGTTTATGTCAAAAGGACTCATTCTTTAACCAAAAGAGGTTATGGGCTTTTCGGTCCTATAAATACAGTTCTTTTGATAACAAATCATTCATTCGTTATTCTCTACGTTTTTCAGTTAAATATTCTCTCTCTACTTTTCTCCAGAAAACTGATTCTCATACTGGAGGGGCAATGGGGATAATCCTCCTCTCCTTTTTTGTAGGTCATCCAAGGTGAATTCATTGGTATCAGATCTTGCCACATCAAGATTAGAATTTTTTACAGCATAAGTCATGATCATCATACCTTATGCAATCATTGAATGACTTTCTTCAATGAATATTTGCTATATATATTTATATTTTATTATTGTTCATGAAAATGTCACATTAACATTTTTTCCCAAGACCACTATATTGGTCGAGCCTTCTCTGCCACCACTACTACTATTAACTACATCGATATACACTGTCATTAGATCTACACCATCACCACAACCAATAAGCACCATTTATCATCATCGTCATCCAGTCTACCATTAACAAAAATTACATCATCCACCAACTCATCATGCCATCGTAACAAAATCACCACATATACTGCTATTAATATCCTAACTTTTTGTCTTCCAAAACATTTTTACTTTGAGTGATTATTATGGAGAGTGTGAATCAAAATGTCTCACAAAATTATACACTGTGATAAGTACTTTATTAGCATATATTTAATTCACTTATTATCTTATTTTGTTATTAGTTTGATCCCATTGAAGTATCGTTTAATGCATTTTCATTTATTGTGTTATACAGGATCGCAAAGAACAAAAAGGAAGGAAACAGGACCAAATAAATACCAAAAATCAAGAAGTAAACTTCAAGGACATAATCAAAGGGCTCCAAATCAATAATCGCAAGTGGGAAGAAGATTAGATGCAAAAATTATGGTCAAATAAGGTTTGGAGTGAAGTTGGAAATCAAAAACCCAAAAAGATTGTGATCTAGAATTTAAGTCAGAGATTGAAGCTCAATTTTGTCATAGAATACTTTCGAATTTGGGAAGATCTATTTCACAAAGAATTGTAGATATTTGAGTTTTATTTCCAACGCAACTTGAATCACCACAATCGGACTTCGGGAGAGAAAGTTATGACTAAAACATCGAGCACAGACGCTTCTCGACAGAAATACACTTACGGCCGTAAATTATAAAGTTACGGCCGTAACTTCCAAATTCCGAAAATTTTCAGTAGCTAACTTACAGCCGTGATAAGGAAAGTTACGGTCGTAACTTGCTCTCCAAGGAATTTCCTTATCTGATTCAAGGTCTATCTTTGGTATATCTTTTGGGTAAAGTTAGGGCACG
Organism: Ligustrum vulgare; assembly: GCA_963555705.1. NCBI lineage: Eukaryota > Viridiplantae > Streptophyta > Magnoliopsida > Lamiales > Oleaceae > Ligustrum > Ligustrum vulgare. The sequence goes on from OY743173.1 coordinate 1,303,583, forward strand.
ATTTTGGGAATATTAAAAGAGCAAAATCACCACAAAAAGGAGGCTGGACATGGAGGAAAATTGAGAGCAAATTATAGAGCATTCTTGGGAGATTTTCAAGCGCAAGAATATCAACAACAATGAAATTCATGAAGCAACTTGAAGAATCTACTACAACCATGTTAGGCTAAATTCCATATCTTGTTCAAAGGGGAAGTTGTGTTAACTTGATTATGTTATCTTCTCTTCCGACAAATTAGTAGCGTGAATTTATTCATTTATTTCAATTGTTGGATTATTATGTTTTGAATGTTCAATTGAGTTTATTTGATTAATAGTTTAATTTGGCCAATTAGATTATTGATTTTTGGATTCATGAATATGCTATGTTTAGATTCTTGATCCGTAATTGTCATTGAATCTTTACTTTAGTAGCAAATAAATCTCGTGCAGGTTTAGTAATAATTCAACTTGGATTGATTAATTCGAGCTTGTGAAATTAACGATCCAATTCAATCTATTCTTCTAGATTTTCATACTAGTCGTGTATTAAATCCTAAGAGCTTGTTTAGGATTGTCCGTGGCTAGAATTGGTTCGAAGAGCATGTTTTGAATAAATATACATAATTTTTTTTTTTTTTTTTTTTTTTTTTAAAAATTATCCTAACTTGAAATTAAACATAAATAATAAAAATTTTTTTTTTGGAGAATTATCCTAACTTGGAATTAAGCCTAAATAAAGTTTTATTGAATTCAATATCAACATTAAAAAAAAAAAAAATTAAGTGAGAATTCTTGTTGTTATATTTCAAAAAATATCTTGATAAATGGACTTTGATGATTTTGAAAAAACTTGCATTTTCTGAATTTTAATAGAATTAGAGCCTCCTCAAATCTCGAATCTGATAAAGCTGTGTCAATCGATAGAGAAAAAAAACCTCATTTTTTGTGATGGGTGGTGGGGTCGGGGGGTTTGTGGGGTTAGGTGGCAGGGTAGGGTGGAAAAATATCGAAAGAGAAAAGAAAAAAAAAAAAATCTCATTTTTTTTTTTTTGAGTGGGGGTGGGTGAGGTGGGGTGGGGTTGGGGTCAGGGTGAGAGCCGGGATGGACGAACACATGTTGTTTAATGACTTTTTTTTATTTAAATAGTATATTAGTTTTAATTTAATATATAATTGATAATTATTTTTATATTATACAATATTATATTCATTAATTACTAATTAACACTTGATTTTTTTTTTTAAAAAATTTAAATTTATTAATTTTAAAAAGTGATAGTTGTATATTTGTACTTATCCACTTTCCATCCCGCGGTTTTGTAGGTTCCAAAGTCCATTTATCTTCTCTCAAATTCCCAAAGTCCATTTAAAATATTTTCTCAAATATTGAAGAACATATTTTTATTCCGTTCCCTCTTCTCAAGCTCATTCCAATTCCTCACACTTTTATATCGCTGATTTTCCCAATTGTCTTCTCTACACATTCTACAGTGTTGATTTGAAGAACGATCCAAGCTTATTTTGCTATTCTTGGTAGGAGTTTTGAAGAATTGAATCTTATTGTTCAATCTTGGTATGTTGGTTCTTTAAATTTCTTATCCACTTTTATTTTTTTCACCAAGTTTAATTTTCGAAAATTTGATGTGAAGAAAAATATTCACCAAAAAACTATAGTAGTTTTACCATTTTCTCTCACTCGCTCAGTTCTCTCTCTTTGAGATCTATCTCTATTGTTATACATACTATATTTGTGTTGGTGATATGTTTTTACATTTAATCATTTTTTCACTAATTAAATTGTCCATTGCAATTATTGTACCAAGCATCGTGCAATTCTTCCCATTACTGAAAATTTTGTCCACTTGATGTTTGAATTGCTCCACTCATTGAAGCTTTGATTTTTATTTTTTCCTGTATTGTGTGTGAATAAGTTGTTGGTGGTGTTTCTATTTGATGATAAATTTCGAAATTTTGTGGTAATGAGTTTCATAATTATGGTTTATTTCTAATTTGTTGGGGATATCTGTAAGTAGTACATAATATAAATGAGTTGACTCAATAGGCAATAGCGTTTTATGTTCTTAGATGGAAACTGTTTCCTTGACGAAATATGATGCTTGGAACATTAGATGCTAGTATGCCTCCATGTCTTCCTAAAAAGAAAAGGAAGAAAATATTAAAGTGAGTAATAATCAATATAAAAATGAGAAGTTTGACATCTATAATTTTTTCATGTAACTAACCTGACTTTATATGAGGTGTTTCATTATTGGTAGCCCTCGTGTGTAAGTGTAACTTCCCAGCCAGCATATGAAATATAGACACAATGGAAGTAGCTGTTTTGAAATCTAAGGTGTTGTCGGTGCTATTACGTGTATGGTTATCAAGTCTTGCTTGGACGGTAAACTGTTTCCGTAGATATTTTTATTCCCAAAAGAGCACAACATAATGTAATACATGTTTAGATCCGTCAAATGGTTTACATACAATGTTTACATTTTTTGGTATAAACATATATAATGTTTTAGTGGATTTTTTTAATGATCTTGAGGACGATTGATGAATTATGCCTAAATGGTTTTGAGTTATGGGGGTTTTTTTTTTGTTATATTGATATTATTGAAGCACGTAAAAATATGTCTTAATGATCTTGAGGACGATTGATGGATTATGCCCAAATGGGTTTTTTGGTTATATTGAAGCACATAAAACAATGTCATTGATCGTAAAAACTTGAGAATTGATGTGGAAAATTTCGAATTCCAAGAAATAAAAATTTGTAGACGTTGTTATTCTCTTAGATTTGGAAGTTACTTAAATTTATAATTGGAAAAAGCAAAACTCCATGAAATTAGGAATGTGGAGCAGTCTTAAGTATTACGGTGTTGTTTGATGACTTAATTAGCATGCGTGCACTTCTCTCCATGATCATATGGATCACGATCTATCTATATTCATCTACAATTAGTGCAGTTCAGTCACAGTAACTGCAGTGAAGTTCATTTCAACAGCCAAATTTTGCATATGGAATGCAGTCTATCTACATTCATCTACAATTTTGGTTGTGGAGTGGATAACAGGTAATTTAAATTCAGAGCATTATATGAGCAATATTCATTCACTTTTTCAGCCATAAAACACAGAATCTGGGCTAGACACAGCTGCTATTCTGGTTTCATAGATTGCTTTTTGTACTACTTCCTTCCCGATGGTTCAAATTGTATGAAATTATTGTTTTGGGTATGAAACTCTTATTATATCTTATTTTGCATGTTTATTTTTACCCATTTGATTGTGTTCGCTTTTAGAATAAAAATTGGTTATATGTTGCCAAGTTTTTACATTTATTGCAAATCTAGAGAACTTTAAAATTTCAATATCAACCTAAAAAGACCACAGAATCGAATACCCTTTTCAATCTTCAAAAAAACCCACCAATATCAAAATCTTTACCCACAACCAAATTGACTATTGCAAAATCTTCACATTTTACTTTTGCTATTTTATAGATAGTCCAGGGTGTTATACTGCTACCTTGAAGTTAAAAGGAATTATGAGTAGGACTTCTAACAGTGGAACATGTTGTTGTGCCTCTTGAAATGGTTAGGTTGTTTTCTATTTTATATTTCTAAACTAAAGGATGCTATAATTTTTGCTTTTTAGCTAACTTGTGTTGCAGTTGGACCTTATTATCCCTATGTTATTTTGTTCTTTTTTTTTTTTTTTTTTTTTTTAATTTTTTTATTAAACCTTTTGTAGTTGCTTAGGAGTTATGATGTGTGAAAAAAGATATGCTAATCTTTGTATCATTTAGTTGAATAGCGTTCACTCATTTAACAATGATCAATAAATTTATATTTAATAGTGATGTATACACAAATGTTAGTGTGTCTCCCTGAAGAAAACCTTTATTTCTAAATTCTTGAGCCAACGCTGGAATCCCAGCAGTTTAAGAAAAATGACATATTAGTCAATTTGTGCAATTAGAAGTGAACTTAGAAAGTGGTAGAAATACTTTAAAAAAAAAAAACTCACAAAACAATGGATGGTAAGTGACATTAGCCAAAAAATATAACCTGAAAAACTTCAATGAACACGATTAATTCGAGATTACTAAAGTTTAGCTACAACCCGAATTACACTCTGTGCGAAAATAAGAATGCAGTAAAAAAAAAAAAAAATTACCATTCAAGGAAATTTGACAGATCCACGAATCGATCCACTTCTCCTTCACCAAATGCTCCCTCATCTCCAGCATCGCCACCGCATTCATCAAAAAATACCCACCGGACGGGTAATTCAAGCTCGAAGATGATTCAATCACAAGGATCCCAATCGAACTCGGGACATTTCTGGCGATGGTGACGACAGAGACGAGAGAAGGACAAGGACTGGCTGGAATGGAAGAGATGAAAACCCTAACAAAGGGAAAATTCTAGAACACAGGCTTTCCATCGATGTTAAGAAAAGCAAACAACGTGTATTTGTTCAATTTCCAGAAAACGTATATGTATTAAATGGTAAAGTCGCATTTGTGCCTTATGAATAGTGATTTTGAAAGTGAATCTTATATATAATAGTGATATATATATAGAGTAATCCTCGTTTGTACAAGTATAGCTTATTTCTATATATACAAGTATAGCTTATTCCTCTATATATATATGCTTATTACAAATGAGGATGACAAACTTCTCACGTGAAGGGAAGCCCACAAATAGTTTATTGTATGTTGGCCCCTCATGTGCATCACAAGTTCGCTTTGATTAGTATACATAAACGTGTATCAGATGATTGAATTCCACTAGGAATTCAATTATATAAATGTTAATTAAATAATGACAAGAAACATTGAGTAACATGCTTCGAAAGTACTGATTAGTAATTACTTTAGTGGTTGAAGTTAAGCTCCACTTTAAGAGGTGTATGGCTCGTCAATTAATGTGGACCATATGTAAATGAATAGCCAAGACATAGAATTTATTCACCCACCACAATCGATGGCAGTGTAACTGAGAAGTGAGAACAAGCACCGGTCCTCATTACAATACAACAAAGTATGTATATATTATTTTTGTTGAGTGGGGGTAGGGATGGGGGACTGTCTTCAAACATGGTGCCTTTTGTTACTATATGTGTCTTCTATATCCAGGTGCTTCTGTTTCTAATTAATGTAATGTGGTGTAGAAACTAGAAATTGATTTGACATATCTAGCTAGCTACCACATTTTCTTTAATTTTTTCTTCTTTTTTCCCCCGTTTCTTCATACATGATTTGGTCTCTAACCTTTCATTTTATTTTCATAATCAGTTATCAATCAAAAGACTAATCCTATTTTTCTTAGATGGCTAGCTTAGAGAGAGAGAGAGAGAGAGAGAGAGAGAGAGAGAGAGAGAGAACTTTTTAAATTTGAATATTCACTCCAAATACTATCGATTTAAACTTTATTTCAAGACAATGATGAAGTCAAAGAAGGTCATGAGAGCCAAGAAAGTCAATCCTCGATTCGCGTGTTAATGGGGCCCATGATGAGATTCAAAGCCAAGAAAGTCAATAGTCGATGGTGGGACTCGTTCACAAGATTTGAAATCAAGTCCAAATGAAAGACATGTCAAGAAGCCGGCTAAGAAAAAAGTTGGAAAAAAACCACTTAAGAGTAGTCGGAATTCAACCTGTGCGGCCGCACGGTTGGAATGGGACATGGTCGCTCAATGTGATCTTTAAATACCAGTGTGCTAAATAGATGCCTGCGCGGCCACGCAGTTCATCTGCAAATGAATTTGCGAGATTTTAGCTTATTTTCGAATTATTTTATTTCCCCCATTATTTGTTTTATAAATGCCCCCACTTTTGTTCATTGGAAACTTCTTCTTGTACGAAAACATTGAAGGTGAGGAAATTTCTTCCTTTCATTAAGTCTCTTGTGGTAATGTACTCAACTTCATGTAGAATTTAATTAATCTTGTATTATAGGAAGAAATCTTGAAATTTGTTTATTTCTATTCATTGAGCTAATTAAGTTTCTCAATCTTTGAATTTTGGTTAGATTAAATCTAGGTCAAGGTTTATTATTATTAATTTTAGCTTTCTTGAATTGATTCAAATTGTTGTGTAAATTTTTGATAAAATATCGAAGGGGTTCACATTAGAAGGGGGGCTCCACAATATTTTTAATTTTTAATATGTACAAATATATGTATATTTTTTTTCTTGAACATTTTTGGCAGCTCATGAAAATTCTAGTTCCGTCACTAGTTGGAGAAATCCTTACTCGACAAGAAGTGTGTGTGTGAGAGAGACCAGTCAAACTCATTTTTATATAAATATATATAAACCAGAGCTCTTCACATTCACAATTCCTCATACTCGTACCCACAAATTCAATCTCTCTTCCATTAACACTTGAATTTTCACGTTCAAAGCACTGAAAAAATGGCTGCTTTTTCTTCGTTTCAATTCGACTCATCAGTTTATCTGCCAAACTCTCCCATCAGTAAAATGTGTGGCTCTCTCGAGGAAGCTTCTTTTCAATTTTATGAGCCTGATGAAAGTCTTCAAATTCTGGATCAGAGCACAAAAGTTTGGACTCTAGTCAGTGATACCCATGTCACAAACAAGAACACTTCATTAATAACAGATCCAATACCTTGTATGGACAACAAGAAGAGGAAAAAGAAAGTGGGATCTTCTTCAAATAATTCTGCTGAATCCAAGGTTCATTTCTTTTATTATAATCCCGGCCCGTTTATTTATTATACAGTCCAGTCCAGTCCTGGTGGTCGAGTGTGCAGTACGTAATTATTATAAGTTTATGTGTATTATTAGGATACAAGAGAAGTGAAAATGAAGAAGCCAAAGAAATGCAAAGAGGTTGAAAAGAAAAGGGAGACCGAGAAAGACGAGAAAGAAGCTCCAACTGGTTACATTCATGTAAGAGCAAGGAGGGGCCAGGCAACAGATAGCCACAGCCTTGCAGAAAGGGTACTTAAAAAACTCTTCTTTATAAATTATTTTCTATTACAAAAATAAGTTTTTACCCTCATTTCCTCGAGGGGAAAAATAAATAAAATATATTCCTATTCAATTACTAGAATTTTGGATATGGATTTTCACAATTTATTTATTCTTAAATTATGTCAGGTGAGGAGGGAAAGAATAAGTGAAAGAATGAAGCTTCTCCAAGCTCTTGTTCCTGGTTGTGACAAGGTGAATATATTTCTATATTCGCAATTAAAAAGCTCATTTTTGCCAGACTCAATACTCATTAAGAAATTTATAAACGATTTGGTAAACTGCTTATAACAGATTATTTATAAAAAATGCAACGTGCCAACATTTTGTTAGTCAATTTTTATGAAAAGTAAAAAATCTTTAACCAATAAAAATTGTTGACTTTTAAAAAAATATTGTAATGCAACGCAACATTTTATAAACAAGTTTTACAAAACATAGGCTTAGTGTTGTATCCTAAATTCGGAAAGCATGCACATATTGACTCTGTGTATAGAAATTCTATTCTGTTCTTCACGTGGATTGATTGATAATGATCAGGTAACTGGGAAGGCCCTTATGTTGGATGAAATAATCAACTATGTCCAGTCCCTGCAGAATCAAGTCGAGGTGTAACTTTTTTCTTCTTCAAATTTATCTAATTATACAAAATATTAATTTATAAAAAATTGATATATATTTCCGAATCGCTGTATTACGTCAGTTTCTCTCGATGAAGCTCGCTTCGGCTAATCCCATTCCCATGTTATACAACTTCGGAATGGACTTGGAACCATTCGTGTTTAGACCTGATCAGGTACAAAAATTTATCCTAATGAAAAATATTTTTATTTTTTATTTTTTTCATGTGTTAAATATTAAACATGCAGAACTTCCCTACACACGTACAGACAGCAGCAAATGACTATCCTCTTATTAATTCTAGGGAAATATTCTTTAAGGACATTTTTAAGTGACATTGTAATATGACATGCATTCATTGGGTTGTAAGAATAACTACTCCACCACTTAATTTTTCACCACCTAATATACGTGCTCTATGTTACAATGTCACTTATAAAATGTCTTTGTAGAATTACTTCCAAAATTTTACTTCTTTTTTCTTTCTTAATCTCGAGAAGATGCGTTTATTATTTTACAAAAATGATGAGTTTTACGTCGTTTTCAGGACAATGGACAGTTTTTATGGGAAGTGGATGAACTAAGACAAAATTCCATTAATCAGACAGGAATCAGCAATAATTTGTTTTCATAAATTTATCTGGTAAGCTAAAGCAATCAATCACTGTCTAATTAAAGTTTGATTAATTCTTAATACAAGTGCAAATCATGGATTAAAAAGATGAATATCTTTCCAAATGATCATGTTTTGTCCTACTTTACTATGTTTAAGGTATCACAAAACATCATTAGTCAATTGCATGCTATAGGAAAAGAAATAATTATATTCCTTTTATGTTATCTATTAGAGTTTATCGAATACATGGTTAAAAATAAATAAATAAATTTATTCCTTCTATTTTAATCATGTAATTTAAATATTTATTTAAATTTTTTTTAATAATTCAAACTTTTAGATTAAATCGTTAAACATCTTCCATGAAACTTTCCTAATGAATCTGTTCATGTTGTTAGGACAGGAGCAAAAAAAGGGAAGAAATTAAGGAAACAAATTAAAGAGACGATGATACGATTCCTTGGTATAATTTGTAATGGAGAACAGGAAATATGCTTATTTGAATAGAGGGCATGAAGCAAAAATCAGTGGATGCAAAAAGACACAAGTTGGGCCGACCAAATAAAACCAAATCTTTAGCAGATTCCTACACCTTTTTTATTAAAGCATTAGAATTAGATACATTAGTCAAATCATATTGTAAATCTTTTATATAATTACAGTTAATTTATTTTAGTATTTATATTTTCTTGTCCATTGCTATTCAATTTATCTTTGCTTTGATGTTATGCTACAGATTATTGAGTCTGTGAGATAAGAGCCTATTTGGTCTCAACTCTTTTTTAAAGTTCTTAACGAATTTTGAATTTTTGAAAGAATATGAGTTGTAAAATATTGGAAAAGTGTGAAGAGTAGTGGATCTCATATAAATATGCAAAGAAATTATGAGAATAGATTAAAAGCACTAGTAATATGAGCAAAACTTGTATTGATATTTATATTTGTTTTACAAACTCTCAGATTCGAGTCTGAAAAGAGAGATCCACTATTGGTAGAATAAGTACAAAAAGAAAAAAAGAATAAAAAAAAGATTAATCAAATATTATAAAAATGAACTAGTGTATCACCCGTACGATGCACAGACATTGACAAAAGATAATGTAATGAAACATAAGAATTGGGAAAAAAAAATTTAGAAAAGACTAACAAAATCAATTGTCAATCTAAATCTAAATAATAATAATAAGCATTTAGTATTACAAATACTAAAAAACCTTCTATACACAACATTTGTTCATTGTTACATTTGTTAGGATTTCATTATCATCATCATCATCGCACATCAATATCTTCGACAACAAATACCTTCATTCTAACATCATTGTTGATGATCTGACCATCCATACCTCCATTGGTCAAAATATGAATGTTCTAGTCCAAAGCACCAACTCGTGACCCATGGCCGCCTCTCAACGTTCTCAGCTATAGTACAAAATGAAAATATCAAATGTTATAAATTGACCTAGATATAGCATTGGGTTGATATGAATTGAATCAAACATTCAAACTTCGTTATAAATGATAAAAATGTCTTAATTAAAATTTGAAGTTTCATCTTAAAATGTTAACATTATTAAAATGAGTGACCTAAATTCTCATATGTTGTAGCATGTTTCCTATTCCGTTAGGAATTTTAATGCATCACATCCATGTATTTATGATTAATATCACGTTGATACTTCCGAAATGTTTTCTACTTCCTCGTAGCTCCTGCTCATTTCGAAAATCAAATTAATGAATTTCATTACCTATTGAGTTAATCAATGTGATACGCTACAAGTGAATATTTGCGTCTTGCGACAAGAAATGAATCCTAATTTTAGGGAAGTTAGTGTCTAGATCCTGACTTCCTTATTTTGCTCCAGTTATTGATGCCAGAGAGGATTCGAGAACATGCACGACCAAATTAAAACTTGATTTTCATGATGTTTGTTTTTCGACGTCATTAATTATCTTTGTGGAAGCATGCCATGTGATATGTAGGCTTCCCACCATGTGTGTGTTTAATTGTGATGATATCTAACTCTTGTGTATTATACAATATACATACAATAATATAACACTGTTTAAGCCATAAAGCTGGAAGATAAGTGTCAACTAGTTAATTCTATCTTTTCTTTGATGATAAGTTACATTTAGCATTTTCTGTCCCATCTGCTGCCATTTCTTTTTCTCTTTATTTATTTCTTCTTTAATAATATTATTGGTTAGGTTATCTCCTCCAAGAACTTCTGTGATAATTTCCACATTATTTCATACTTTTCTTTTTCCATATTCTTTATTAATTTTGTGAGTCCGATTTGAGTTAACTCGTGATTCTTTGATAAAATAATGTGGTTTATGAATTGGTTTATTTATTATTTAATGTGTCGTTGAAAAGTGGATAGAGAAAATGTGTGTAGTTAAAAAGTAATTTAAAAATTGTATAGTTTGTAAACTGATTTATAAACCTAATTTATTTTATTTACCGAATGGTTGGTTAAACTTTTGATGAGAGTCTGAGACTAACGAAGCATGCATCAAAATTTTGATTAAAAAATAAAGTTGGAGAAGGGACGCGATGAATTGAATGTCTTAAACTTCTATACAAGATGGTAAGACAATTCCTTTATTTGTACCAATAATTAATAATGAGATTTATGATGAAGATGAGTAAAGAACGGGTTTTATTTATTTTTTAAAAATAATGAAAGTTCAATAAAATTGGGAATTATTATTAATGAGGCTTTAGTGTCTAATTCTTAGGTATTAACAAAAACTAGCTAAAAGATAATCGTATATATGTGGCGTTATTCATTTTTTAGAATCAATAAGACTTCGATTATGTATTCGTTTAACTATTTTGATTTGACTAATTGCTTAATTTTGCTTCTCAGCCTTCCTCTTCCAGCTCCATCTGCCATCATTTCTTTCTTCAGTATAAATAATTATTAATTGAACAATGTTGAAAGAGAAGACAAATCAAGTGCCTCTGTTTGGCAACTCATTATAGTGAGCAGTCGTCATTTTTTTTTTTTAATTTCAAGGTAAATTTTGTGGTTAAAAATTGAAGAGAGAAAATGTGTATAATTAAAAAGTGATTTGAGAAATTGTGTAAATTATAATGAGTAATAATTATTCATTATAATGAGTTGTCAAAGAGAGGCTGTTTAATTTAATTAGTTCATATATTTGAGAAAATTGAATCCAATTGGCCTAAAAGTGAATGTATATGTCAATGACATCTGTCATTTTAATCTTATTATTATCTTGCAGCAATTTATTTTAATTTCCTAACACTCATGTTTTAGAAGAAAACGTGGTGCTGCCAACTAATTACATGAGTGTGATCTTCAACAACTTGGCATCTAATTTAATTTAATATTATGTGTGGCACCAATTTATCAAATTTGTATTCTTTGGCCCATTCTCTACATTAGTAAGATTATTATTAATGTAGAACAGATGACGTTGGAGTTTAAGAGGAGATTGATAGAAAATCAACTAAGAAAACAAAAGTTTTGTTCAAACGGTCATAACTTTTTTGCATCGGTGTCAGAATCCTTATTATAATATGTTTTTGGAATCATCTCGCAGCGCTCTACAACATTCCTACTCGGCCTTCCCAGTTGAGGCCGTTTTCAGCTTCAAAAACGCAGTTTAAGGGTAGTTACTGGCTACTTGAAGTTTTTTGTGTTTTATTTAATTTCCCTTTGAGTTGTTTATTTTATTTAGATGTCTATTTTCGTCTTTTTGCTTAAATTCGGGTTCGAATAGACTATTTAAGGTTGTTTTGTCATTCAATTATTCATTCATTATTCTGAAATAAAATTCCATTTCTCTGGTGGATTCCAGTTTGTACTCTTTCGATTTTACGTTAGTAAATCTTTACTTCCGTTCTGCATCAATTATTATGTATATATAAATATACTATTGTACTAGCTTCGAACTAATTCGATGACATTTAGGTATTTAAATTTAAATTGAATGATTCGATATACGAGAGAGTTGAATATTTCCATAACACATAATAATGTACTAAAAACTAGAGTACTAGTAGACTATAAATCTGCGATTGAGGCTGCAGTCTCCTTTTTTAGTAGCAACTTTCACTATTTTTTATATGCACTATTGTGAAGTACCGGGCCATCTCAAAGAATAATCAAATCACATCAGAGAAGCCGGTGCAACAACTTGATCCAAGATATGTTCAATTCCATAGAGGCATTTCATCCAATTCGATGTGGTGGATGAATATATATGCATTTTTTTCGCTTATCATATTCATCTTTGTCCATTCAGCATACGAAATACCTTTTATTTATAAAACAAAGGGAATGCTTAAATTATATTATGATTTATAATTTCTTTTTAATAAAGTAGCATTTTTTTTTTCCAAGTTTTCTCTTTGTTATTGCCGTAAACTTCATTAAATTAACTGAAGACTTGATAATTCGATTTGAAAGTGAAGTGTTGGGTTGTTAGCAAGTTGTGACATAAATGGTTGTTGAATGTTTGGTATTATCAAGTTCAATTGGGCACAAACTTAGCACTTACTATACTTATGTCACATCTTATATATTTAACAATTACGTATTATTATGAAGTGCTCGGTTCGATCTACTTGATGTCGGCCATGATATTTTATTAGGGGAATTCCCCAAAAATGATTATTTAGTTATTATTATAAACTTTTTTAATAAGTATAAAAAGTTCCCTAAAAATACAATAAAACTTTATTTGGTCAAGTACAATTTCATTTTCATGGTATAAAAAATTTAAATAATCAATATACGTACACAAATAGAAGAAAATTTAATTAAATTAAACGTTATGGCCTTAGAGCTACTTTTCAAACTTAGACACGTGGATGCAGCAGGTGAATCCTTAGTTGAAATCCAACAAAGGGTGGTGGGCAACTAAGACGAATAACGATAGCCCGAAAGTTTTGGATCGTTGCTAGAGAGGGATCGATATGAAATATTACTTCATTAGAGTATAATTGAGAAGTCATTGGAGAAAATTAGGGGTTGTTCTCTTTGTGTTTCGATTTTGGATTTTGAGTTTTGGATTTTGTTTTGAATTTTGAATTTTGATTGTTTGTTTTGGGATTACTGAAAACATGTTCTCTTTGTAATTTTGAAAAACTGTTTTCAAAATAAAAAACTGAAAAATACGTTTACTTTGTAATTTTTTTATATATTTATTTTGTAATATTTTATATGTAAAAAATGATTGATTTGTTGAATATCATTAATTTTAATGTTAATAAATCAGTTAGTTATCTATATCAATAAATTCATCATTAATATTATTTCAGCTAAACAAAAATTTAACCACATACCAACAAAATCTTAACATGAATCTATATATAATGACAAAATAACATAAGAATTTCATGTGAAAGAAGTGTCTTACATTTACAAATAAAAATAATAAAAAATAAAAAATTACAAAAAAAAAAGATTTTTTTTTTAAATTTTTTTTTTTTTTTTTTAACATGGATCTATATAATGACAAAATAACATAAGAACTTCAAGTGAAAGAAGTGTCTCACTTTTACCAAAAAAAAATAAAATAATAATAAATAAATAAATAAAATTACAAAAAAAAAAAAATCTTAAAATGGATCTATATATAATGACAATATAATATAAGAAGTTCAAGTGAATGAAGTGTCTCACTTTTACAAAAAAAAAAAAAAAAATTACAAAAAAATAAAATAAATCTTAACATGATCTATATATAATGACAAAATAACATAAGAACTTCAAGTGAAGGAAGTATCTCTCACTTTTACAAAAAAAAAAATAATAATAATAATTTACAAAAAAAAAAAATATCTTAACATTGATTTATATATAATGACAAAATAACATAAGAACTTCAAGTAAAGGAAGTATCTCATATTTAAAAAAATAATAATAATAATAAATAAAAAAATACAAAAAAAAATCTTAACATGGATCTATATATAATGGCAAAATAATATAAGAACTTCAAGTGAAGGAAGTGTCTCACATTTAAAAAAAAAAAAAAATTCAAAACGTGCGTTTTGGTGGTTTTGAATTTTTTAACACAAAATATTAAAAACGTAATAAACTCGTTTTGAGTTTCCTTTGTAATTTTTTAAGTGTTTTGGAAAACTCGTTTTTGAAAATGGGCAAAGTGAACGCGTTTTCGATATTTCCAAAAATCGAAAACTCAAAACAGTAAAGAGAACGGGACCTTAGGATTTCATTTGAAAAGATTTAACTTGACGTGTTAAGTAGAATAATGCAATCTCTTTATATTTACTTGATCAATCTTTGATTGAAGGGACACTTGACACCCATTTTCCCAACAATATATCCATTTTCTTAGCCACAAACCTATTTTTTTCCCCGACCTCGAGTTTCAATTCTCTCTTAATTTCGTATACTTCTACCAAACAAAAATAGCTCAAAGAGTTGAGATACAAGTCTTAAAATTCATTTCTATTATTTGATCATATTCAATTTACTTTTATGATAATATATTTGTCCTTTTTTCTATCGACTTCTTTTCTTTTAGATCAATCATCTAAATACAAAACATTACTCTTAGGCCCTGTTTGATTACACAAAATTTTTCATGAAAAATGAAATATGTTTTCCAATTCTCACTTTTGATTTGTTTGTTTGACAAAATTTTCCATATAAACTTTTTTCGCGGACCCCACTTTTTCTTCCATTTTCCTTGATTTGGTGGAAAAGATTTTCTTTGGGTTTTGGTGGAAAAATATTTTCCATGATAGATGAAAAATGATTTTGGACACGTTTAATCAATTTTGTTGTTGTTAATTGACTTATTTTCTTTTCAAAAAATAACATTATCATCATCAAGTGCAAATATATTTAAAAAGTAAAAAAAAAATTGATTAAAATAGCAAAAAATTACTTTATTTTCCATGGAAAATAATGTCAATCAAACAACAAAAGTTGGAAAATTCCCTACTTTTTCCACCTAGAAAATTAAATCAATCAAACACATTAAACTTCTAATTCCCAGTAATTCAATTACCTAGAAATCAATTTCCTGAAATTCATTTTCTTTCCACCCAAATTTCACCATCGCTATTAAACGGACCCTTAGTGTTGACTTACGAGATTTGCTTGCCCAACACAATCGTCACGTATCCACTCATGATTAATTATTTCACATTAAATACCCTATAAAGTATTGTCCAAGTGTTACAAAATTAAACCCTAAGTTCATGTCTTTATCTAGAAACCATAAAGGACCGGAAGTCATTACATATACTCGATGCTTCTTCCTTTATCTTTCATTGTAACCCTAAAATGATGGGGTCGATCATCATAAAAATTACACGACGCATCAAAATCTCAACGAGGCATCATGAGATCCATCAATATCTTTATAGTCATTGGTCAACGTGTATATGTATGTATGCATCCCATGGCATGCCAAGTTCTTTTCCAATGCCTTTCCCTCCCTCATTGATTGGCATGATGAGTCTTCATCATCTTGTATCATTAGTCGAGCTTTTTAACTTGAAAACGCCTATTTATTGACTATTCAAGTACAGAGTACATATTCGATAGATTTATGAACCATTATGGCGACTTCATTTATGATTGACATAATGTTTCATTGTACTGTATTAGCCTCTATTTTGTAAAAATTATTTATAATTTTTGTTTGTAAAAAGGGTCAATAACAACATTTCATTAGTCCATATTTTTTAAAAGTCAACAATTTTCACTAGTCAAATATTTTCGTCTACCATTTTTTATTTTTCAAAAATAGGGACCAAGAATATGTTGATAGGTAACTATTTATATATAATATTTAGAAACAACAATTTATAAATAATTTATCAAACAGAGGCTTAGTAATCGAGACATACTACATCATTAATAGAGAGAGATTTTAATTCAACAACAATTAGCTAGTTATGCCCCTCTTTGAGACCTGATTTTTAAAATCTAACATTTTTCGAATTCAATCAAAATCATTCATTCTTAATCAATCGTACAATATTTAACTTTTCAAAAAATTTAAAATCACACATTCTTCAAAAAATCACAAAAACTCCATAAAACCTCTACACCAACAGGGGCTATGTAACTTATTGATTTATACTGAGTGGATAACATACTCGATACAATATTTGCAAACTTTGACGGTGAATTATCTTGTGTTCATCTTCTTGCCACGTTGAGAAAAAGTTCTTGTCCACTTTGTTTGTTATGTAGATAGAAGAGAAGAAGAATATTTCTTATCCAATATTCTAATTAATGTATTTTGTTGGATAACTTCATCTTCCTGTCTAATTTCAGTTTACTTTGTGATCCATGCAAACAAACAGAATGCCGACAAATGAAATTCAATAGAGAACATTCAAACAAAATTTTCATTTGGCCCCAAAAAGAATTCTCATTTTTCTCTCATGTATAAACAAGAAAGGAAATCAAAAATATAATCATATACCTAAAAAGGAAAAATCAACCAACTCCCAAAAATAATTTCTTTTTTTTCTTTAACATATTGATAAGAATAATATGCAGCCCCGTTTAGTAAGTCAGAGTCAACAATCAATCTCAACCATATATTTCATGGAACTCGCAATTTTTCAACCATACATCTCATCAACTTTTATAAAAATCTCTTAAAAACGTAATTTTAATCTCCACCAATCATGGGCGCAAAATAAATTCTATACATAAAATGAAGAATAAAGTTATTTGTCCTTACCAGCGGTCAATGTCACATTCTCCAATAAATTAATATGCATTGTAACTTTATAGGAAAATGTGATGATAAACACGATTTACAAATAACATTATTCAAAGAAGAAATTCAACAAATTTAGGATAGACAAAATAAATTTGAATTAAATTACTTGTACAAATAAAGTTGTACAAATTAGTGTATTAACCCTCACATGGACATCGGGTCCACACACAATATTTTATCCGTGGACCTCTCGGTACACTAGTTTGAAAAGCTTTGTTTGAATGAGTAGCAAAGTTGAATAAATTAACATAAGAAACGTGATGCAAAATAACACAGGCAATTCTTTTGAAGATTTTGGATATAATCACAAAGAGTGTGACAAAGATATAGACTTTCGATAGATTCATGAAATCTCTTAAGTAGTGATTCTGAAAAATGATCAAATACCTGCATGCATTCAGCATACAATGACGAGAGGTATCACTCAGACGAATGAAGTGTAATTTCATACTTTTTTTTTTAGCTTTTACTTGTATTCCGATAGACGCAACGCAAATAAATCCTTAACTCATAAGTTCATAACCAATCGTGAGACTCAAACATTATTTGTTTGGACCTTATTACGAGAATTTGGAATGAGATAGGCCTACCCTCGTGTTCGAACAGGGGTTGGGTTCATGTGATGGAGCTGGTTGAGACAATTTATCTGCTACAAGACAAGGGGAGATTTCAGTTACAAAACACAGCATTAATTCACAGGAATCTCCACTATTTTTTTTTTGTTTATTTATTATTATTTTTTTTATCAACTTTCTTATGTTCTTTCAATCAGAGTCAATAGTCAAGGATATGGATATGGATATGGATACGGATACGGACAGTTCTAAATTATGATTCCCACGCAGAAGACGGTTCATGTGGACCCGGTCCACGACCCACCGTTGGGTGTTACCAACTACAGTTAGGGCCCGTGGGGCCGAAGTTTCATTTAATTTTCTGAATAAAAACTAAGCCCTCATGGCATAATATATTTTCCATTGAATTGCCTTGTCTCCTTTAATCTCTGATATATATATATATATATATATATATATATATATATATATATATATATATATAACACACACACACACACACAATATATAATGAGTGTAAGGGTAGGTGTAGAGGTGGGCGTGGGTTGGGTTGGGTCGATTTTTTGTCCAATCAGAACCCAACTCACTATGGTCGGGTTGATAAAAAATTAACCCAACCAAACCCAATTACAAGTTCAAACCCAACCCAACCCACCAAATTTCGGTCGGGTCGAGTTAGGTCGGGTTGGACTTTGGCCAAATTAGTAAAAATTTTGAAAAAAAAAAAACATGAATCAATCTTTAATTTAAATCAATTATGTAAACTACAATAACCAAAAATAAAATATATTGAATACTTGCTAATAAAATTAAAATATGTTCAATCAATATTTAAATAAGTTACGTTTCATTTAAAAAACAAAAAAAACAAACAAATTTTTTTTATTTGAGTCGGGTTCGGCCAGTTTTTGCCCACCTTTAGGTTGGTGGGTGGGGGGATTGGGCATAGGTGACATTAATATTTAAGAGGTGTGAGGTGCAGCCAAGGCATGGGTAATGGGTTGTTCTAATATGGACTAGGCTATTGATCCCACTTGTTTCTAAGTACATTTGTACAATATTTATCGACATTTGAAATTTTATCTTAAATGTAATATTTAATTAAGTTGGAATATTATATTGCATCAAGATTGTAGTTCATTTCTAAACACCAATTCTAAAATCCGAGCTACAAACATATCAAATTACTCATTTGAGAATTGAACGTCAATTCTAAAATTAGACCCATAAACAAATCAAATTACTCGTTTGAGCTTTGTAAGCCTCTGAGTCCTGAAGTTCAACAGATAGTTCAAAGCCTTGAGCATTGTTTTCACTTTATACAGTGTTCGGTAACAGTAAATAAAATGGTTTATAAATCATTTTTTTAAAATAATTTTTTAAACAACTTTTTAATCACATTTATTTTCTCTCTATAATTTTCAATCACATATTTTACCTAAAAATTACAAAAAAAACCACCCAACCGCCGCCGAACACACTGTTAGTCAACGTGCCACATTAACGCTTAACAAATGTACGTTCAATGTAATCTAGTACTTATGAAACATTTACTAAGTGTGTATTTGGTATTGTTTAAAAATGGAGGTTTTTTTTTTTTTTTAATGAATAGTAATTTTTAGGAGAATGAATAGTTGAGACTTGATTAAAAAGTCAAATATTGTAGGCTTGACTTTTAATGAATGGTTGAAATTGAGTGATGTAGAAAAAAGAGAATTTGAAAATTTTATAATGCTGGGGTGTAACATTATTGATAGTAGTCTGATCTTGTGAATCTTCACCCATCTCTACTTCTGCTACACTTACAGATTAATATGATGAGCTTCATCAGATAATACCAGTCTGCGGGTGAGAGATTGCTTCATGCTATGTTCCAAATTAATGTCAGTACATATAGAAAATACAACTTCATCCTCCAATGGTTCGTTTGGCAAGACTTTTAAAAGCTAAAAATTACTTCTGAGATCTTCATATCGTTAGTAGAGCCTTCTCAAGAAATTCTTTTATAAAAAGTAGAAGCAAAGTCTTGCCAAACAGGTCTCAGTCTCAAGAGTATCGTTTTCAAACTCTCCACCCAGCTTAATTCACAAGTCAAATTTACACAGTGAGTACAAGTACACAATACCATGATGCAGTGGGGGCTAATCTGGAAAACAAGACAGATGAAAGAGGAATGCTACCATCAAAAGCAATTAATATCTCATCTCAATAACTAAAAGGACACGAGCTTTTAATTTCCATTACTTGATAATAACACGTCCAATCATGTGGCTTAAACACTATTAGAAAATAGTACAAGAGGAGGATTTGGATTTTTTGGCAAGTTAGTGTATTCCTGGGTGAAAAAGAATGGGATAACCTATGCTATTATTATACAAATATAATAGTCTCTGTCCTTATTTTTAAGTCCTACTAAAATTACACATGGGATTTTGAAATGACAGCGACAATTGATATGCCATAGCTTAAATATGATTAATGATGAAGGAGACGTAAGGATGTGAATCAGCATCACCTGCAAAGCCGCCCATCCCTCTTTGCTCCTCAGTTTTCCAGTATGTCTACATTTACACATGGAAGAGAGATGAAATTTTCTGAGAGAAATTTTTTGACAGTGATCAGAGTTCACAAGTTCCCGGGACCATCATAAGATGATTGCCCTGAATCATGGGCTTCTAGAAATTGCTTTACAGAATGTTTTGACCAAGAATGTGATACAGTAAAAGTTAAATATCTTTATGTTTTCACAAGTGTCCTAATTTAGCCTGCGTTTAGCCAAATGAAATATTCCAAGTGTTATAATCAACATGTTTTCTCAAACTACTTTTTAACCACATACATTTCTCCAAACCACTTTTTAACCACAAATTCTACCTAAACACCACCCTACAAAAGTGTTAAAATAGTTGCTGAACACAGGCTTAGATAACTTTACATTTTTTCTTCATTTAATTAAAAGAAGTTATTTTTTAAGCGAATTCTTTACCTTGCTGTCAAGAGAAATAACTTTTTGTACTACTCTGACCCATAAAAAAAAAATTATTTATTTTAATACTTGCTAATTTACTCATAAGTAAACTTCTTAGGCTTTCCAAACACGCCCTTAATGATTTATACCTCCCTGTGAAGTCTGGACCACCTAAGTCGATCTATTGGATAGATATTACTGTAATGCATAGAGAGCTTTGAATTTGCACCTTCCTATAGCATATTGAGTGAAGATTGTTTGTCAAAATGACAGGAAGTTAACATCCCAGTTTCTTTGATTTCATAGACAGTATCTAGTAAGTTTATTCAATTTGTCATAGGGATGCAAGTTTATGAAGTGAAAAGTACAAGTGTTCGGAAAAGCAACACATAATTAACCTGAGGAAGAGGTCGACCTAAAATCACAGAGCAAGCAGTAATTGAAAATGAGGATCCATGTAGTCAAACCCCAAATAAGTACTGGATAAGGAAAATTATCTGAGATAGGGATTTTAACCATAAAATTTTTCTTAATCAGATCACACGCAATACGGATTTGATCAGTAGATGTTGGCCCTACTTCTAATCAGATCCACGTTACATGTATTTTGTCATGAAGCCACAAAACGATCGTGAAAATCAAAAAAAAACTTAGAATAGACCAAATATAGTACTTGTTTGAACTTTAGCAGAGTCCCTCAAGAATTGAACGAACTTTCTTCTCACTTTTCATTTAAGGTGATAATACTGCAGACTGAGTTAAATTAAATGATCTGAAAGCACACAAGTTTAAGTAATTATCGACATCCGACTAGAACAGGAAAAAGAGGTGAGCAGAAAACATAATAGAAGTCGAGAACTACCAAAAATGATGGTGGCAGACCATATAGCAGAATGCTTTCAGTGAACACACGTACAGCACAGAAGTGCATCCAGGAGCTAAAAACATGTAGGATAGGTGTAACACAATTTTAATTATACCATTATCTATGTCAATTCCAGAAAGTGTAACAATATAGAACAAGGGGGACAAACTTTATTTTTTAGATAATCATGTCCAACGCGGACTAATCACTTATTTGTGAAAGCAGAGCAGAGCACATTTGCTCCCCAATTGATGTTTTGACTTCTAAACAGATCTGGCATTAGCTGAAGAGGTATCATTCCATCTTTTCACTAGTATAAGTAACCTCACTTTTTCCTCAAATAAATGTCAGACCAAAAGAAGCGCAATTCTGATACCTAATAATTTCATTTGCTCTGTTGTAAATGAGGTAGTTCAACCACAGATCAAAGTGTAGTGAAAATTATGGGAAGAATAAAAAAAAGTTCAAAACAACACCATAAAAACAGAGATGGCTTTTAAATGTAACTAAAAACGATCACAAGTCTCAGCAAGTTTTGAGAGGGAAAAAACAAAATACCTCTCCTTAACTAGTGTAGCGCAATCGCAATAGAGAGCTTCTCAATGCATTCGGTCTTGATTCAGCTTTTCAAGTTCCTGCCTTTTACTCTCTTGTATTTCTGGATTATATTCAAAATCACGAATCTAAACTACACAACAATCAAACTTTTGTTAGATGAGACCTTCCTCCAAAATTAATACCTCCTCTTGTTTAAACAAACAAAGTTTTATGTGTAACGCATGAGAATATTATCAAAACAAAACAAAAAATAGATGAAATAGTTTGCATAATAGATGGGATACTTGTCAACACTCACTTGGAAATTTCTGTCACGTGCCTTAGTTCTAAAGTTGTCAGTGTTGAAATCTTGTGTGAATATTGTATTTCTTTTTTTTTTTATTTGATTGATTTTAGGAGATCGATTATAGGTTATATAAGAAGATTATGATTGATTTTATTTTCCATATTTAGGTGTTCATTGTAATTATATATTGTATATTGTATTCTTCATTCATTCAATAAAACAAGAAATTCCATATTCTCAATACTATCTCTTACATGGTATCAGAGCCGGATCTCTTCAAATCCGTGCTAAAATGACAGAAAGTCCTAGCAAGTTGTCGGGGTCCTCCATAGAAATAGAGGAGATCTCTACCATGAGTCCAAGTGGACTCGATAGTTCATCCTTCCAACTTACAGTTGAGAAATTGAATGGAAAGAATTATCAAGAGTGGGCTCAATGGATTGAACTAGTGATTGATGGCAAGGGAAAATTAGGGTTCCTTACCGGTGAGAAGGAGAAGCCAGCCTCATCCAATGTCGTTACTCTGCAAAAGTGGAAGTCGGAGAACTCGATGGTGACTGCCTGGCTTGTCAACTCCATGAAACCTTCCGACGAAAGAACCTATCTCTTCCTGCCGACAGCAAAAGATGTTTGGGATGCAGTTCGGGAGACACCTACTCCGATGAAGAAAATTCCTCTCAGTTCTTCGAAATCAAAACCAAATTATAGCATATGAAGCAAGGGGAGAAGGAGGTTACAGAATATTACATGGAGATGAGTGCTTTGTGGCAAGAACTTGATCTCAGTATAGAAGAAGACTGGGAGTGTGCAGCCGACAACGTGAAGTACAAAAAGAGACTCGAAAATGAAAGAGTTTTTGAATTTCTGGCTGGACTCAATCGAGATCTTGATGATGTTAGAGGGAAGAATTCTTGGAAGAAAACCACTACCTTCTACTCGCGAAGTCTTCGCCGAGGTGAGAAGAGAAGAGAATCGCCGAACCGTGATGCTGAGGGAGAAGAGAGGGAATGGGCCTGAAGGATCTGCCCTACAAACTGGCGGTTATGGTTTTTAATGGGCCATCAAATGTCGGGCCAAAAAATAAAAGTTGTGGACATGGACTGGGAGCTTCAACTGGGTCTGGATCAAAAGCCAGTGGATCGACTAATGCTTTTAATGGGCCAGGCCCGAATCAACAGAAAAAAGGCCCTGGTGTGAACATTGTCGCAAGCTCAGACACAAAATAGATGATTGCTGGAATTTACATGGAAAGCCACTCGACTGGAAATCCAAAAATTACAATAAAAGTCGAAGATATCAGGCCTCAATTGACGATCAATCCCATGACCCATTCAGTCGTGAGCAAATGGAGCAACTATACAAAATGTTTTCAAATTCCCAAATTTCTAGTCATTCCTCTAATATGTCTTCAGGCTCATTGGCCCACAAAGGTAATCCCTTAATGGCACTAAATATAACTTCCCAAATTAAAAATCCCTAGATTGTTGACTCTAGTGCCTCTGATCATATGACTAGTAGCCACAAAAATTTGCTAGTAATCTAAAAGTCAATTGCAGATGGATCACTATCATCTGTTGCAGGAAAGGGGGCCATACAGCTCTCTGATTCTGTAGTAACACTGAAACCTGTTCTTCACGTTCCAAATCTATCTTGCAATTTAATGTCCATTAGTAAGTTGACAAAAAATTCTAACTGTTCTGCCATTTTCTTTCCCACTTATTGTGTTTTTCAGGACCTGTCATCGGGGAAGATGATTGGCAGTGCTAAGAAGTGTGATGGACTCTATTACGTTGATGAAGACAAGAAAGGACATCGTCAAACTTCAATTTGTAATTCTGCATCTTTCTAAAAGTAGTGAACTTATGTTATGGCATTTTAGGATGGGTCATCCAAATTATCAGTATTTGACTAAGTTGTTTCCTTCTATTTGCTCTAATAAAAAGAATTTTATATTTCAATGTGAAATTTGTCAATTTGCTAAACATCAACGCACTTCATTTCCACAGTCCAAATACCAACCGTCAAAACCTTTCACTATGATACATAGCGACTTATGGGGTTCTTCTCGTACTCATACTCGCAACCACAAAAAATGGTTCGTCACATTTATAGATGATCATACTCAAGTTAGTTGGGTCTACCTTCTAAATGAAAAAAATGAAGTTCATGAGGTATTCAAAAATTTCCATTCCATGATCCAAACACAATTTCAAACTTAGATCCAAATTCTGCGTAGTGATAATGGCACCGAATATTTCAATTCTATATTGGGAGATTATTTAAAAACAAATGGGATAATCCATCAAAGTTCATGTGTCAACACTCCACAACAAAACGGCATTTCCGAAAGGAAAAATAGACACCTACTTGAAGTAGCTCGTGCCCTAATGTTCACTACCACAATGCCAAAATTGTTCTGGGGGGATGCCATTCTTACATCAACTTATCTAATTAATCGAATGCCTAGTAAAGTACTCTCATTTGAAACCCCACTCAAAACTCTACAAAAAAATTTCCCAAATTCCCACCTATACTCTCATCTACAACTAAGAGTGTTCGGTTGTACAGCATTTGTTGGTTCGTCACATTTATAGATGATCATACTCAAGTTAGTTGGGTCTACCTTCTAAATGAAAAAAATGAAGTTCATGAGGTATTCAAAAATTTCCATTCCATGATCCAAACACAATTTCAAACTTAGATCCAAATTCTGCGTAGTGATAATGGCACCGAATATTTCAATTCTATATTGGGGGATTATTTAAAAACAAATGGGATAATCCATCAAAGTTCATGTGTCAACACTCCACAACAAAACGGCATTTCCGAAAGGAAAAATAGACACCTACTTGAAGTAGCTCGTGCCCTAATGTTCACTACCACAATGCCAAAATTGTTCTGGGGGGATGCCATTCTTACATCAACTTATCTAATTAATCGAATGCCTAGTAAAGTACTCTCATTTGAAACCCCACTCAAAACTCTACAAAAAAATTTCCCAAATTCCCACCTATACTCTCATCTACAACTAAGAGTGTTCGGTTGTACAGCATTTGTTGGTTCGTCACATTTATAGATGATCATACTCAAGTTAGTTGGGTCTACCTTCTAAATGAAAAAAATGAAGTTCATGAGGTATTAAAAAATTTCCATTCCATGATCCAAACACAATTTCAAACTTAGATCCAAATTCTGCGTAGTGATAATAGCACCGAATATTTCAATTCTATATTGGGGGATTATTTAAAAACAAATGGGATAATCCATCAAAGTTCATGTGTCAACACTCCACAACAAAACGGCATTGCCGAAAGGAAAAATAGACACCTACTTGAAGTAGCTCGTGCCCTAATGTTCACTACCACAATGCCAAAATTGTTCTGGGGGGATGCCATTCTTACATCAACTTATCTAATTAATCGAATGCCTAGTAAAGTACTCTCATTTGAAACCCCACTCAAAACTCTACAAAAAAATTTCCCAAATTCCCACCTATACTCTCATCTACACCTAAGAGTTTTCGGTTGTACAACATTTGTTCATGACCACTCAAATGTGTTTTTATTGGCTATTCACCCACGCAAAAAAGTTATCAATGTTACGATCCATCCACAAAAAGAGTATATGTAAGTCGTGATGTTACTTTCTTTGAGAACGAACCTTTTTTTTCAGAACACTTCTCTTCAGGGGGAGACTTGTAATGAAGATCGTTTCATAGACTTCAACCTCTCACCCCTAGAAACATCACAACGCCCCAAACCTGGTCAAAATAATGATACTCTTACTACTCACTCTAATTTTCCATATACAGAAGAACACTTGCATGCAGGGGAAGATGTATGGAAAGACATACTTGTCTATTCACGAAGGCCAAAACCAGGGTATAAAGAGTCTCACACCCGAAGCATCAAAAGAATCTGACTCGGTGACAGCTCCAAGTGTTAATGAGTCATCATCTGATACAGGTAATTTCCTTACTCATGATGATTTACCTATAGCACTCAGGAAAAAACCTCGTTCGTGTACATTTCATCCCATTTCCAATTTTGTATCTTACAATAATCTGTCTTCAAGCTTCCACGCCTTTACTTCTAAGCTCAATAGCACAAAAATTTCAAATAATATCCAGAAGGCCCTAGAAATACCTGAATGGAGAATGGCAGTGATGGAAGAAATGAGAGCCTTGGAGAAGAATGAAACTTGGGAAATATTGGAATTGCCGAGGGGAAAACGACCAGTTGGGTGCAAGTGGGTATTCACCGTAAAATACAAAACAGACGGAACCATTGACAGATACAAGGCTCGCTTAGTAGCCAAAGGATTTACACATACCTATGGCATCGAGACATTTTCCCCAGTTGCAAAATTAAACACAGTTCGAGTTCTCTTATCATTGGCAGCTAATCTAGACTGGCCACTTCAACAACTTGACATCAAGAATGCCTTTTTGAATGGGAAGTTAGAAGAGGAGGTATATATGGAAGTACCACCAGGATTTAGCAACGAAAGTCAAAACAACAGAGTATAAAAACTCAAAAAATCATTGTATGGCCTTAAGCAGTCTCCTCAAGCATGGTTTGATAGATTTACCAAGGTAATAAAAGAGCAAGGGTATCAACAAGGATAGTCAGATCATACTCTATTCTTCAAACAAGCTGTAGAAGGAAAGAAGACCATTTTGATCGTATATGTTGATGATATTATCCTAATTGGGGATAACTTAGCAGAAATCGAAAAACTGAAACAAATCTTGGCTAAAGAATTTGAAACAAAAGAT
Organism: Ligustrum vulgare; assembly: GCA_963555705.1. Classification (NCBI taxonomy): domain Eukaryota; kingdom Viridiplantae; phylum Streptophyta; class Magnoliopsida; order Lamiales; family Oleaceae; genus Ligustrum; species Ligustrum vulgare. Next base: position 1,330,600 of record OY743173.1, read on the forward strand.
CTGAGGCTAATGAGATACTTCTTAGGAATGGAGATTTCCAGATCAAAGAAAGGGATTAGCGTGTCTCAGAGAAAATATATTCTTGATTTTCTATCAGAAACTGGCATGCTTGGATGCAAGCCAAGTGACACTCCAATTGAAGCAGGAAGAAGGACAGAGAATTCAGGAAAACTTGTTGATAGGGACAGGTACTAGAAATTGGTTGGGAAACTTATTTATCTATCCCACACTAGGCCCGATATTGCATTTGCTGTAAGTGTGGTAAGTCAACATATGCATTCACCTAAGGAGGATCACTTAGAAGCTGTGTTTAAGATTCTCAGGTATCTTAAGGGCTCACCTGGAAGAGGACTGTTCTTTAAGAAAATTAATAATAAAGGAATAGAAGTGTTTAATGATGCAGATTGGGCTAGTGATATAGAAGATACAAGATCCACTACCGGTTACTGCACCTTTGTTTGGGGAAATTTAGTGACCTGGAGAAGTAAAAAACAGAACGTGTTTGCTGGAAGCAGTGCAGAAGCTGAATTCAGAGCAGTTGCTCAAGGAATGTGTGAAGTGCTATGGCTGAAGAAACTCCTAGAAGAACTACAAGTCATGGTAACGCTCCCAATCAAACTATATTGTGATAATAAAGCAGCTATCAATATTTCACTCAATCCTGTGCAACATTATCGAACCAAACATGTAGAGGTAGACAGACATTTCATTAAAGAAAAGGTGGACACAGTACCATTTGCATGACTTATGTTCCTACAAAAGAGCATATCAATATTTTGGCTGAATGAGTTCCTCGGTGAGGATTCCTTTCATTATATACCGCTGATATCTTCACCAAAGGTCTTCCAAGACCCAGATTTGATGATCTAAAAGCCAAATTGGATATGATTAATAGCTACGATCCAACTTGAGGGGGAGTGTTGAAATCTTATGTGAATATTGTATTTCCTTTTTTATATTTGATTGATTTTAGGAGATCGATTATAGGTTATATTAGGAGATTATGATTGATTTTATTTTCCATATTTAGGTGTTCACTGTAACTATATATTGTATACTTCGTTCATTCAATAAAACAAGAAATTCCATATTCTCAATACTATCTCTTACAGTCAGCATCACAACTAAATAATGTTACAGTATACAGTGCATATTCATTGTCCTCGTGTAGCTTCTTAGAGGTTCTAGGGACCTAAAACAATCAGTTCAATCAAAAAGCAATATTTACCAAAGCAAAACATATAAAACATCTCGAAAAATAATGCTACGGCCTACGAACATAACTGCGGGAGAGCACTGGGCTGGCTTTATTTTGAAAAGAGTACAGAAGAGATACATAATTATTACCCTTAGCATATCATCAACTCTATGTATTGGGCCATTAGTGCAGTTCGAATCATGAAGGACGAGACTGAAAGAAAAATGGGGCTGCTACATAAATAGTAAATTGAGTTCTTACCACTAGTTTGTGAGTGTCTCATAACTCGATAACCAATCCTTCTTAGAAAACTTTGGAACAATCACTATGAGGGTTGTTAGATGTTCTGAGGAAATAACATCGTTTGGCTTCACCAAACTGGAAATGTCATGGACAGCTAAACTGCGACAAGAAGTTATTTTATCAGCTAAAAACTCGAGCAATAAGTTAAAAGTAAAATTACTTTGGAGCTAAATAAGGTTACTGTCTCAGGATGGCTGTAAAATATTTCCCACAATTTCTTGAACCACGTCCCTAGACCAAAATGTTAGAAAGAGAGAAATGAATTTTTATCCTTCCTCACTTCAACAGAAAAAACTTTCATCACCATGCGCAACAAATCTCCAATTATGGGTTATCTTTTCAGTTTTCACCAATGTGCATCACATGTCACTTAATCATGTGATCACCTTGCGGCTTGCAGTCTATCAAGCAAAGCCATTAACACCAAATTCATTCTTTTATTCCAGGAACCGTAAGTGCCCATGCTTAACTACACTTAAAAACAATTTTAGCATTAGGTGAAATAATTTAAATCAATCTTTGAAAACCCTGTTAAGCAACCTTCACCAGTGCACCTAGAATTTTTTGAGCTAAATGTCATCTCGCTAGACATGTTGTTCACACTCTCCATCACAACTAAGATTTGAACTTGACATTTATAGCTTTCGGCATCAACAAAAGGAAGGGTTTCTATTACAGAGACTATTAGAAATCCTTATGATCAGTAATACTAATAGAACAAGCTAAGCTTTCATTTCCAAATTAGTTACCAGCAGATGCTCAGAAAACAATAGACTTCAGTTGTTCAGTTAAAATATCCATAATGTATTAATACCTGAGAGGACACTAAATTATCCATCTTAAAAACACCTACCCACACTTAGGAATACTCAGGAGTGATATTTAAAGAAACAAATATCCATGGGGCTTTCCGAACAGCTAGCAAACTAAGACATGTCCACATTCAGTTTGAGGTAGTTACCAGTTACCACAACCCAAAGCGTTCATCATGTAAATCTCAGATTAATGACATACCTTTCGGCCTGCTTAATGTTTATGGCATTAAGTTGACTCCAGACATTGTTATACTCAGCAACACGAACCTGAGACATAACACCAAGAAATCAGCATCACAGAGAGAAAGATGATAGACCCGCGGTGAAGTTCACATACCAGAGGCGTAATGGAAGAGCAAGGGTAGAAACGGAAAAGGGTGAGAGGGAAATATTACATGCAGCTGGTTCCCAGCAACATAATTAGTTGGAGGAAGGATCTAGAGACATGGCAACAGAATAAAATGGAGGAAGGAATTGGAAAAAAGGTGTGGAAGAAATAGAACCAGTGGGGAGAGCCTGGACCTCTCGAAAGTCCAGATTTATCTTTATATTTCTACTGTTATTGTTTATCAGAAGAGTCAGTCTGAGTCTTGTTAATTACAGTACAAATTCAGTCAGTTAGTTTCTTCAATATAATACGAAACTCTTATTAATTAGTTCATTTCAGAATCCTAATTCAAGTATCAGATTCCTATCATTGGTATCAGAGCATCCGATTCCTGATGGTGAACATATCAGATCGAGTGGGAGAATTGGAAGGAGTGCATCAAAGGCTAAAGGATCAGATGGATGGAATGCAGCTGGGATTGGAAAAAGTGCAATTTGAAATGCAACGAGTGCAGAACATAGAGAAAAATATGGCTATCATGATGGAGCAGTTCGAATTTCTGAGAACCAAGTGGGAGGGATTGGAGGTGGATAAGAAGCAGCAAAGCAAGGAAGAAGGAGTGAACTCGGAGTATACATCACACTCTGAGGTTTTAACTGGAGCCACAAAAAATCATGAGGAAGGGGGCAATCGTAATGAAAATTGGAGACCAAAATTCAAGGGGAGGAAGTTAGAAATGCCGGTGTTTACAGGAGAAAATCCCGATGAATGGATCTTCAGAGCAGAACGCTACTTCTACGTTAATCAATTGACGAATGATGAGAAACTGGAGACCGCAGCTCTATGCTTCGAAGGAGGTGCTTTGTCTTGGTTCCAGTGGGAGCAGAGGAAGAAAACTTTACAGACATGGGAGACGCTCAAGGTTCTGCTACGAGATCGCTTTAGATCATCAGGAGAAGGGTCCATGGAGGAAAGATTCTTAGCTCTTCGGCAAATCAGTTCAGTAGGAGAATATCGTATGGCATTTGAGATGATGGCAGCGCCACTTACAGGCATCTCTGATGCGATTTTGGAAGGGCATTTTATTAATGGGATGAACCCAGAAATTCGAGCAGAGGTGCGTGTTCTTAAGCCCAAGGGTTTGGAGCAGATTATGAATCTGACTCAAAGAATAGAAGAGAAGAATCAGTTATTGCAGGCCCGTTTTGGCGGACCCAGCCCAATTAAAAATAAAAGCACTTATAGCCCAAGTACAGTCCCCATTAATTCACGTCCAAACCTTCCTCTGTACACGTCCCCAGTTCAGAAATCATCGCCCCCCCCCAACCGGGATTCGACCAAACACTGGAACTGGAGCTTCCAATTCGAACCCCCCTTTCAAAAAACTCAGTGAGGCCAAACTGAAGATGAAGAGAGAAAGAGGATTGTGTTTCAGGTGCGACGAAAAATACTCCATTGGGCACAAATGTAAGAACAAGGAATTGCAGGTGATGTTGATTTATGATGAAGAGGAACAGCAAGAGCGATCAGATGGGGCTGATATTAACGATGAAGCGGAAGTTGTAGAGCAAAATTCCACCGGAGAAATGGTGGAATTATCTATGAATTCAGTGGTAGGGCTTACCCCTCCTCAAACTATGAAGATAAAAGGTATGATTGCAGGGTATGACGTGGTCGTGCTAATCGATTGTGGAGCTAGCCACAACTTCATCTCAGCTGAATTGGTGCAGAAAGCTAACTTACGAAGGACAGAGACAGCGGGTTATGGAGTGATTATGGGGACAGGCGTGGCAGTACAGGGCGCAGGAGTATGTAAGGGAGTTCGACTATCACTTCAAAATCTGCAAGTGATAGAGGATTTTCTTCCCTTGGATTTAGGGAGTTCCGATGTGATTTTAGGTATGAAGTGGCTCTTGACGTTGGGACAGATGAAGGTTGACTGGAAGGCATTAACCAAGAAATTTCAATTGGGAGGAATCACAGTAGCCCTACAAGGGGATACGAGCTTGAGCAAATCGCTAGTTACAATGAAAGCTATGATGAAGGCAATCAAAGCAGGGGCTGGAGGGGTGCTTATTGAATTAGGAAGTGCCATGGTAGAAACGGAAGAGCCACATTCAAACGTTCCAGGAGGGATTCAAAAGATATTGGAGGAATTTGCAAGGGTGTTTGAGGAACCAAGGGGACTGCCTCCCTGGAGAACTCGTGACCATGCCATCAATCTTCACAAAGGAACGACCCCAGTAAGTGTTCGACCTTATCGTTACCCACATGTGCAAAAAAACGAGATAGAAAAGCTTGTCCGAGAGATGTTGGCAGCCGGAATTATACAACCTAGTACCAGTCCTTTCTCGAGCCCAGTATTGTTGGTAAAGAAAAAAGATGGAGGGTGGCGTTTTTGTGTAGACTACAGGGCTGTGAACAAGGTAACGGTACCAGATAAATTTCCTATTCCGGTTATTGATGAACTTTTAGATGAATTACATGGAGCTACAATATTTTCCAAATTAGACTTGAAAGCAGGATATCATCAGATTAGGGTCAAGACTGAGGACATTCCCAAGACAGCATTTAGAACCCATGAGGGGCATTACGAGTTTCTGGTCATGCAGTTCGGATTGACTAACGCCCCAGCCACGTTTCAATCGCTCATGAATGAGGTGTTTAAAGGGATGTTAAGGCGATTTGTATTAGTATTTTTTGATGATATTTTAGTGTTCAGCAGCAACTTAGAAGAACACATGGAGCACTTAAGGAGTGTCCCACAAGTATTAGAAAAGCACCAGTTATGCGCCAATCGTAAGAAATGTAGCTTTGGGCAACAGAAGATGGAATATTTGGGACACATCATCTCACCTCAAGGAGTGGCTGCTGATAGTGTTAAGGTGCAGGCAATGTTAGAATGGCCAAGACCTCAATCATTGCGGGAACTACGAGGCTTCCTGGGTACTATCGACGTTTTGTGAAGGATTATGGTAAGTTAGCATGGCCCTTGACTGAACGCCTTCGTAAAGATAATTTCTTTTGGGATGTAGAGTCGGAGAAAGCATTCAACAGACTGAAAGCAGCAATGACGTCTATGCCGGTGTTAGCTCTTCCAGACTTCAATCGCCCATTTATAATCGAGACTGATGCTTCAGGATTTGGGTTAGGAGCAGTACTGATGCAAGGAAGGCATCCTATTGCATTCTTCAGTCATGAACTCAACCCCTTGGGGCGGGTGAAATCTGCATATGAACGGGAATTAATGGCCATAGTGTTTGCAGTCCGAAAATGGAGGCACTACTTGTTAGGTCAGAAATTTGTGGTGCGGACAGATCAAAAGAGTTTGAAATTTTTTTTGGAGCAGCGTGAAGTTAATCCTGCATACCAGAAGTGGCTGCTTAAGCTCATGGGTTATCAATTCGAAATTCAATATCATCCGGGAGTAGAAAACAAAGCTGCTGATGCACTTTCTCGAGTCAGTTCTTCAGCTGAACTATTAGCAATCTCAGTACCAGCAATGCTACATCTGGACATTTTAGCTAAGGAAGTTGAGGCTAGTAAGCAGTTGCAGGAGATCATACGAGGGATTAGCATAAACCCGTCTGCTTATCCGGATTATGCGTGGGTAAATGGGAAGTTACTATTTAAGGGCAAATTACTTCTGCCTAAGAACTCCACCTTGATTCCTATCATGTTACACGAAGGCCATGACAGTAAGGTAGGGGGACACTCTGGGTTTTTGAAGACATACAAACGAATTGGTGCTAATGTCTACTGGGATGGAATGAAGAAAGACATCCAACATCACGTTGGTCGCTGCACTATCTGTCAACAAAACAAGTACATGGCCCTTTCCCCTGGAGGATTACTACAACCACTTCCTATTCCGCAACAAATTTGGGAAGACATTGCGATGGATTTCGTTGAAGGTCTTCCAAAATCAGGAAACATGGATACTATATTGGTAGTGGTCGACAGGCTAAGTAAGTATGGACACTTTATTAGTTTAAAACATCCTTTTTCAGCTGCCAGCGTGGCTGGAGTCTTTATTAAAGAGATAGTTCGCTTACACGGGATACCGCGCTCCATTGTGTCTGATTGTGACAAAGTGTTTGTAAGCCATTTTTGGGAAGAGCTCTTTAGACTGCAGGGCACCAAGTTAAATCGAAGTACCGCATACCACCCACAATCTGACGGCCAATCGGAAGTCCTTAATCGCACACTGGAAACTTATCTCCGTTGTTTTGCTTCATCACGACCCAAGTCCTGGTTCAGCTGGTTACCATGGGCCGAATTATGGTACAATACATCTTACCACACGGCTTCCAGAGTCACTCCCTTTCAGTGTGTTTATGGGCGAGAACCACCAGCTTTGTTACAGTATGCGAAAGGCTCCACTCCAGTTTCGGCCATTGAACAACAACTGATTGAAAGGGATCACATTTTGGAAGAACTCAGAATGCAATTGCTTCGTGCACAGACTAAAATGAAGAGCATAGCTGATAGTAAACGAAGGGAGGTCATTTTTGAGGTTGGCGACCTTGTGTATTTGAAAATGAGGCCTTATCGCCGTAAAACACTAGCTGCGCGTCCAAATGAGAAACTGTCTCCGCGATTCTATGGTCCATTCCAGATTGAAAAGAAGGTGGGAAAGGTTGCTTATAAGTTAACACTTCCTCCTACGTGCCTTATTCATCCGATTTTTCATGTGTCCCAATTGCGTAAGGCTGTAGGAGCAGTAAGGGCAACAGAGGAAGTGCCCAGACAATTGAGTGAAGAGTTGGAATTGTTGGTCGAACCTGACGCGGTGCTTGGGGTGCGTCCAGGTACAGGACAGAATATTAGAGGCTTGGATGTCTTAATCCAGTGGAAAGGACTACCTCCTCTGGAAGCCACCTGGGAATCATATGAACTGATAAAGCAACAATTTCCATCCTTTCACCTTGAGGACAAGGTGAATCTCATAGGGGGGAGTAATGATAGACCGCGGTGAAGTTCACATACCAGAGGCGTAACGGAAGAGCAAGGGTAGAAACGGAAAAGGGTGAGAGGGAAATATTACATGCAGCTGGTTCCCAGCAACAGAATTAGTTGGAGGAAGGATCTAGAGACATGGCAACAGAATAAAATGGAGGAAGGAATTGGAAAAAAGGTGTGGAAGAAATAGAACCAGTGGGGAGAGCCTGGACCTCTCGAAAGTCCAGATTTATCTTTATATTTCTGCTGTTATTGTTTATCAGAAGAGTCAGTCTGAGTCTTGTTAATTACAGTACAAATTCAGTCAGTTAGTTTCTTCAATATAATACGAAACTCTTATTAATTAGTTCATTTCAGAATCCTAATTCAAGTATCAGATTCCTATCAAAAGAGCTTCAAAAAATAACATATCGAGACATGTAAGACATGTACTCAATGTAAATGGCCATGCTTATCTCGAAGAATATCATAGATTTGGAAGGAGCAATAGGACTGGGGGATAAAGGAAAACATATACATGCTCGAATGAAAGGAAAAAAAAAAAGGTTTTCCAAGTGATGCAAAAAGTCAAACCCAAACTGAAAACTAAATTTTACATAAATAAATAAATACTACCACCACAAAAAAACTAAGCAGCATTCCCAATAAATTAAGAGTCGGCTACACTATATGATTTTTTTTGCTGTTCCACTTGGTATGTTGTGACTGGTCCTCATGCTTGATTCATTTAAAACAGAAATCAATCGCTATTGAGCTTCTAGGAGCAGACAAGAACTATTTCTTTCAACAATTTTTTATATAATATATGACATTAGCATTGATAATAACAGCATGATGACATGTGTATACATCATTTTATTTCTTAATTGATTCCATTTTCCTGACATTTTGTACCCCTGAAATTGGCAAGGTACTCGCAAAAGGACAACATATTTTAAACTCAATTAGATTTCATTTTCAAATATGTCAACAATGAACAGTCACCAAAAGGGAAAATATGACCTTAAAACATAAATAACTGCCACTGGTTATATAAACAAGTTTTTATAATTCGAACTAATGATATTATTACTTAACCTTCAAATTCTAAGGGATATAAATGTATAATGTTTGAACAATGGTTGCAAGCCCTCACATATCATTCTTATATTGCCCTTACTTCTATCTCTATGCAATAACTCAGTGTTGGAGTTTATCCCCCTGAGATTCAAGGAACAACTTTGGATAGATTTCAAATGTGGTCCAACGTTGAAGCAACCTTCATCAAGTCTCCGTTGCGGTTGTAACCGTCCCATATCTTCCCTGATTTCGTGGCACATAAATCGACCATATAGCCATTTTGAGTTTGATAGAAACTCGGCTATAAATACACGTTTTGGTCCCTAGGCCTACTCACTCAACTTCAGATATACACCATTATATAGAGCGAGTTTAGGGCCTGGAAGTATCAAAACCGAGAGAGAAGCAACACAGAAAATCAGAACATCAATAGCCAAAGGTTTTTATTCTCGATCCTTGTATATTCGATCCCTTTAGTCATTTATATCATATTCTTGGATCTGAATTTGATTTTACATTTGGTATTAGAGCATGTTATCTCTGCCTTGATGTGTGTAATTTTTTTTCGTGAGAAAAATAAAATAAAATATATATATATATGGTTTCTGCCGGATGAGTTTTTCAAAACGGAAACTCATTTTTCTCATTGTTTTGATGCAAAATGAAGTTAGAAATCATAAGGGCATGAGATTTCTAACATTCTATGATTTGAAATGGTAATTTTTGTGTCCAAATGGCTAAAAACGGGTCTTTAACCGGGTGTGCTTGAGGTTGATGGTGATACTTACAAATATGTATATATACACACACAAAGGGCCGTTTGTTAGATTTTAAAGGAAAGTGGACATGTACTGTTTTTTTTGAAAGTCATACATTTATTATGTCTTTTTGCCATATAATGGAATCTGATGTCATTAGTTACTTGCCATAGTATATAGTGTACAAAATTTCAACAGTTCTTGGCCTTTGCGTGAATTTTTGCATGAATTGGTTAATTTTGCATGGGCTTTATATTTAATACATAGAGTAAATTAAAGTCAATTTAATTCTGATGAAATAGCTTTTACATTTAAAGTTAAGAGTTGTGCATAATGTTATGTTTAATTATGCAATTTTATTTAATGTTTATATTATGAGGATATTTTATACATGAAATAACATGTTGTATTATGCAATATAGTATTTTTCTCATGATGTTTTAAATTAATGTCGAGTGATCCTTATATTTTTAATTAATTAGGGATTAGCCACAACATCTCTAATTAAATAAATTTATATATTAGTATTGTTAGGATCACATAAGAACTCATAGACATTAATTGTGATTAATTATACTTAATATAATAAATTTTATCCCACGGAAACTTTTATTGTATTTATCTAATTAATTAGGATAAAATATCAAATTGCTTTTCATAATGTACCCACAGGAATTATGGAATAGAATACAATTTGATAGTTTTATCATGAAGTTGAAGATAGAACATCATAATATTATCATAGTTTTTTCAAAATAATTTGATAATTCTATCATAAAGATTATTTGAATCTACATTTATTAAAATTTTATCCCACGGGCAATTTTTATGTCAATAGATTCATTTTAGCATGATTTACATTGGTAAAGCATGAAATTTGTTTAAGCTTCATTTATTTAACATGAGCATGTAATTTAAATTTTATGCAGTTGTTCAACCTGCAAATTTTTCTGATATTCGTTGTGATATTCCCGAACTTAAGGGTGATACTTATAAAGTATGGAAGGAAAGAATTCTCCTTCAATTGTGGTGGATGGACATTGATTATGCTATTCGGAGAGACGAACCACCTCCTATCACTGAGATCAGTACTCCAGATGAAGTTGATCTATATGAAAAATGGGAGCAATGCAATCACCTCTCAGTTATGTTCATAAAGACCAAAATCTCTATTGGTATCCGTGGTTCGGTCGATCAGATTGATAAAGTCCGTGATTTGCTAAAGGCCATAGATGATCAATTCGTCACTTCAGATAAGGCATTAGCAAGCACCCTAATCATGAAGTTCTCATCTATAAAGTTCACCAGCGTGAGAGGTGTGTGCGAGCACATCATGCGGATGAGGGACATTGCGGCTCAATTGAAGAAACTCGAGGTTGAGATGTCAGATTCCTTTTTGGTACACTATATTTTGAACACTCTTCCGCCACAATATGGGCCCTTCAAAATCTCGTACAACACACATAAAGACAAATGGTCAATTAATGAACTTACAACCATGTGTGTTCAAGAGGAAGGGAGGCTAGTTATGGAAGTGGGCGAAAGTTCAATGATGGTGACGTAGGGATGGCAAAAAAACCCGAACGACCCGAAACCCGAAGGACCCAAAACGACCCGCCCCGACCCGAAAATTACCCGCCCCGAACAGCTTTTCGGGGCGGGTTCGGGGAGGACCCGCCCCGCCTTACCCCGTGACCCGAGAATTTTTTTTTTTTTGGAATGAGAAACTAAAAGTAAATTTAATAAGGTCTAAAAGAATTGAACCTTTGTGGAATTTAAGGGTATGGGAATATATAACTACTATAGCATTATGTTGTTTATTGATTTTTTTCCCCTTCAAATTTACATATTATATTTAAAGTTCAAACTTAAAAACTCTAACTAGTTCGATTCCCAAGTTTTTCACCTAAAATTTTATTACCAATTTAAAATAATAATAATATTTCGGGTCATTTGGCGAGGCGGGGGCGGGACCGCGACCCGCCCCGCGAATAGTAGCGGGGCGGGGCGGGGCGGGGTTCCCCCATATCGGGTTCGGGGCGGGTCAGCCCCGACCCGCCCCGAACTCGACCCATTGCCGTTCCTATGGTGACGCAAGGAAAGGGCAAGGCTCAAGAAAATCAGAAGGGAAAAGGTAAAATACCTCCTCAAGCTGATATCAAGAAGGAATCCAAGTTTGTTTTCTATAAAAAGAAGGGACACATAAAGAAGGATTGTGCAAAATTTAAAAAATGGCTTGAGACAAAAGGTAATCCAATCTCGTTTGTCTGTTATGAATCTAATATGGTTAATGTTGGTATAAATACATGGTGGATTAACTCTGGATCAACAATCCACGTTTCAAATTCCTTACAGGGATTGGAAAATCTAAGGAAGCCAGTGGGAAGTGAGCAAAACATATTTTCGGGAAACAAGATGAGCTCGCATGTGGAGGCTATCGGAACGTGTCATTTAACTTTAAGTAGTGGCTTTGTTTTAGAATTAGAAAAGACTTTTTATGTTCCAAGTTATTCTAGAAATTTGATTTCAGTTTCCAGACTCGTACCTTTGGGTTATTGTTTCAGTTTTTCAGAAACATCTTTCAATTTATTATATAAATATGATTGTGTTGGAAATGGTGTTTTGTCTGATGGTCTTTACCGCATTAATTTACAAAATAACGCCACTTATAATTTAATGCATGTTCACACTGGCACCAAAAGGTGTATTATTAACTAGTACTCCTCTATGTTATGGCACCGGAGATTGGGAAACATCTCCATAAAGAGAATAAAGAGATTAGTGAATGATAGGGTACTCAGTACACTGGATTTCATTGATTTTGAGACTTGTGTGAATTGCATTAAGGGAAAGCAAACCAACAAGTCAAAGAAAGGTGCCAATAGGAGTTCTGACATATTAGAAATCATACATACTGATATATGTAGTCCAGTCATGGACTCACGTGGTTAGAAATACTTCATGTCATTTATAGATGATTATTCACGATATATGTATCTCTACTTGCTTCATAACAAGAACGAAGCATTTGATGCCTTTAAAATCTTTAAGGCTGAAGTAGAGACAATGCGGAAAGCAAATTAAGATTGTGAGATCAGATAGAGGTGGAGAGTATTATGGTAGATACAAAGAGGATGGACAAGCACCTGGTCCGTTTGTAAAGTTTCTTCAAGAACATGGGATAGTTGCCCAATACACCATGCTTGGTTCACCAGAGCAGGTGTAGCAGAAGGAAGAAATCGAACATATTGGACATGATGCGGAGTATGCTTAGCAGCTCAAATCTTCCTAAAACCTTGTGGACTAAAGCACTTAAGACGACAGTGTATATATTAAATCGAGTTCCAACACAGGTTGTTTCAAAAATGCCATTTGAATTATGGAAAGGTTGGAAATCGAGTTTGCAACATATGCGCATTTGGGGATGCCCGTCTGAAGTAAGAATTTATAACCCACAAAAAAAGAAGTTGGACCCAAGGACCATTAGTGAGGATTTCATTGGATATGCAGAACGGTCAAAAGGGTATAGGTTTTATTGTCCATCTCACAGCACTAGGATTGTGGAATCGAGAAATGTGAAGTTTCTTAAGAATGACTTGATCAGTGGGAGTGATCAAATCAGGAACATAGTTTCTGGAAATGATCATTCAGAATCTCAACCTTCCACCTCAGGTGATAGATTGGTTATAGTTCATAGCACCCCTCAAGTACAAACTGGTGTTGAACAACCAATCCTTGAAGTTCCACAAGCTGATGACGACATTCCAGTATATCAGGTAGTTCAAGAATTATCAGAAGTTCTTGAACAACCAATTGCACCACATACTTCTCAAGAGGATGATGGTACAATATTAAGGAGATCTGTTAGAGAAAAGAGATCATCAATTCCTAGTGATTATGTAGTATATCTACAAGAATCTGACTATAATATTGGAGCCGAAAATGATCCTGAATCTTTTTCGCAAGCCATGAGTTGCAAAGAATCAAACTTATGGTACGATGCTATGAAGGAAGAGATGAATTCCATGAAGAGTAACGGGGTCTTGGATCTTGTTGAGTTGCCTAATGGTGCAAAAGGCATTGGATGTAAATGGTTCTTTAAGACAAAGAAGGACTCATTGGGCAACATTGAGAGATACAAGGCAAGACTCGTTGCTATAGGATTCACTCAAAAGGAATCGATTACACGAAAACCTTTTCTCCTGTGTCTAAGAAGGAATCCTTACATATCATTATGGCATTAGTAGCCCAATTTGATTTGGAATTGCAACAAATGGATGTGAAAACAGCATTTCTCAGTGGAAATCTAGAGGAGGAGGTTTATATGAAACAACCAGAAGGATTTCCCTCTAGTGATGGTGAGCACTTGGTACGCAAGCTCAAGAAATCCATTCATGGTTTAAAACAAGCATCTCGTCAATGGTATTTTAAATTCCATAATGTGATTTCTTCATTTGGATTTGTAGAAAACATTATGGATCAATGTATATACCAGAAAGTCAGTGGGAGTAAGATTTGTGTTCTTATTTTATATGTGGATGATATTCTGCTTGCAACCAATGATAAGGGTTTGCTGCATGAGGTGAAACAGTTTCTCTAAAAATTTTGACATGAAGGATATGAGTGAGGCATCTTATGATTGGTATTAAGATCTATAGAGACAGACTTCAAGGCATCTTGGGTTTGTCTCAAGAAACCTATATTAATAAAGTTTTAGAGAGATATCGGATGAAGGATTGTTCACCAAGTGTAGCTCCCATTGTAAGGGTGATAAGTTCAATTTGAACCAATGTCCGAAAAATGATTTGGAAAGTGAACAAATGGAGAACATTCCATATGCTTCTGCTGTTGGAAGCCTAATGTATGCTCAGGTCTGCACAAGGCCTGACATTGCATTAGCTGTAGGAATGTTAGGACAATATCAGAGTAATCCAGGTATAGACCACTGGAGAGTTGCAAAGAAAGTGATGAGGTACCTTCAAGGAACCAAAAACTACATGCTTATGTATAGACGAACGGACAATCTGGAAGTAATTGGCTATTCGGATTCGAACTTTGCTGGCTGTGTTGATTCACGCAAATCAACATCTGGGTACATATTTTTAATGGTCAGCGAAGCTGTATCTTGGAGGAGTGCTAAGCAGACCTTGACTGCTACTTCCACAATGGAAGCTGAGTTCATTTCTTACTTTGAAGCTACTTCACATGGTGTATGGCTAATTCATATCTGGACTTAGAATTATGGATTCTATTTCTAGGCCATTGAGAATATATTGCGACAATTCAACTGCTGTCTTTATGGCTAAGAACAACAAAAGTGGTAGTCGAAGTAAACATATCGACATCAAGTATTTAGCCATAAGAGAACGTGTCAAGGAAAATAAAGTGGTCGTTGAGCTCATTAGTACTGAATTAATGGTCACCGATCCTTTAACTAAGGGCATGCCACCGTCGAAATTTAAGGATCATGTAGTGAAAATGGGACTTGGTTCCATTATATGAGTTTTCATTGTATTGACAATGTTAATTTTGAATGAAACTATTATCTTTGTGATGTTTTCTCATGTTGATGTGCACTTTAATTTATTGGGAAAATTCATCTGTTTAGGACCAAGAATAAACATAGGGTTTATTCATTAAGAGATGTTGCCACATATAGATAATACTTGAGAAACTAAATGCACTGTAATACATGGAAGGTAATACTCATTATGAGAAGACTTATCGCCATGATTCATGTATTTATTTCTTAAGAAATATATAGGATGAGATTAAATTAAGACATCAAGTTCAACGTGTGGACCAAGTGGGAGAATGTTGAAGTTTATCCCCCCGAGATTCAAGGAACAACTTTGGATAGATTTCAAATGTGGTCCAACGTTGAAGCAGTCTTCATGAAGTCTCCGCTGCGGTTGTAACCGTCCTATATCTTCCCTGATTTCGTGGCACATAAATCGACCATATAGCTATTTTGAGTTTGATGGAAACTCGACTATAAATACACGTTTTGGTCCCTAGGCTCACTCACTCAATACCTTCTGATATACACCATCATATAGAGCGAGTTTAGAGCCTGGAAGTATCAAAACCGATAGAGAAGCAGCACAGAAAATCAGAACATCAATGGCAGGAGGTTTTTTTCTCGATCCTTGTATATTCGATCCCTTTAGTCATTTATAGCATAGTCTTGGATCTAAATTTGATTTTACACTCAGGTCATCTAGACTGCACTAGATACGATTTTGATAACAATTATTATTAGTGTAAACTTTCTGAACAATGACCACTTAAGAATTTGTCAGTTCCGAATTGTTTGAAAAACTATTTGAGGCATAAACCTCAAATCCCACCTCCCATGAGGTTATCAGAAAATCCCTCAAAACCAACACCTTATATGCCATATGTGAGGCTCACACCTCGATTTACTAAGGCTTATGCCTTGACTCAGGGACGCTTATACCTCAAACCAACTAAGGTGTTTGCCCACTTTCCTTGCATTTTCTATCATTTAACTGTTGCCCTTAGTGTTTTGAGTTATTTCTTTATAAGTTTATGACCTGAAAATGTTGTTTGTATTCATTCATGTTCTTTTTTATACCTACAAAGTAGGAAAATGGGAAGCAGAATACACCACTGCAATTGGAGTGTGATGATAAACAATGAAAAGAAACATATAATGAGGCTGCAGATGTTAATTATTCCCTTGAAGATCATATTACAGTGAGGATATAAGAAATTATTATGTTGTCCCCACTTTTAGTAATAGATTGTAATTTTGTTTCCCCACTTTTAGTAATAGATTGTAATTTTGTTACATAACAACTAATTTGAGAACTACTTATTTTCTATCTTCTTGATCTATTTTATGTTTGTTTGCAAGTTAGACTTTTAATTTTGTTGATTAGTTTTGTGGATTTTTTAAAATGGTTTATAATATATGATAAGCATTGTATTTTAATGTTCTTTTGAATTCTTTTATTGTTGGAAGATTACGCCTTGTTTCACACAGATTAAAGACCTCACTAAATTAAGCCTTTTAAACACTGCTCAGAAGTTCAAAAAATATGTCATGTTTTGATTTTTAATAGTTATTAGTGAATTATTGATCTTTAGCAAACAGTACACAACCATTAATCATGGTTGTCTTAACAAGACCACCTCATTTAAGTTTCAATCTTATGAAAGATGCCATCAAATGATATAAAAATTAAGATGCCACGGAGCAAATACTGATGTCCACCATGAAAACAAAAGGCTAGATAAGTTTTATGGCTACATGGCAATCAAGCCACGAAAGAGTAATCATAATTGGTTGAGAAGCTGCATGAAATGAGAATTGAGAGTGACTAATTAGAGGAAGAGAATGGTGTATCTAGCATTAAGGATATTTGCTAAATGACATTGATCCTATTATATTGACTCGCAGAAAGATACAATGGTGTGACAATAGATTGTCGGCTTCATATATATAAATAGAGAAAGATAAGGAGGCAAACTGTTATACTTCTGCTTGTACTGTCAAGTTCCAAAGAGAGAAATAACAACCATTTTAATTCTTGGCTACTGTGAAAAGTTTAGAATGACAGGGGAGGGGACTGGGCAACTTTAAGGTTTGGACCTTTTTTACAATTCACGTTTAGCTGATAAAAGGGGAATTATCTTTCTTAATAAGGTAACTCAAGTACATCATCACAGTTTTCTAGCATTTTGGCAACTTTAATATTGAAAAGCAGGATTTTTAGCCGAAATTCATAAAATTCACTCACATTAACAAAACTGTTGTTTCTGTGAATAAACTCAAAACAAATGAACATGCCTTGAGATCATCCTTGATTTTGGCAACTTGTACATGAATCCCATCCACGATCCCCCTTAGTGGTGACATTGTCGGATATTTTGCCTCGTCCCACACAAATCTACACGTCATAAAATCTTGCCAAATTCAAAAAGTCGATTTACTGAAAAATTTCAAATCTATCGAATTAATCCAAAGCAAAATAAAGTACAAAGAATTTACCTATTAAGATAAGTGATATGTTTACAATTTTTTATATGTAAGAAAGAAAAAGAGAAGAGACGGTGGAAGAAGATAATTTCTTGTAATTGATGATATTTATTCAATAGTCGTTAATGGCTATTTATAGACCAGTTACAACTTGATAACCAAGTAATTCAAACTACTAATCTAGAAATAAGGAATAACAATATAACTAATAAATTAAGAACATGAAACAATAATTAAATAATAATGAGCTATTTTTAAGCCACTATCCATTTCATGGTTTCTATTAATCATCCACAACAATGACCTACTATTCGCATAATGCACATATCAATAAGAGTCAACAGGAACCGCATCTACGAAGTGAGCTACTGACCATTCCTGAAACCCTCTCCAAATCCTCAACCTGTCTCCGGATTTTGTGCGACACTCCTTCAATAAAGTTATTCGACTGCCAAAAGAAAATCAAAATATCATTCCAAAATCCATTTTCTTTTTTCAAAGTACCTACACGTATATTTGGAATGTTGAACTGAACGATTCGTGTTCTCAAAAGAACCAAATTTTGCCCCAAAATATAAAATGAATATTGCTTGAACTAATCTTCTTGACAACTTCCAATAACAAATCAAAGTAGCCAAAAACTTAATTCCAAAACCTTAATCAAGCTACTCTTGTCCACAAGATTAAGCTTATATGGAATTCGAGAATTTAGATATACTAATAATTAACACATATATGTAAAAATTACTCTGTAGAGAGGGGTATCGAAGGCGGATTTGGATATGGATTCTTGAAGGCGGCTCCAGAGGGAGGAAATTTGGCCAACGGGGAGTGATAACACCCAGTAACGAGTCGCCATTACAGATTTTCCAATTGATTGATTAAAAAAAAAAAATGGATGTCGGAAGATCGTTACCATGTGGCCCCCACACTTCTATCGATTCTGATGTACTTTTTAATTAAAAATCTTTATCTTTATTTTATTATATTATTATTATTATCTATTTACTATATTAAAGACAGATAGTAGCAAAAGCTTTCCCGCCGACTCATTCCCGCTCAAAGAAGCTTACATTGCACGTTTGGTGGTCCCCATAAGAGGCGATAGCAGTGTTTTTTCTTTTAAAATTCAAACCACAAAATATTTTGTCTAATCTTCATCTTCTTCTCAGCTCGAGAATCCGAGATAAGCCTACAAGTTCAAACCCTACGTTTTCTTCTTCCACCTCCAAGAAGCCAGCCGCCACAGTTGATAGTTTGTTGGTCTGCGACTTTCCACCTGGCTTTGTCTCTCTTCTTCTTCCCAAATCGATATGAATCAGATTTGTCAAAGAAATTGGAGGATCTAAAAAGGAAAGCTAGAGCGGACATGTTAGAGATGGGGTGGCCATCATCAATCCTGCTATTAACTCTGTTCACGGTGACACCATCTTTTTTGTTTTTCTTCAAGATTCAAGTTCTAAATCCCTACAGAAGTTCGATTTCCAGTATTTTGGTGGATGATCGACGGCCACAACCTAACCAGAAATTAAAAATCAAAGAAATTACAGATTGCTGCTACACACTGTAAAGTTCTCTTCTTATCGTTGATCGATAATTTTTAGTTTTTTCCCTCTTGTGTGGTAGAGTTGATTTGAAGACTGGGATTCGAGAAACAGATGCTTCAGAAATCCGATTCCACGCCAATTAATTAGGTGGAGCTTCGTTGGCTATGGAAGGTACTTGATACAGATTTTAGTAGTCACACTTGCACATTCTTTTTTTGCCAGTACTTCAATGGCTACCTACTTATTCGCAGGCTTGGACACAGAGAACGGAAGGATGAATGGGCTCATTTCCGTGTTGGCGTTTTCACAAGAAATAATTTTCTGACTCCCGAAGCAGTAGTTTCCGCAGGTTTCGACAATGCCGCATGTACAGCCGGTATGATCTGGAGCTTGCTATTTGTTTGCTTCTTTTAACCAAGATAAATTTGTAGAGTAGGAACTAGACAAGAAGTGGCTGAAATGGTAGGTAAGTATAATAGATGTGACTTTTATTTTGCTAAATGTAAACATTGACAGTTGGTATCCATTTACACTATCTGTTTCTCAGGAATGAAATGATATGGAGTGTGTGTAATTTGATACTTCTCTGTCCTTGAATCATAAGGTTTTTTTTGTGGAGTTGTTAACCGATTGATTTTTTTATGTAGTGACTGCAACTCAGGTTGTATTTGAATAACCATTATATGGTTCATGAATTTATCAGGTATAAAGCATTTTTTTGCCTATCACTCCTACAAGTTTGAATCGATGTCTCTCTCATTGGATCTTCATTCAACTCCATTTCCATGTTCCAGGTTGTCATTTTCTTTTTAAGAAATTGTTTTTTATTGTTTTAGATCTATCTGTGAAAGTGCAAAAGTATGCAATTTCGAGAAAATATCTTATATCTACAGTTAAAATTGTAGGAAAGGATAAGGCTATGAATGTATAATCGAGCAAAAAAGTATGCCAGGTGGCAAAAATAAGTACTAAGTTACCACCAGTTTTGAGGTAAAAAATTGATCTAGCTTCTTGATCTTCAAGTGTACTTATGTTATTTGTTTTGGTTTGTTTTCATGAAATTAACAGACCTTTCAGCTACAAATTTTCTTTTCTGCTTGAATTGAGACCATTTCGCAAATCATTTACTTTACTTATCAATATTTGGCAATTATAATTTAGTGTTCCTATGTACAATTATAAATCAAATCTTTTCTTTTGTCTTTCTTTTCCCGCCCATGATGCCATTAGTGAGAAGGTGAAGAAAAAACCCAGGTGGGTTTTCCTTTTTTGGTATCTATTATTGTTAAAATTTATGTTCTGATGAAGCCCTTTTCTGAAACTTTTGTTGCAACTTGGTAATTTCTTGCACTATATGGCAAGATTTGTTTTTGGATTTGTTGTTTGGTTCACTGTAGTATGGCAATTAACTATGGTAACTCTTGCTTTGGTTCCTCTCATAGCTATAATTGGAGGCATACACACTACCACATTAGGCAAGCTCTCTGGAAGGAGCCAAGATGCTCTTTCACAAGCTGAAAATATTGTTGAACAAGTGATTAAATTTCATTAAAAAAACCAAACTAAATTTCGATAAAGTTTCTTTATTTCTCCTTGGACTGTGTGGATCCTAATTATGTGTATGTATATATATTGCAAGCTTGAAGTATGTGTTTCCAATTCCATTTTTCTTATTATTTCTCTCATAATTGGGATAAGACTTGACCATCTTAACATTTTAGCACCAGAGTATCCAAATTTAACACAAATTGCAGAGAGTAGCTTCAAAATTTGAAAGATTTTTATTCATGGGGACAAAAAGGCTCACTCAAGTTTTCTGATTAATTTCCGAGGTTTTTCTTGCTGAGACTTCATGTCTTCTTTGAGAAGGGGTTAGTTTCCTTCTTAGATCTAAAATTTGTTACTTGGTTTATCTTTCTTTTAACTTCAAAATTTTTATTTTTTGATGTCGTTTTTGTACTTCACTGAATTGTACATTTTCTTTTCCTACATGGATTATGTGTAATGAAACTTTATTTTTGTAAATTTCTAATTTTGTATATAAGGAAAAAATAAAATAACCACTATGTTCATGCAATGGCTTTTGTACAATCACCTATGGGGCTCATGGTTAATCTTCCAATCAATGCTTCTTTGGGTACTATGAAATAGGTTAGGGAGCATATGCCTCCTCATCAAACGATCTAGTCCAATTAAAGGTATCCTGATCTAATTCAGTTAATGTTTCAATTCCTTTATTTTCCTAAAAAATCAATTTCTCTAACAAAAATCAAAGTCCAGATTGCAAATCTGATCTAATATTTCCCTCTTCTAATTTACAGGCTCCCTCTAACTCCCATTAGTTGAATGTCTATACCTTGTGTGTTGACTTCTAATTTTAGTATAACTATATTCAAGAATGAGTACATGAGAGTTCGCTATAAAATCCTAATTGTATAGCACATGTCCCTTCGTATTTATTTGAGAAGAGTGTATCTTCCGAATTAGCTTTCTTTTTTTGTCCAATTTGGAGGTTGATGTCAATATGAGGTTTCTAGGTCATGAGCTTTTCTTCAACTCATTTGGAGTTTCTTGAGTTGGGTGTCGTGAAATTTTTGTTTTATGTAAATTTGTTCAATTTTTGCAATTATACTTCAATTGGTAGCATTCATGACACCGTTCCTAATACTTTATTGTCCACTGGCAACTCCAACAATGGTGAAGATAAATTCAAACCTGCATACCTACTTTCAGATGGAAGATTAGAAAGAGCTGGAAGAATAAAAAAATTCTCTTCTTGGCCATTATCTGCTATTAGCAATGGTTTGCGAAGTGAGGACGTACATCAGAAATGCATGCTCAAACCTTGATCATTGTTGTGGGAGATGAAATTCTGTAAGTTTGTTGTTACTACACTGCTTTACGAAATATAAAATTGTCAAATGATTGTTGTGGGAGATGAAATTCATT
This sequence comes from Ligustrum vulgare, assembly GCA_963555705.1. Classification (NCBI taxonomy): domain Eukaryota; kingdom Viridiplantae; phylum Streptophyta; class Magnoliopsida; order Lamiales; family Oleaceae; genus Ligustrum; species Ligustrum vulgare. The sequence goes on from OY743173.1 coordinate 1,352,524, forward strand.
GAATTCAGTTCATGCATTGTCAGATGATGCTATTTCTTTGATCATTTAGAAAATATAAAATTATATTATTTCAGCTATCACCCTGTGTGATGGTTTTGGGCAGATGTGGTGCCGGACAATTTGAGGATCTAGGATCATTAGATGATGCGCTTGATGGGGTACTTGGTTTTGGTGCGGGACAATATGAGGTGCGTTTTTCCCAACCATACCATTAATAATGTTGTCATAAAATACACCCAGTTCGAGAGTATTTACTAACAGGTATACTGATTTTTTGCACAAGGGCTCAGAAACTAGCAAGAATTCTTGACAATGACAATTTCTTCAAGACTGAACTACAGAAAATGGGTTTACAGCCATGGAAACCCTTAAAAAGCATAGAAAAATCACTAATATTTTATTTGAAATGTGATTAGGTAGGAAGATATTTATATGAATTATTAAGTGTACATACATTGTAGTTAAAATGTAGGAAATCTTTTTTGAGTTTGTGTAATATTATTTTATTTATAAATGTGTGTTTGAAAAGAATAGAGAAAAATGTGTTAAATTTCTAAAGGGGGCTAAATTTGGGCTTTGCAATAAAATGTTATTTGTCTATTTTTTTATTTGATATGATTCTATAACCAACACATTTTCATAAATTTTCATCAAAATCATTTTCAATAATAGAAATCCCGTGCATCGCACGGGTGAAAAAACTAGTATATATATTATAACAATAAAGTTCCCAAATAAAACACACACGGTTTCCCGCCTTTTTTACACTTGCCTAAAATGGAAATTCATGATTTATAGAGATTAAAAAAAAAAAACTGTGATTATCTATATAAATTTCAAAATTGCTCTTATCTAGAGAATATAAACGGTCACTTTGAAAATAATTTTACCTCATTATTATTAAGAAAATATGAAATTTGACGTGCTAAAGAAAAATTCAAAATTTGCTCAATACAAAACTCAAGATTAACCATGAACTATCCAAATATATTTTAAGCATCTTGCAACATCATCTATTTCTCATCAACTAATGAAAGAAAAGTAAAAAGAACGAATGAATGTTATATATTGAAAATGAAAAAGAATCGAAAATATTAGATGATATATTGTCATGTAGTGTCTATTCCAACATAAAAAACATGACTTAAATAAATATTGTTAAGCATTTATTCCTATAAATTGAATAACCAATATATCTACCAAATATTCGCTCAATGTTTCGAGTCAATGAAGAAAACTACAATAAAATTATATTGCTAATTCAGATTAAATCAATAAATGACTAGAATAATATTATCAATTATTGTAAATTGAAATATCACTGCATACTATTAAAGAAATTTATTTTAACATTTCTTCAAATAGCTTTTTAACCACGTATACTTTTTGTAACACATTTTATTTCCATTATTTATTTTTCTATAAAAAATCTTTTATAACCACACATTTCTTGATAAACGTCTATTTGATAATTCGTTTAAAAAATTTATTTATAAATAGCGACGTGACAATATTCCATTATTTTATTTTGAAATACCGAAATAGGTGAACAAAAAATTGCTTCAGTCAAGAATTGGGCTTTTTTTTTTAATTGTCGAAAGATGTGTACCACGTGGACGGGTATAAACGAAGCCCATAAAAAATACGATAAAAATTATAATTTATGTCATAGTTAACATTTGTAATTTTAATTAAATAATTAATATTTTATTTTATTTCAAATTTCGAATTCAGGTAAAATAATGAATTTTATTTTAATAAAGTTTCATAAGTAATAAAAAATGAATTCTAAATTTGAAATAAAATAATGAGCCTATGAATTATTGTCATCATTTGGTAAATTGTTTTATTGATAAAATGGGTAGTTAAAAAATATTACTTTACAATAATAATAATAATAATAAGTTAAAAATAATGTTGATCAAGAAAATGCCGAATATATCTACCAAATATTCGCTCAATGTTTCGAGTCAATGAAGAAAACTACAATAAAATTATATTACTAATTCAGATTAAATCGATAAATGGCTAAGATAATATTATCAATTATTTTAAATTGAAATATCACTACATACTATTAACGAAAATTATTTTAACATTTCTTCAAATGACTTTTTAACCACGTGTACTTTTTGTAGCACATTTTATTTTCATTGTTTATTTTTCCATAAAAAATCTTTTATAACCATACATTTCTTGATAAACGTCTATTTGATAAATCATTCAAAAAAATTGTTTATAAATAGCGACGTGACAATATTCCATTAGTCTATTTTGAAATACCGAAATATGTGAACAAAGAATTGCTTCCGTCAAGAATTGGGTATTTTATTTTTATTTTTATTTAAATTGTCGAAAGATGTGTACCAAGTGGACGGGTATAAACGAAGCCCATAAAAAATACGAATAAATTATAAGTTATGTCATAGTTAACATTTGTAATTTTAATTAACAACACGTTTCACAATCACACCACTTTTACACACATTTTATTAATTTTTATAAAATATATATGTCAAATAGTGGTGAAAATCTAAATTTTGTCCCGTGCGAATACTAGTTGGGCTTAGTAATAGCATAAAACCCCTTAGTTTTAATTCGGTTGCCAAAAATCTCCCTATATTTTCAAATTGGCCGAGAACCTCCTTATATGACCTTTTAATTGTGAATGATCCCCTACTGTCCATGTCCGTCAAGATTGCCGTTAGGTTTTTTGAAAGAGGCCAAAATGAATGACTTGAAAAGGTCAAAACAGTTCGATTAGTCCTTCCACTCCAGTCTCCACAATCTTTGTTTGTCACTCTCTATCCACTGAAAACGCCTAGAAACAAATTGACACTCTCTCACTCCGGTAGAAACCCATGATCGACCCTCATCACATTTGTACAATTGAAGCAGTTTTAATAACCGAAGTAGAAGAAGAATGATGCTCATTTTACTGTTATTGTCGTCAAGACGTAAGTTCATTTTAGGTGGTATGTCAAGAAAAAAGAGTCCAGTGAAACGCGAACAATGTGGAGAGGCTGGTAGTGTAGAGGAAGGGAACAACTGCTGCAAATTAACAAAGGCATACATGTGCACTGCATTTTGTTACAGGAATGTGATGATGTATATTATGTTTCAAAGTTTTTGGTATTTTGGATTTAAGTTGATTGCATTTTTCATTTCTGGTAGTCTTCCTGCTTCGATCGGTGTATTTTATAGTGAAAATACGGCATTTTCACAGTTATTCACCTTTAAGTTTTGAAGTTACAACATTGTTCTTAACAAAGTTTTCCTACGTGCAATGTGCTTGTTTTCAATAACTATTCCCCATCTCTGTGGAGGTTTCCAGCACATATATGAGGACAAAGCATTTCATTCACCATCACCTAACCGCAATATCAAATGATTACAGCAAAAATACATTAAAAAAGCGAGAATCGTAAACCTATTATCCCAATAGATTGGAAGCAAAAACAAATACATCAATAGTATTGACGATCTACTTGCCAACAAAAACCCACACAACAAAACCACTACCCAAAAATTCAACTCTTAAACCTACAAGCAGTCTTTTGTGCAAGATTGACAAATAGTTAAAACTCATCTTTTTTTTTTTTTTTTTAAAGAAACTCATCTTGCTTTTAGATGAAAAAACAATTGAAGTTGTTTGATTGTAAGGGCGAAAAAGAAAATGATAACTGATAAATATATTTTATACACTTATTTATCTGTCGAAATTAGGATATTATAATATTTTTCTTGAATAAATTCTACGTAATTGTTATTATTCACTATTATTTCAGGTTTTATCCCAAAATCAAGAGAAAATGAGGAATTGAAGCAATCACACAATAATTGGATAATAATTGGAGCAAAATCATACAATTTGAAAGTTGGTGAAATTATTCAAGAATCAAATTGGAGCTTAATAGAAGACATGCTAAAATTCAAAGACTAACTTATCTTATGTTGAAGAATTGAGGCTAATAGCATTAATAGTGAATTAATGCAAATTGTAATCTAATTGGGCTTTATTGGATTATTATATGCATTGGACTCCTAACAAAAGACTAGGCTCTGCTGGTTCCTATTAGAAGAGATATATATGCACAGCAACCTAGAGAAGGGAGTTTGGAGAGAGCAGCCGGGGCGCAGCTGAGAAAAGGGAGAGTGGTGTGTGGCTGGAATTGAAATAAACAGGTTTGCTGAGCAGATTGAAGGATATACATTCGGCTGGTCACATATTGGGAGGAGGGATTTACATATACACACACATCATTATAAAAAGGAGACATCTTGAGTGGAGAATTCAGACGGCTGATCATTAAATAGAGGAGAAGATATATATACACACAACAAACAAGGGGAAGCAGCCGGGAGAGAACACAAAAGAAGCAGCCGAGAGAGGAGAGAGCCGTGAACAAAACCGTGAGATATACATAACAGTCGATGGGAAAAGAATTTAGGCACAAAAAAAAGCCCACGAGTGTTGGTTCAGATTTGAGTTGGAAGAATTAATTGGTTGGTTTGACTCTGTGGTGGAATAGAATCAAAATTTGGCTGAAATGTATTAAAAGCGGTTGGTGGATTACTTTAGAGGATTAAACATTGGGGGTGAGAATATTTTCTTGTGGTGGAATTTGAGTGTGTTGGCAGCAAGAATTAGGATGAAAGCATACACTTTGGAAGAGCTAATTGGCTGGTGAAGAATCAAAAGGAAGAAGAGGTTGACGGGTGGAGTGATTTTGGTGCAACACAATGCCAATTCTTCAACTCTTCAAAAATCGGGTTTTGTTTACATTATTTACTGCTTTTAATTCCAAGAACATGAGTAGCTAATTTAATAATCGGGATTGACGATGTAGATTTAATATTTCTTGTTTGATTTTAATTCTCAAGTTGGCACATTATTTTCATGTATTGATTTTATTGTTGAGTTTAATGTTTGAGTTGCTTGATCACCATTTCATGAATTAATTGTTGTTTTCATAATTCGAGATGTGAGTTAACAATTAGATCACGTAATAAAATCCGGCAATTTCAACAAAAAGATAGAGATATGAATTTGTGGTTGCTTGTGATCACTTATGAATTCCTAGGAAATTTCATGCATTTAACTAAGGAGAATTCTGACCCGCTGTAGAGATACATGATTGACTTAGTTACATAGGCCTAATTTGAACTCGAGAGCGGTAAATTAGATATATGCATGAATTCGATCAAATGCAATTTTAGAAAACAATTTGAAATGAGAAATTAAGTTAGAACGTTATTTCGAAATCATTAATCCCGATATTTATTCAATTGCTAGAAATCCTACCACTTTGGTTCTTACTTTATTTATTATTTTTTTAACTAGTTTTAGTTTTAAATTTCTATTTTTATTTTGTTGAATTGTTTATTTTATTTATTCTCATTTTTATTGTCAGTTTTGGATTATTTGCAATTTATTTTCTTAGTTAATTTTGGTTCTAGTTTTGGAATTCTATTGAATCAAAGTACATCGATAACAAATAAATAATCCTCGTGGGATCGACAACCTGTACTAAAAAGTCCACTTTTATTACTTGTTAGCGATATCGTACACTTGCGATATTCTCACCAACAATAACAATTTTCATGGAAATCATTTTCCCATCCCTTCAAAGAATTCATGGAAAATAGGCCAATTTTTTACATTGTATGGAAAACAAATTTCATAAAAAATTTTGCAATCAAACAACCAAAGTGGAAGTTTGGCTTGAAAACATTTTCTTTTCCATATTTTCAATGCCAATCAAACGGACCATTACAAATAGAAACGAGGGGGGCAACCTTTATATGAAAATTCTAACCTTATTACAAAAAAGAACAATACTTGCATCACAAAAGTACAGCAAATTTTACCAATTTGTAATAAGTTACAAATATGTGTACTCAATAAATAACAAAAATTTCACAGGTCACATCAAGTTCCTAAACTTGCTGGTAAAAAACAAAGTTTCTCCTCGTTACTCCATTTTGACTCTGGCATCATCTAGCTGCTGTTTATTGGGCTCAGCAGGGAAGTATTTTATACCAACTAGATCGCCTACATTGCTGATAACCTGATACAAATACAAACTTATTAGTCGATATTTTTTCATTATAGATGCACAATTATTTCCAATGTCGGAAACCCTCAAAATGCTCAATAATTGTCACGTGATCCCCGTGAAAACATAATTTCCTTCATATTTTGGGCAACGACCCAAATGCGGAACTTTCTTCATAAAATTACTTATGCAAGGGTCCCATACTTAGGACCTGTTTGACATAACTAAGAAGCTCCTTTTGACCTGTTTGGATAATTTTTTAGAGGAAGCTAGCTCAACGTGACTTCCTCAAAAAACACATTACAAGAAGCATAAGCTATTCCAACAGGCTACAAATATGTTCCTTCTAAAACAATGGGAACCAACTTGCTAGAGGACCAATAGGTCGGGGGCCAATAATGCAATTTTCCTTAAAAAGTATTACCCATGTTTGATTCCCATTAAAATTTTAACACATCTTTCTCTCTTCTTTTCAACCACACCTTTTCCAATAAAATAATATTATACATAAATAAAAAACTTTCTTTACTTATCAACCACACGTTCTCCAAAACATAACTATACCAAAATACATTTTACCCAAAAATCCCATTATAATGGGTCTCAAACAGGGTGGTCTTACAGAAATGGCTGCTGAGGTAGGAAAACGTAGAACAGTAAAGAAAAACAAAAGAAATCAATAACTACAGGATAAGACTAACCTCTAAAGCTTTAACAAGGTCTTCCCTTGTATGAGCAGCAGAGATGCAAATGCGTGCACGTGACAGCAGTAAAGGGGTAGCTGGAAAAGCAACTGTTACAACAGCCACCTATGCAGCATAACAGCAAGCCATGACAAAGTTAAATAAAAGTTGAAGTGAAACCATACAGTAATGGACCTTTTAGTCAGAAATGAAACCAAACGTGGCATCTGAGGAAGCAAAGCTTACATTTCGTTTGAGGCACTCCCGTGAAAAAGCAGGAATTTTTGATGGATTATAGAGCATGATAGGCATTACAGGGGAATCATTGTCTCCCAATACCTCAAAACCCATCTTTTTCAATTCAGACCGGAAAAAGTTACTGTTTTCACGAATCTGTGATAGTTTCTGAGCCCCTGCACTAACAAATTGTTGTAGTTGTTAGTAAATACTCTCAACTGGGATGGACTTATTAGTCATAAAAGGCAGAGAAAATCCCACCTCTGTTAGAACCATCTTCTCCAAGAATAACCTTGATGGAAGAAATGATTTGTTGCGCAGCTGGAGGTGATATTGACGTCGCATAGAGATGAGCAGGGCAGGTATACTTCAAGTATTGAATAAGTTCCTGAAAAGTTGAAATGAGATATTTAAATAGAGAGAGAGAGAGGTTCTCTTCCTCTCTTTGATGTGGCACATAATATGAAGAAAGCAATTAGAAGAATTAGCCCGAAGATATAAACTTTGATTAAAAATAGACATAAAAATCTGGAATGTGAACTGTTACATTAAATAAATAAATTTAATGATAATCACTTTCTCAAGATCAAAGCAAGAAGGTTAAAGCTTAAATCTTTACCAGCAAGGAAGTGAAAAAGAACTTTAATCACATGCTTAGATGTCCAGATTATAAATTCATCATGGGCCAGATATTTTTCCATTCACATCTTTACATTTTACAGATACGTTCATCGAAACTCATCAAACTTAAGCAGCACTTGTTGAACTATTAATCGCTAAAAAAAGATGATTTTCAGTGTGGGTGTTTTTAGGAGAATAAGAAGTCACCCAATTAAAACCGTATTTTAACTGCATATTTCAGTTACATGATCTCTTCATTGCTCTATTGTTTCAAGTATTATTTGCAGTCATATTCACAGAAATTAATATTATGTGCAAGTGTATACATCCGCAGTCAAGTCCAGTGTTTAAAATGGCATAATTAGGTACTGAGGCGTTTTTCTTTCACGAGATGAGTAGTAAGCCACATCGCAAATCAAAAATGTCAAAAGATTATTAAAATACAAAATAAACTCATAATACAACATAAATAATCTTTAAAATTCATAACTCAATAATATAAAGCATGCAAACAAACGAAAGAAAAATTTATAAAGAAACTATTATTTTAGTTTGTAAGTGTAGTGGACTGTTCCCACTGTCGGTCTAAGAGAAACAATTTTTTTAAATATTTTAGTGAAAAATACAATATCCTCAAGATGAGGATATATGAGGATATTAGAATTTTTATATTTTGTGGGTTATATGCTTTGAGATGGTGCTGTGAGGCATAGACATCAAAAAATCACCTCACAATTAGCACCTTGAGGCGTTATTTGCACGCCTCACCTCTTAGGCTGGCTTCAAGGCCGGTTTCAATTGGGTTTTTTAAAACCATGATCAAGTCATGCAGAACACTTCCTATATCTATAAGAAACAATATCTACAAGTGTATATGTAAAAGGAGCTAGTAAAAGAACCTTGGATCCTGCTATATAACCACCACACGATCCAAATGATTTAGTGAAAGTTCCCATCATGACATCCACATCTGCAGTATCAACCTCTAAGAGTTCACAGACACCCCTTCCAGTTTTGCCAATAGCACCAATGCTGTGGGCCTCGTCCAGATAAATATATGCCTGTTACATGCAGAATATTAATTTATATGCATACGAATGGAAAGAATGGCCAAAAGTTCCAAAAAAGTGCAAAGACATATCTTAATTTCTTCTATATTATGAAAAAAGAAACTCACGACGAATAACACACATCATATTTTTAATAACCAAGTCAATTTAGCATAAAAGGTGAAGCTATCTTCCTGACTATTTCCAAATGTGCAAATTAACAGTAACCATACAAACAAGAGACAATAACTTCGTAAGACTATCACCTTATATTTCTTACATACGGCAACAATCTCAGGAAGCACGCAAAGCTCCCCTTCCATGCTGTATATTCCTTCCACTAGAACAATTATTTTCTTCCAAGGTCTGTGTGTTCTAGGCTGTCCATCAGCAATCTGCTCCCTCAGAACTTTCTCCAAATGGGATGGTGCTAAAGGAAGGATGACAGAACAAGAACATGCATAATAAAGCACATGAAAAAAGGCTTGGGTAAGAAAACACAAAATAAACCTTAAACTTACTGTTATGCTGAAAAACTCGAACAGTAGCTCCAGTTCCTCGAGCACCATTTACTATGGAGTTATGGTTCAGAGAATCACTAATGATCAAACCTCCCTGTTTCCAAAATGATTAGAAAACTATATAAAAATGCAAAACATCATGGACAATTCTAGTCAAGGTAATTGGATGTACCTTCCCAATTAATGCAGGAAGAATGGCAGAATTTGTTGCATAACCCATGCCAAAGACTACAGCAGCCGGCTTTCCAACAAAACTCGCCACACACTGCTCTAGTTCAGTGTGCAATGTTGTTGTTCCTGAGGCCATTGTTCCAGTGATTACAGTACATATCAGTACTTGTCTACATTTTCAGAGAGAAGTCTAAGAGTGTAGCATCCTGTGAGGAACATGTATTTACCTCCATCAACCCGAGTGCTGCAGGTGCTCGGGGAAAATCTCTTCAGGGATTCAATTACACGTGGCGTACAATATTCATCAGCTGCAGCAAACCCTAGATAATTATATGATCCTATGTTGAGGCACCTATTGATGTTTTTGGTTCGCCTACATGGGATGCAACTAAGTCAGGAGAATATTTAGAATTAAAGTGGCATTTTGGTTGAATAACCTTGCTTCTGAGTTTCAAGTAGCATTTAATTTTGTTTACGTAGTCCAATGCCACATCAATAATGCCAATAGTGATCAGAATCAGAGACCAAAAATGCTTACCGTGATAAGTCAACACACCCAGCTAGTCATATAGCAAAAAGAAACAAACTCACAAAGAACAGATTGTAAACACGGAAGAAAAATACTTACTGTAACGTTTTGTTATAGTCTTTGGAGACACGCTCCACCACATCAATCCAAGCATCTGGAGGGCTTGAAATTGGTCGATTAAAGCAGTCCTAAAAATTGTGGGATTTCATTATAGGAGCGACTAAAATGTAGCAAGGAAACGTTATGGTTCATGCATGGATAAGATGCAGTAAATTGCCGCTTTGCTGTTAATGGGTAGACTATTCACCAATAGCATGCAACAACAAAATTTGTATGAAATGGCATTGCTGCTGCTTATTATTGTCAAGCTTTTGTAAACATTCCAACTCAGAATTTAAAGCAATGCCGGTCAGAATTAACGTGTGTGTGTGTGTGTGTGTGCACGTGAATCCATACTAAACCACTGGAGAGTACTATTGAGAAGATCCATTAGAACTAATTCATACTCAAGAAATATATATCCAGTACTCTGAGCAAAAAACTCCAAGAAACACCGAATCCTGAACCCATCGCATCATACGGTTATACGTTTAAAACACATTTTCCTTCTAATACTATAGCAATAACATTCAATCAACTGTTCAATAATTTCATTCCACAACCTTGTCATTAATGTCCAACATCTATCTTCTTTTTTTTTGGAGGGGGGTGGGGTTGGGGGGAGAGAAGATAAGATGAAAATAACACTGAGATGACTTATTATCTCCTCTACAATTTACCCCTCCAAAATTACATGAATTGCAGTATACAACTCCAATCATCGCTAACCAATTTCAAATTAGTTTAAATTAATTTTTTTTTAAATATTTAATAGGAAATCAATATCGTTTTAACAAACAGAAAGGAATTCAACCAGCATCGCAGATCACTACAAATTTACCACATAAAACTAAAGATCCTAAAAAAAAAAAAAAAAGGAAAAAAGAAAAAAAAAAAAAAAGAAAAAAAAAATTAGCAGAAAATATTCATTTTTAAATTACCTGAATTCGCAGGTACAAACGCCTAACATAGAAATCCTCCAGCCCCAAGCAGATCGGCGCATACCCCTTCCATTACAAAAACAAAGCCACTCAAATCAAACCAAATCACATCAAGAAAAACAGATAAAAATAAATAAATAAAATAAAAAAGTAAGAATTACCTGAAGGCTGCTTTGGGACCACCAATCAATGATTTTACGGAAGAAATCACGCAATTGGCCAAATACGAAAAGAAGCCCATAGCTGAAGTAAGTTGTCAAAGCGGTGAGATAAGGAATTTTAATCATTTCCGATCAGCCGGCGAGTGTCTTCCTGAGAAGCACAGGTTGGAGCCTCCTCTACTGGGATCCAAATTAGAAAATTTAAGAAGGAAAAATACATAAATAAGGTGATTAAATACAAATTTCAAAATTGAGATGAAACTTATATAATTTCAAAAATTAAGTGTGTTTGATTTTAGTTAAAATGAGTTTTTTTTTTTTTAAATGAATAGTGGTTTTTAAGAGAATGGTTGGTTGAAATTTGGTTGAAAAGTCAAATATTGTGGGCTTGACTTTTAATGGATGGATGAGATTGAATAATGTAGAAAAATGAGAAAAAATTTGATAAAAATCAAACAAGGTCTAAGTTGTAATTAAGATTAATTAATTAAATTAAATATTAATATTTTAATATTATTTTATTAATTATAAATATTAAGGTCAGAACATTGTAAAATCACGAGGTCACAAAATGCAAATCTTTTAAGTCACAATCATCATTTTAAGGTCACAACTACCATTTTTTAGGTCACATATTATTTTATCACAAACGATAAAAATATTAAGTCACAAATCGAACTTATTTTTAGGTCACATTAACAATTTTTTAAGTCTGAGACTTATTTCAATATCACACTTATCCGATCAGTAGGTCACAAAATGTTAATTTAATCAAACTCAACTTATTTTTTGTTTGCTGCATTACAAATTAATAGGTCACGAATATTTAAGTCACAATTATCTAAATTTTTCAGGTCACATATTCTGTGAAGTCACATGTATCAAACAATTATTAATTTTCTTGTCACATAATCATGTCCAAAGCTAACACAGTCTCAACGACCGACTTTCATCCTCACTATACATTTCCATTCCCAAAGTGCTACTGGGGTACCTATTCTCAGAACCAACATAAGAAACCTGATGTAGCATCCATCGATCAATATCAACCATTTCAACAAACGGGCTAACCCAATCCTTAAACACGTCCAACTTCCTCATAATCACACGACCCGAATCTTCTCAAACATAATCAACCTCATTAAACTCGCTCATATCATTCTTATTCTTCCCTTGAACTTCATAAACATAATTGGACCTCAATTGGTTACTTGATGGACCCTTGTCCGAGTACATTAACGTCGAGTATCTGGTACCTTCATCATCCATTCTCCGAGCCCTCCAAAACTCCTCCACCCGGTTTCTCGCGCTATTTCTAAAGTCTATCATATGCTCTGACCTTTGCAACGCATTTTCATCCTCATTATACATCTTTAAAACCTCAAAATCTTCTGCAATACATAGATGGTCTGGTCTTTCGACAATTGATGAATCAACAGCTCCATTTGCCCCTTTATTTATGAACCTAGTACCATAATTATCAACTCTATCAAGCAAAACTCTCCTCCTCTCATCTCTGCTTGAAGAACTAATGCTTGACCTCAAATCACTCTCAGAACCATCACTCCTATCCATTATTCTCCTCTGAAATATTTACTTGCTCATATTTTTCTGAAAATTTCCCTAAATTACCACCAATCATTTCTTCTTCGGAATTTTTATGATAATTTGTTCTAGTCAATGCGTTTATTTTTGGCTATAAAGTCAACCATTGTAAACCAAAATAATAATAATAATAACAACAACAACAACAATAACAATTAGGTTCTGCTCCACTGCAAGATCGAGGCTACGGAGCCTATGTCTCAATCAAGACGTGAGAGTGAATTTAACCTGTGACGGAGTGGTTGTTTGTATAACCTGTGACAAGTTATGCACGACGACGCTGCTTCACTTTTTCCGCTGCTACATGCCAAGACACTATCGTCGAGGAGAGAGGAGAGGTGGCTTCACTTCGTCGTTGCCGAAGGGGAGATGAGGTTTTGATGGGGATTGGTGAAAGGCGGGTTGCCGAGTTGGTGTGCTGAGAGAGAGAGAAAGAGAAGGGAACCATGTGTAATCATACTACCATATTCTCATCGAACTTCATCAATCCATATGATTCAACTCTTTATTTTTATTTACAATAATTTTTAATTTCAATATATCAATCAATTCTATATTTCATTTATATTTTGTTACTTTGTTAATACTACACACACAAAAAAAACACAACTTAGGGAACCATGTGTAATCATACTACCATATTCTCATAGAACTTCATCAATCCATATGATACAACTATTTATGTTTTTCTTGTAATAACATCTCATAAAAGTTAAACAGTAGAAAGCACCTTTTGTGATAAGCCAACCAAGAGCTAAGCTAGCAAAGATATACTAACCTGCAATGGTCCAGTAAGTAGCACAAAATTACAGTCTCCTCTTACTCCTTTCACCTCGGAATTCTATACATACTCAACTTTTAGGGCCAAGAGAACAAAGCTAAAATAAATAACAAGAATATGTATCTTAGAATTCGTAATTACTTGCCACCTAAATTTAACATGATCGCATGGTTCTTTCTGGTTTAAGAGAATGATGCAATTATTGATAATAAACCCACATTAAAAAAAAAAAAAAAAAATCAGAGGTAAGTGATGATGTGTGAGTCAGTGAGTGCCAGATTTTTTTCACAAGGCAGAAGCCTATTTTGAGATTTGCAGACAACAAATCCGAAGACGTGAAAATTCAGCTTATTCACGAGGATTTTAACACGAAAATTAGTCCAGATTCTTTACCACAAGTTAAAGTACTAATCGTAGTCAGCTAACAACAGAAATTAAGAATCAAAGATTAGCTATAGAAAAATATGGAAGAAATGAAGCAATTTGGCTATCTGTTGGGCTCACAGGAGGAGGCCCTCTTCCTATAACAGTTCCAGGCAGCTATCCAGGATCAATTGGTTTCAACTCCACTGGATCTGTCTACCTTGATGGTAAGTTATTCATTTTTTTGTAATGTTTATTCACAGCAACAAGCATTTGAGAATCAAAATATGCACTTATTGTCCCTAAGATTAGTGGGCATTTTACTTTTCAAATTGTGGAATAGGAATGCATCATCTTATTCCTCTCTTTATGAGATGGTCCACTATGGCTGACTATCCAGATAATTGCCAAGTTAATAATTATACAATCATAAAAGTTCAAAACCATAAAAGGTACCTTCCAAGATAGCCCTGGAGCAGTCAAATCGGGATTTTGAAGAAATTTACCTGCAAGTTAATCAATTGATTAAAATCGAACACAAACCTAACAACACTAGAAACCCAAAAGGCAAGTTCTTTAGATTCACAACGTATCAACGGATTGCAAGACTTTGCAGAGAGAAGAACAAAACTCTAAATTAAAACAACTATGAAATGAAATATTCAAATACAGTTCTGTACAATTCCAGAAAACAACAAGGGAATCGAGAGATAAGTAATTTTAGTATGAACAGAAATAATTTTACCTTTTTGGGCGAGATAGCTGAGATTACAACATCGATTTCACGGGCTAGAGTTCGAAAGGAAACGGCTGGGAGAGGATTTGAGAGAAGGAAAGAAAGAGATAACGTCAAGCTCGAGCCCTAAGGGAAGTGTAATTTCCTCATTTAAGAAAGAGAAAGCTGGCTGGCGGGTAAAGATTAAGAGGATTGGGTTCGAGTCGTTTGACCCGTTTTCATTTGCGTGTACCTATTTTAATTTTTTACTAGGAGGGAACTATTATAAATAACTTGTTCTTTACTTGCTTTTTATTTCTACACTTGCACCTTTCATCCATATCACAAGACAAGCAAGCATATCCCAAAAGAGATTTTTGAAACCTCTTATTTGATGTATAAGAATTCCCTCAAGTATCCCATTTAATCATAATATGAGAGTATCAGTCTTAGATTCAACAACAAATGGGATCCTTGAGGGAAATTCTTATACATCAAATAAGAGGTTTCAAAAATCTCTTTTGGGATATGCTTGCTTGTCTTGTGATATGGATGAAAAGTGCAAGTGTCATTGGTTAATGGTTTATAGGCATAGGCTAGCAGATGGTTTTAGTTTTATGCACACTTGTTAGTGTCTCTGCAAACTGTGCACGTCTTATTGATCATAACACCAAAGAGATAATTCTTCCAATAAAAAGGACAAGCAAAATGGACACGGAGGAGACTTGGAGTTCAATTTGGTGAATTGATTACTATGTAATAACATCCAAAAGATCAATTACGAGAAACAAAAAAAATAATAAAGATCATTGGAATATAATATAGCACCTTATGGACCTTCTCAATATCAGGAAGCATGTAATTTCGCAAATTTTTCGCAGCTGAAATCTCTGTTCTATTTTTGCTTGAAAAGAACTTGTCCTGCAAATTAGGGGTAAAATTCAGGAGGATAGACATGAAACATCCTAAGAAAATGCAAACTCCTAGTTTAAAAAAATGAAGTTCCGGAATTTCAATACATTAAAAAAAATAAAAAGTGCAAAATGAAAATGCATGAAAATTTGAAGAATACTCTCTAACTTCTGACGTTTAGCTAATCAATCATATTTAAAAATAAATAAATAAAGTCATCAACGGGATTGAAACTCGAAGTCCACGGCAAGATAACCTGCTGAAAACAAAAATACCTTCATTCCATTTTACCAAAAATAAATAAATAAGTAAAGTAAACTTAATAATCTCAAAGTAAAAAAAAAGGGGGAAAACATGAAAAATGAACTTGCTATTTGAATTAATTGATCGATTGCAGAATCATATGTGGGGAAAATGACCTTTCCAGATCTGATTAGGTCATGAATCCAGTGCTGAACTTGTACAAACCCAAACGATCAAATACAGACGGAGTCTAAAAATCCAGAGAAGTTAGAAAGCACGGAAGTAGCCCAAAAAAAAAAAAATCGAACCAAATGCAGAACGCTGCGAACCTCTCAAAGCAGACAGCAAGAATCCTGAAATCAAGAAATCGAACCACGAGAAGGAGAAATCGCTGGTTGCAAGGGCGCGGGCTGATTGCGGTTGAAGAAGCAGGATGATCGGACTGAAGAAGAAGTCTGGAATCAAAAAAGGGGCTATGACGAATGATTTTACGAGGGGAAAGCAAAGAAAATCAGAAGAAATCGAAGGAAAACACTACGATGAAGGAGAGAGAGAGGCGGCTAGGGAGAACGAAGAGAGACGATTCCAAATTTTGTGCTGAAGAACACCCTAGGAGAAGAAATATTATCTAACATTAAAATCAAATTTTCCATTTTCTGAATTCTGAATTTTCCTGGTTTTTTTTTTTTTTTTGGAAATAGTTTGTTAAAAATTTTTGTTTAAAAATATGTTTTTTTATGTTTTTTAAATAAAATATGTGATTAAACATAAAACATGTGATTAAAAAGTAGAGGTAGAAACATATATTTTTAAAAAATAATATGAAAAAATAGTGATGTCAAAAATATGATTAAAAATTGGCGAATTTTCCTGGTTTGATTTTTCTTTTCTTGGCTTTTTGAGATTCAAAGAATGTTGACTTTTCCATCCTGGCACAAATAATCTACAGCAGATTGGATTCTCGTCAGTGCTGTCACAAAATATGCAATAATTCTGTGGAGATATATTTGGATACATTTTTAAGTCATATGACACCGTGCACATTTATTGATTAATGAAAAAGTAAGTAGTAAAATAGTTATTTTTACAATTTAATGAATGTATAACATGTCAAAAAAGTATACAAACTATACATTTATTAATAAAATAATATTACACAAATTAAAAAAAAATTCACTACATTTTAACCACATATCTATCTATAATCTATATTTACATCTACATTTACATTTACATCTACAAATCTTAAAAGTGTGGATATGTGGAAATCTTTTGATTTCCCATCTCATTTTGTCACATTCTTTTCTTTTTCTCAATAGTACATTTAATTCATTTATTAAAACTTATTTTACATTTATTTTAATTCTTATTTCAAAATTATTAATTTATCGAAATTGGTTATTCAATTAATTAACGTCGTTACTTTTTAATTTACTTTAAAATATTGTCCCAACAAATTTCATTTCTTGTGTAACTCCGTTGAACAATTTAAATAGTACATTTATGCGTTTAATAAAAAATTTTCAATTTTTAATTCAAACAATTATGTTTTACCCCTCTATTGGCAATATCATTTCGTTTATAAATACTCTTTGAACAATTTAAAGAACATGCCAATACTTTTAATAAATTTTTCTGTTTCTAATTCAAATAATTATATTTTAGTTACCGATATAAATAGATTTATTTTTAAGTAGGGTGAGTGTGAAATTTTTAATTTTTAAAACCACTTAAATTAAATTCTTATCAAAATCATCAATTATTTTTTAAATTATTTTCTAATTAAGACTATAACATTAATAATTCCAAAACTCTTGGAAAATAATAAAATCAAAAGTGAAATTTTAGTTTAAATTTCTATAGTCACTGATTTGTGATAATTAAAATCAAATTTTTAATTGATTTTCATAGAAATTGATAACATGTGGTTCAAAAGTTGTGGGTTCGATGAAATGTGGGGTTAAAATTAATTGTTGACTTTGATTTTGATTAAAATCTTATTTTAATTTCTTCCAAATAAGAGCATAGTATTAAACATTTTTTAATCATAAAAATATACTCACAAATTAGTTTAATTTATCTATGCATAGTTTTTCACATTTGTCGCGACTTATCATAAATATTTTATAAAACAATTATTGATTTGCCTAATATTTTATGGTATTAGATTAGTTCTTAATATATCACACGCGATTTTTTTTATTAAGGTGACATTTTAAATAATTGTCTAATATATATTTCGAAGAAATGGACGAGAATTTTCAATAAAATATTAATATATTAATAATTGAAGTCAATTTACCATTTACAATTTTACTCTAACAATATCAATTACTCAACTACTTTAAAAAACAGTATTAGTACTTAAAAATCATTACTTTATCATTCATCAAATACATAAGACGTGCAAAATACGTGCTTATTACTAGTTATCATAAAATCACTATTTATTTCAAATAAACTCTTTTTAACAACATCAAATTGGGACTTAGAGTCGACATCAGGATGGAATATCTCTATGAGATATCTTATCTTTTAGAACCTGATAAAGTTCCACTCACATCTATCTCTTGTAAATTCGGATTTTCCTTACACAAAACCTCATCGGTCAATTTCTAAAACAGTTTTTAGCCTTATTTCTCCTTAAAAATCCCAAGCTAAAAATTTGTACAAGCTTCAAAATTTGATCAACATCTTCTGTCTGCTACAGGAACAGAACAGTTTGTCACACTTAAGTTACCCTTTCATCTTCTAAGAATATGGTTATCCAAAGGATATTCTCATCTCTACTTCGGAGCTGTCAGATTTGTTTCAACTCTTCATGGAAGAAAATGTCTTCCTATAGTTTCGAGAATTGCTTTATTAGATACTCATTTTTTCTGAGTACTAGCATGCTTGCATAGGGACTACAGAAAGCAACTCTCAACGCTTGAACTGTTTTGGTCACTATGTTTCCAAATTCAATATGTCAATTTCTGACCCACAATTGCTTATAGCCTTAAAAGTTTAAGTCCAAATTGTTGGAGTTGTACAATCTTCTATTACATATGCAGCTACTCTTCATTATCAGATGGTGTATAGAATTCAAAATCGTTCCCTCGATTTTTCCTAGTCTCAAGGAACAGATAATGCTCTACTCCTTCATGTAGAGTCAGATCATGTTTCTAATTGTACTTATGTACCTAGGCAGATCTCTCGTGCAAAATTGCTTAAACTCATTCCGGAGTGAAAATTTAAAGTTGTCTAATTTTGAATTGAAATAACAATTAGATCACAATTAATTAGAATAAACTTTACTGTTTTCAATACTGTTATTAGTTAGATGAATTGTTTTCAATATTGTTATTAGTTAGATGAATCTGACTATCACAGTTTTGTCAAAATAGTAAAGTATAAACAGACATATATGAAGTTTTGTTATAAATAGAATGAAAATGACTGTTAGAAATTTATCTAGACAGAAAACATGAAGTTTTATTTAGTGCAGATCCAGATTAATCTTGTTATCCTAGATCCGTCGGATTATAGATCGTGAACAGAACGGTTTAAGCGATGCAGAATTATAAAGTGATTTGAACGCAATATTTGAGCTTAACGTGAGAAAAACCCTAATAGGGAAAACTCACGTGTCCGCACCCTGCGAACAAAAATAATCACTAATAAGAAAAGAGATTGCACAGTTCAATATAAGCTACAGAATAAATTTACGCATAAATTTATCAAACATCCAATAAATAAATCACTCTCTGATTCTTCTATGGCGTGTAATATGAGTTGGCGTCCCACCACTCTTCAGTAACTTTCTTTGACACTGCAACTTTCTTTAGCTACCTCGAACTCACGTTCGAACACGATCCAAACCTCCCGTTTGATCTTTAGAATGAAAGTTTTTTCTTCTTGTAGTGATTGATAAACTCCTCTCGGAGAACTACAATTTGTAGTTTACTAATCGATTTTTGGCATGAATGAATAAGCTCTATATCTCTAGAATATTCATGCACATCGAGAAGTCACACAATGAATAAGTCGTGTTTAATTAGCATCACATGAAAATATTAGCTTCAAGACTTCTTGTCTGAAAACATCCAAGTTTCCCTTATTTATGTGCAATCGGATTTCTTGTCCATCAAGAATCCTATTTGCACCAAATCTTGATTTCCTGCAATTAAATCAAGAATAAGATAAGGTAAGATAATTCAAGAATCTTACCATAAGTGACGATAAGGTAAGATAATCATAAATCCAATAATCTTACCATAAGTGATGACAAGGTCGGATAATTATCAATTCCATAATCTTACCATAGAACCAATCTTTGATACCAAGAATAAAATCATGATCTTTGGCCAACAAGATTTTCGGCCAATCACAAAATTGTCACAATATTTCTTGATCAATATTTCTTGATTTTAATCATAAAAGATAAGCAAGAAATCTTGATCAATATTTCTTGATTCTAAAAAATATTATCTCCAATATTAAATGATTATCACAAATATATAGGAGATAAAAATATTATATCCAAGAAATATTTAAATAATTTAATTAAACTTAATAAATTACTAAATACACGTATTTAGTAATTAAATTAAATTTACTTAAATTACAAACTTGTAGAAAAATAGAAAATGCCAACTTAAACAAGTTAACACAGAGACATGGATTACAACCTATGAACAAGCCCACAAAGAAACAAAAAATCTGCTCCAATACAATCTGAAAAACACTTTTCAGAAAAAAAAGGTCTAATGAAGATGTTGAAATAGTCTTCAAAAGGGATGTTGTGCCAAAGATGTTTCCCTACATAGTTTGCATATACAAAGGAAGAAATTCTTATCTATGCTTTTGATGCAAATGGAAGGCCAATACATAGCAGAATAGATGATATTGCACAAATTTTCTGGGATGTTTTCTCTTGCTCCAATTGTTTAGCAGTAGACATTGATTATGACTTTCCCCATCAAAGAAGAAAGTCTAAAAGAATTAGTCAAAGAAAGTTACATAAAGCTTTCTATGATAATGATTCGAGAGCTGGATTGCTTGGAGAACCCTCTGGAAATTTGACTATTATGTCAAATATACTCCACCACCTAGAAATGATGATCTTATAATTCCTACTTAATGGTGGTGGTGGTGGTGGTGATGATGATGATGATGATGATGATTGTAACAAATTTCATAAGAAATGGGATTTGGATGATAATCCACCTCCATCTTCCCTTCCCATGGCTATGTTTCATCCTCCAACTAAAGAAGAGTCTCCTCCCTTGGAGACTTTTGAAAAAGATCATTCTACACATTCATGGAAAATAAAAAACTCAAGCACCAGGAGACCAGATGGATCTGTGCATCCTCTTTCAACAGCAACAACCACTTTGAATTGGCAATCAGAAAATGCAGTACAACAGAATGCTTTGATAAAAAGATTGACAAAAGCCAGTAAATTATTAAAAAAGACTCTAAAATAGTTGACTCAAACGTGACTCTCTTGAGTCAAACCCAATGATTTCTCCATCAACTTCATATTTCCCTTCTATTTATTTCACTATACAATCTTCCCAAACACGACCTTTATATTATTCTATATATCAAGGATCCACTTCTACCCTTTTCAATCCTGAAGAATGAGAGCAAAAGAAAAAACCAACCATGCCTACTAAAAAGTCCAAACCTACTGCTATACAACAAACACAATCATTTTCTTCTCAAGATTTTCCACCACCAAATCCCTCAAATGATGATTAAAAATCTTATTTCTACTTTCCTTCGACAAACTCATAGCCAAAACATGCATACTCTCCCACTCCATTCCATAACAAATTATACTAGTTCCGAAATTGAGTCTGTTGAATCTTCTGAAGAATCCTCGAATGAGTTTATAGATGAAAATCCTACTTTCTATATGATTGATCAGGCACAAACATGTCAGTCTTAAACTTAACCTCCACAAGGCACAATTGAACCAACTGTTGATGAATCAGAAGTAGCTGATGAAGATATGATGGATACTCATGTAACTAACAACTATTATTCTTCAAATGGATATTCTCTATCAAAATTCACTTTTGATGACATCCCTCCATGACAATGGAAATACAGATAGCAAGAAATGAAAGCTTGGTATACTACAAAACTTCAAAAGCTAAACATGACTCATACTAAAGTCATAAAATTCTTCTTAGCAAGAATTAAAGGTTTTCTCAGAGATTGGTATGATTTAATAGGTGAATATAGACAACTTCAGTTTATCTAGGCAACAAATACCACTGATTCTTTTATAAATACCTTGTATAGGGAATTTTGCAAAAAATTTGATCATGAAAAAGAGATTGCTAGAGGATTTTTCAAATTGAAGTGTTGTTCTCATAATCCAAAAGATCTTGAAAAACACTTTAGAAATTTTGCTCAACGATATTATCTCATTGGTGGAATGGATGATACCAACATCAAACAAGCTTATTTGAAATCTATTCATCAACCTCTTGGCCAAGAAACATTAAGAACAATGGAAATGAGAGAATAGCTTTTAACTGTACATCTTTTGTTGAACTTCACTATTGGATAATGAAAACGTTGAAAAAGTTGTGTAATCAGAATGCTTTCCTCAAAGACATCATTGCAACTAGAAAAAAATTGAAAAATGCTTGTGATAAGCCTTATTTGCAGATTAAGTGCAGTCTATCTATGAAAGATTGTAATTGTCGAGGAAAGAAAAAATTCCACAAAATAAGAATGAAGTTTTCACGAAGAGATACTCCTTCTAATCCCTTTTAAAAGAAAGAAACGGGTTTTCAGAAGAAAATTCTCAAAGAAAAAAGGAAATGGATGCTTTATCTGTGAAAAGAAATGACATTTTTTGCAAAAACCCGCCCTAATAAGAAAAAGGAGAAAATTCTTTATCAAATTTTCACGATCACAAAAATTGACTATGGTGATGAGAATCTTGGATCTTTGTTTTATGAAGAAGATGAACAAACACAGGAGACTGTCTTTGCACTTGAATATGATTTGGATAAAAGTCTTTCTGATTAATCTAATGGCGCAGGAGATTGTTATGGCATGCATATTGTGTAGCGCCCCGAGTTCCGTATACCCGATTCACTACGTCATTTTCTGTCTAAATTTTTTCGAATAATATTTTTTCGGAAGAAATAATTGAAATTCATTTTTGGCAACATTAAATAACTGTAATGGCCGATAAAATTGAAACATTTATGAAACCATTTGAAATAGTAAATCGAACCATTAATTTTGTAAAGAAATTGACAATGTCATAATTTCTCAAATAAATGAACTTCTCTAAATTATTCGATTGTTTGGAAAAATACGAAAATCATTAACGTCAAACTTTCAACCGTTTAACGATTATTGCCACCATCATTCATCGCTCGCCACCGTCTCCGAAATCTGCAAAACTGTTAAAAAGTAGGGTGAGTATTTCATGGGGGAAATACTCAGTAGACTCATCGCAAATTAATTTAATTTATAAGATGATTAAACACATAAATCCCGGCTCTTTATAAAACGGGCATTGATAGAGCTTCTTTATAAAACTGCTCTTGATAAAACTCATATTGTGCATTACAGCACGGGACATATTTTGCAAATCATAGGCTCTTTGAAAATAGCTCTTTGAAAACAACTCTTTGAAAACCATATACTTATAAAAACATTTTAATTATGCCTAGCATAATTTCCTTTGAAAGCATAACATAAGATAGGATTGAAATCCTCATTAACATAGGGAGACACAAGAACTTTACCGAACTTAGGTGACAATAATTCTTATGCAGTAAAATCATAATAACAGTAAGTATACCAAAACATAATTCTTGAAATTCATAGGGATCATTTCCATCATAACATAAGATAGGATCGAAATCCTCATAAACATAAGAATTTTACCGAACTTCGGTGGCAAGAATTCTTATGTAGTAAGTATACCAAGCATAATTTTTGAAATTCATAGGGATCAATTGCATCAAATAATAAGATAGGATCGAAATCCTCATAAACATATGCGACAGGAATTTTACCGAACTTAGGTGGCAAATCCTCATAAACATATGGAAACATAGGAATTTTACCGAACTTCGTGGCAAATCCTCATAAACATAGGAGACACAAGAATGTTACCGAACTTCGTGGCAAGAATTCTTATGTGTAGCGCTACTAAAACTCCGGTCCCCTTAACATATCATAACTTATCATATGGGACCCATAACAATCTTGGTAGATTGATTTCATAGCAATGATCCAAAAAAATTTTTCGTGAAGCATAGGGTATACTTACTTTTCATAAAAACATAAGGTATATTTACCTTTCATAAAAACATACTTACTTTTCATAAAAACATAAGGTATATTTACCTTTCATAAAACATACTTAATTTTCATAAAAATGACTTTCACAAGTCACATGACATTTATATGAAATCATAATTTAAATCAATTAATAAGTGCGAGTCTACCTCAAATCCGACGAGTGCAAAGTTGAGCGGGAATGACTTCAATTTCTTTAAATTCTCCGTACGCTTCGTCTTAGCCAATAAGTCACTTTAGTATATCGAATATATAGTTCAAAATGATAAATTATAATTTGAGGACTAAAATTGATGTTTTGAAAGTTGATGGACTAAAATGAATACTTTTGAAAGTTCAGGGACTAAAATAGATATTTTGAAAGTTGAGGGACTAAAATGAATACTTTTAAAACTTGGGCTTAAAAGTAAATTAACAGTGACTGAAATAATAGATTTTGAAAATGAAAGGGCTGATTAAAACTCATTTAAAACTTTGGGGCTGAAATGGATAATTTAAAAAGTTGGGGACTGATTTGAAATAACTTTAAAACTGTAGGGACCAAGCTGAAATTTCTAAAAGTTGAAACATTATAATCAGATTCTTTCACTTCTCTCTCTACCATTTCTCTCTCTCTCGATCCAAGCTCTCTCTCTCTCTCTCTACACTCATACGCAGCGGTGATGAAGATACCGCCGGCGATTTGCCGATTAAATACCGCGGTCGAACGGCGGCGGTCAGGTAGTAGTGGGGTGGTGGCTGGAGGAAGGTATTTGGATGATTTATTGTGGAAAACTGAGACCAATTCAAAACTTGAAATCGAAATCGGAGTTTGTGATTTAGGAGCCTGATTTCCAGTGAAGGGAGCGGCGATTGAGGTAAGAAATTGGTTCATCTATTACTGGGTTTTGGGTTTTGATTTGTGAGGAGCAGTCGTTGGCGGATTTGACTGTTGGTGGTTTGCAGGTGGTATTGAGACTGTGGTTCGGCTGAGTGCGGTGGTGGTGCTCAATTTTGATTGATGATGATGAATGCTGATTCAATTTGGTGTTTGAGTATGGTGATGATAGTGTCGGTTGGCAGTGGTGTTGCAGATTTTGATCTGGGTAGTGAATTGGCTGCAAATTGGGAATCAAAGTTTGGTTCTTGGGTCAGTGGTGATGCTGATGATGTTCATGATTCGATTTGGTAAATTTTGGTGATGAATTGAGGGCTTGGTTTTAGGTAGTGAAGTTGCAGTCGATGAGTGCAGACAGTGGTGGCTGGATTGCATTGTGATGGTTCGGACTATGAGTTGGAGGTGGTAACTTGACAGTGATGATACTGATTGCAGTGTAAATGGTTTGTGCAGTAGTGGATTGATATAATGATGGAAAAGCTGTGGTTATGGATTGATGATGATGATAATGGTGCTGTAAAGGAATTTGTGGGTGTATGAATGATAATGATGAAGATGCTTTGATGATGGTATATTGAGGTGGAAAGAATGATAAAGAAGGAAGAAAAAAATGTAGGGGACGTGAGTTGTGATGGGGAAGAATATGTATTGATTTGATACTATAGAATATGATAGTGTAGAATTAGGTGTAAAATTATTTGTACAAAAATGATGATGTTATTGTGTAAAGAATTGTTGTCTTGGTGTAAAGAAGAAGACATGTGGGCAAATTTGGATTTTAGAAAGATTTTGAATATAATACTTTGAATAAATAATTAAAATAACATAATTTTAGAAATTCGGATTTTAATTTAAAATCGAACAAATTCGATATTTCTTGACTTGGCTAGACGAATCCGTCGCGGCGTTAATTTCAAAACAATGAGTGAAATAGTAGCGACACAATTTTCTAAATATTAAAATAATTATAAAATTGCGTAAAATTCTGAGTCGCTACATATTGTTAATCAAGGCTTTTCATCTATTGAAATAAAACTCTTTACAAGAAAATATGAAAGGCTCATAACAGTTGCAGGATTATTTGATATTGGTGCAACATGTTCAATTCTAAATCATGCCATTCTTCATGATCGTTTGTGGAAAAGCCATCGGCAAAATTTCGAAGCTGCAAATGGAGACATTTTTTCAACTGAAATAATCAACAAGACTGTCACAATCCAATTCTTCCCTAAACTTGTATTTCTCAAAAATTGATTGATTCTTCTTTACCTAATAAATATATTATCATTGCATGGGATGTTATTAAGTGATTATGGGAAAAGAATGTTATTATTCATCAAAATGGTCTCAGATATAAATCATATTTTCAACCATACATACAAATGACCACATGCTTTACCATGACCCTTCCAAGTCTCACAGAAATATTAATCCGAGATTGTTGTGCGGAATCTTAGGTGGCGTTTTGTTTGTATTTTATTTTGTATTTTCATTTTCGAAAATGTTTTGTATTTTGTATTTTTATTTTTGTTTTCAAATTTGCTGAAAACGCGTTTGGTTTGTCATTTCTGAAAACTGTTTTTGAAAATGAAAAATTGAAAAATACGTTCTGTTTGAAATTTTGCAAAATACTACTTAAACTATTTTTAATTAATTTACTTGCAGAATACTATTGACTCAAATTTAAATTTCCTTTCATAATATACTGAAAACATGGTTACATGCAACACATTAATGTGAGCATTAAGAGTCTATATTAATACAGTTTGGTTAGGTTCGGGATTTGAGGAAGCTCTAGTTCTATTAAAATCCAGAAAATGCAAGTTCTTTCAAAACTATTAGAGTCCATTTATCAAGACATTTTTTGAAATATAACAAAAAGAATTTTCACTTAATTTTTTTTGTAATGTTGATATTGAATTCAATAAAACTTTATTTAAGCATAGTTCCAAGTTAAGATAATGTTAGGATAATTCTTTAAAAAAAAAAAAAAAAATCCCAAAACGCGTTTTTCGCATTTTGAATATTTTTTTATTGAAATACACACAAAACGCCCAAAATGAGGTTTTGAGCGTTTTGTGTACAATTTTTTTTTTCAAAATGTGTTTTCGAAAATGATAAAGAAAACGTGTTTTTAGTATTTTCGAAAATAAAAACAGTAAAAAGAACAGAGCCTTTCCTCACTAAATGCTCAAATTCACTTTGGAAAAACCCTCACTTTTTATCTCTCTCCCATTCAAGAAAAATGAAAATGTCAACCCTACAAAAGCTAGTCATCTTGGAATGAACCCAAAACATCTTCAACCAACCACAAAAGAACTTACTCAGTTACAAACTAAAGGTTTTATTGAACCAACATCTACACAATGGGTATGTCATGCATTCTAATTCAATAAATGAAGTGAATAGGTTCGAGGAAAATCAAAATTGGTGATTAATTACAAGTGGTTAAATGTTTTCATTGCAGATGATAAATTTCCTCTTCCAGACAGAAAAAAGATGTTTGTGAATCTGTCTCGTGCACAGATCTTCTCAAAATTCGATCTTAAACAGGATTTTGAAAATTGGGAATTAAATATGAAGAAAGACACAAAACTGCATTTTGCATTTCAATCCATCATTGCCAATGGACAGTTATGCCCTGCAGCATAAAAATAGCACCCTCTCTCTTCCAGAAAGTTATGACAAGAATCTTTGATCCCTTATTGGATACAACTTTTGGTTTACATTGATATCTTGTTATTATCTGAAGATGAAGAGTCTCACGCCAATCTATTCTCAAATTTCCAGATCTTGTTAAGCATTATGGTGCTTTCATAAAAGAAAATGGTGATTGATGTTAAAGAAGCAGAATTTTTGGGTATGCATATTAAAGATGGTCAGGATTCACTCCAACCTCATGTTGGCCAAGAACTTCTTAAGTTTCCAGATGAAAATTTTGTCAAAAAATGAAGTTCAACAATTCCTTGGTGTTTTCAATTATATGGCAGATTTTATTGATCATCTTTCATCGGTTATACAGTTTTGTGAAAAATAGCGCAAGTGTACGATATCGTGAACAAGTCGTAAAAGTTAACTTTTTGAGTTCGGAATGTCAATCCCACGAGGACTAATATACTTATTACTAGCTTTGATTAATCAATTCCTAAACTACAAATAAATGTCAAGAATGTGATTTTTGAAATATTAAAATAGCGAAGCAATGAAATGTGAAAATAAAAAAAATAAAAAATTGAAATGATTTGATTTTTTTCCCTCATGAATAGAAAATGTTGGGGCTCATGATATCCTATTCAATTTCTCATCTTATGTATTGTTCCGAAAGTAGGGTTTAATCGAATTTACAATTTTATCGAAATTTTTCCTCTCGAGTTTAAATTGGTTCTATCGAGATAGGTCAACCACATATCTCTATGATTGGTCAGAATAGAACCCCAACTATGTATCTCTACCCTTTTGTCAATTGTCGGATTTTATTTCTTGGTCTAGGCGTTAATTCATCTCTCGGATTGTGAAAACAACTCACAATTCATCAAATTGGTGATCAAGTAATTCATACATTAAACATATTAATAAAATCAACACATAAAATAATTTGTCCAAACTAGAGAATTGAAATTGAATATTTAAACACAATCACATCGTTCGTCTGAACAAAAAAATTAGTTGCACATGATAAAATAAAAACAAGAAGAATAAAAAAAATGACAACATCACCAAATTCTTGAATTGATTTGAGAAGAAGAAAGAATTCTTGCACCAAGATCCAATCTTCATCTCAAGTTCTTGAATTGTCCTTTAACTTCTAAGAATTTCTCCTTGATTTCTTGTAGAATATTTATGAATAATCAATTGGGCAACCCTCTTCTAGGTTAAAATAGGTTTTTTTATAGTTTAAAAGTCAAGAAAGTGGTTTAATCCTTGTGGGCTTGAAAACAAATCAAAAAAATAAAAGAAAAACCAAAAAAAGCACGAAAAACCCTACAAGCGCGCCGTGGTCGGGCCTCGGGTTGCAAACCCGTGGTAGGGCCACAGAAAACAGGCCAGGACAGGACCACGGGTCAGCCACGGTTTGCAAACCCTGGTTGACCCGCAGTTGAATTTTCTACTATGTCCGTCGAACTTCAAACGTGCATAATTTTTTATATACAACTCCAATTTGTGCTCCGTTTGTTGCATTGTACTCTACATTCAATTATATTCCTAATGATATATTATGAGTTCTATGAAGATATATGTACTAAAATTTATGCACTGATTTCTTCACATACTCCACACATGACTTTCTCGTTTTGCTTCAATTTCTTCCAAATTCGGGTTTTTCCTAAAACAATCAAAGAAAATAAACAATTAAGCAATATCAAACTAAAATACTCACAATTTTCTAAATTTTAGATCAAAATTAGTACAAAAGAATACTTATCAAATTCTCCAAACTTAAACTCTTATTCATCATCGAATAAGATAAAACATATAATCACACAAATATAGCAACATAATAAGATTAATGACACTAACACATGTTAAATAACTTTTCGAATTTGCTTCAAGATTTAAACTGTTACTCATCCCCGAAAAGTTTTCAAATAATGTTATACAAGTCTTAACTCAATACATGCTCGATGTGTGTGTATGTGTGTGTGTATTTTTTTTTTTTAGTCAACTCTATCCATGCATTAAACGTAACAATAAAATCAACAAATAAAACAATTTGCCCAAACTAGAGAATTGAAATTGAATATTTAAACAAAATCACATCGTTCGTCCCAACAATAGAATTAGTTGCACATGATAAAATAAAAATAAGAAGAATAAAAAAATGACACCATAACTAAATTCTTGAATTGATTTGAGAAGAAGAAAGAATTCTTGCACCAAGATCCAATCTTCATCCCAAGTTCTTGAATTGTTCAAACTAATAATAAATAAAAATTAATCCCTGGCAATGACGCCAACTTAAATAGTAGTTGTTGCTCGTTAGACAGTCCCAAAAACTTGTTGTGAAAATATCGCAAGTGCACAATATTGTGAACAAATAGTAAAAGAGGACTTTTTGAGTCCGGAATATCAATCCTACAAAGAATAATTTACTTATTACTACCTTTGATTAATCAATTCCTAAACTACAAATAAATGCGAAGATTGTGATTTTTGAATTTTTAAAATAGTGAAAGTAATTAAATGTGAAAATAAAATAAATAAAATAATTAAAATGATTTGATTTTTGTTTTTCTTATGAATGGAAAATGTTGGGACTTACAATAGTAACTTGGTTATCTTATTCAAATTCTCGTCTCATGCATTGTTCCGAAAGTAGTGTTTATTAAAATTCACAATTTTATCCAAAATTCCCCTCTCAAGTTTAAATTGGTTCTATCTAGATAGGTCAACCACATATCTCTACGATTAGTCAGAATAAGCCCTAAATAGATGCATTCAATGACAAGAATTCAAAATGATTACGACAACCCCAACTATGTATCTTTACCCTTTTGTCGATTTCCGGATTTTATTACTTAGTCTAGGTGTTAATTCACTTCTCGAATTATGAAAACAACCCCATAGTTCATCAAATTGGTGATCAAGTAATTCATGCATTAATCTTAATAATAAAATAAATACATAAAACAATTTTCCCAAAACTAGAGAATTGAAATCAAATATTTAAACAAAATCACATCATTCGTCCCAACAATAGAATTAGTTATACATGAAGAAATAAAAACAATAAGAATAAAACCATCACCAGATTTGAGAAGAAGAAATAATTATTGCACGAAGATCTAATCTTCATCCCAAGTTCTAGCATTGTCCTTTGGGTTCTAAGAATTTTTCCTTGATTTCTTGTAGAATGTCTATGAATAATCAATTGGGGAACTCTCTTCTAGGTTAAAACATGTCTTTTTATAGTTTAGAAGTCAAGAATGTGGTTTAATCCTTGTTGGACTTGAAAACAAATAGAAAAAATAAAGGAAAAAAATCGCGAAAACCCTATAGGTGAGCTGTGGGAAACGGGGCCAGGACAGGACCGTTGGTCGGCCGCGGTTGACCCGCGTTGAGTTTTTTGGTCTGTCCGTCGAACTTCAAACGTTTATAACTTTTGATATACAACTCCGATTTCTGCTCCGTCTGTTGCTTTGTACACTACATTCATTCCAATGATATATTATGAGCTCTATGTCGATATCTGTACTAAAATTTGTGCACTGATTTCTTCACGTACTCCAAACATTACTTTCTCGTTTTGCTTCAATTTCTTCGAAATTCGAGTTTTTCCAAAAACAATCAAAATAAATAAACAATTAAGCAATATCAAACTCTAATTATTCACAATTGTCTAAATTTGAGATCAAAATAAGTATGAAAAAATACTTATCATACGGCTATTGTAACTTATGCTTAAACATAATCTACCTCCATTGTCATCAACCTAGAGACAGACAGTTAAAGTCATCAAGCAAAACGTTAATAATCTCCCAGCCTTACAAATTCCTACAGATAGAAAACACATTCTTCAAATGGATGCAAGTGATTGTTTTTGGGCAACAGTTCTACTCGAAGAAAATGATGGAAAAAGGAGGATTTGTGGATTCAAAAGCGGATCATTCACAGAATTAGAAAAGCATTATCATTCTACCTTCGAAAAATTCTTGCAGTAAAAACAGGAATTGAAAAGTTCCAATTCCATTTTATTGGACACAAATTTTTGGTAGAAATGGACCTATTAGCTTTTTCAAAAATGCTCTCTTTCAAGAGAAAACAAATTCCAAATTCTCAACTTCTCAAATGGACATAATGGTTTTAAAACTTTGACTTTGATGTCAAACACATAGAAGGAAAAAACAACTTGCTACTAGATCTTTTCTCCAGACCAAAGATTTCCTCTATCCTACCACATATTTCAGTAATTTACATGATGACTTCTATGTCTTCAAACCCTCTTCCTCACATAGAAACTTTTCCTCCTGAACTCATAAGAAACAAAACTCTCAAATCTACATCCAAAGATCTCATGCTCAAATATCAATCCAATGTGCTTTGGATCAAAACGGAAATCAATCAAACAATTCCACCACAAATTTGGCCAGATTATGAACAAATGCATCGTGGGAAGCCTTACTAATAGATTACACTCAAAGGATCCAACAAGACATCCAAATTTATCAAGATACACATCTTCAAAGATTTTGTACAGTTGCAAATCTCGAATATAACTATGCATTTGATTACCAATGGGGACAGATGTACAAGAGAAGACCCACACAAAGCCTCGGTGAAACAACAAAGTACTTAGAAAGGACTCCAGAAGGACGCCAGTTGAGAAAAGGACAAATGGAAATTCTGGGAAAACTTTTTAAAGCTTGGACCAAAGCATGAAAGAGAAAAAAAAAATCTTGAAAATGAAATGAACTAAACCTGGTGGCCCTTGTTCAAAATCCATTGAAAAAGAAAAAGAAAAAACATGATCGAGCAGATAACAAAAAGAAAAAATCAAACCTAAAAGACACAAGAACAAGTCAAGAACAAAGCCAAGAAAATGAACAATTCCCTCATATCAATTATGATGACAACGTTTTCCAAAACTCACAAGATCCGTTGTTAACTGAAATGGAACTCCTTGAAAAATCGGAAACTCAAGAAAAAGAAGCCAATGATACCTATATACCTTAGTTACAATACGGTTTTCCTTATCAACCAAAGGACTTCGTGAATCTCGACACTCCATGACAGAACAGTACATGATTTACTTTACTAAAGAAAATCTTGCTTTATTAAAGTATAAGTTTCTTTTTAAAAGTTTATGGTCTGTATGGGAAATAATGTATCCATTTACTTTATATTATTGAACTATATGTCAAGGGGGATTTTTATTTTCAAAAAGAATGATAACATGAGTCAAAAAGCTTGTACTATGTGTGTTAAATAATAACGCGTGTCCACTATGTCGGAACCGCGTGAGGCTCGTTTGTACTATTAGATGTTTTTCTCCATCTATATAAGGAGAGTCCTTCATTGTAAATCATCCGAAGTTAAATAATAATATTAAGTGTGTTTTGTTTGCATCACGTTCTTCTAATTTCTTTCAATTTTTATTAGATTTCCAAAGGTACTAAATGATAATATGTTAGATTGATATGAAGCAAGATCAGAGTAGGAAATATGACTATGTTCTTCAGTTGCCCCTTCAAGGAGATCCTCTACATCAGAAAATTCTCTACTACCACATTCATCTGTCCAGGTGATTTACAACAAGTCTCAGACCCTTTGTTGAGTCTATTAAGACGTTGTGTGAGCTAAAATACCGTGATTTGCTGTAGGATTGTTGTCACTCCACTCATTTGGCTTTAAGTAACTAAAAAACTAAGAGGGAATTACTACTTATTTCCCAATTTTTTTGATATTATAAAAATTTCATTAATCATAAAATCGAGATTTTGACTCTTCAACGTATGGGTTCTAGACTTCTAGTTAATGAAAATTGATAATGTTGTTAAAATGATTTAAAATTTCTTTGATTTTAACATGAACTCACGTAAAAATCGAACTTTCAATTATTATTTATGTCACAAGGATTTTTCTTAAAAAGAATTAAAGCAAGAATATCTTTAGTAACCATCATCTGTCAATTAATTTATAAAAAATACATTTTCAAACGTTAATTCTAAAATTAGGTTACCCTATTTCTTCTTTTAATTATTATTATTATTAATTTTTTTTGGAGGAGACAATAGCACAAGTCAATGTCATATACTCCTACGGAAATGAGTCATCAATGATAAATTTCATAAATTATGAATGGAGAGTGAATTTACAAGATTGCAATTTCAAAAATGGAAAAAAAAATTCAAAAAATCAAAAAATAAATTGCTAATATTTTTGGAAAAAGAAAAAGGAAAAATAAATAAATTACAATATGCTTGAGAAAAGGATAAGAAATATAAATAAATAAAATTGATATGTTTTAGGGAAAGATTAAAATATAATAAATAAATTAATGATAATTTTGGCGGAAGAAAGGAATAAAATTAGGGGAAAGGTACACAATTAGAACACTTCAATTATTACATTTTAAAACTAACAAACTTATTATTATTTTTAAATCAAGTGTTTAATAATAATAATAAATAATTATAATATTATATATAATATAAAAATAATCACCCCTTATATTTTAAATTAAAACTAATATAATTTTAAATATAAAAATTCAAACACCACCCACCCCCACCAAATCACATTTGGTTATACAAGTCACAGTTTGGTCCCAACTACAAATTTAGTAGCAAAATTCACCCACGTCATCCAATCCACTTGCTAAATCATAGTATGGTCTCAAAAAGTCACAATTCGATATAGCTACAAATAAAGTCGTAATCAAACATTTTTACTCGCATATTATTTGTTGGCCACAAATCGTTTTTTTGTGTGAATATTAGTCAATATTCTGGTCATGATTACCTAATAATTATCACATTTGTGATTGATAAAATTTTACAACATATAAATTAATCAAACGATCACATTTCGTACTCGTCACAAGTCGCACAAAGTGACAACTAGTCAATATTGTGATTACAATTACCTAATAAACTTGTCACATTTCTGACTAAAAGGTTCACACAAAGTTAGGGTTGACGCAAATCGAACGATCACATTTCGTATTCGTCACAAGTCACACGGTTACATTCCGTACGCATCACAAGTGGTACAAAGTCACAATTAGTCAATATTTTGGTAACAATTACTTAATAAACTGATCACATCATATACTCATCACAAGTCTCGCTAAGTCACAAATACAAATATAGTCGAGGTCAAACATTTTGCGACATATTATTTATTGGTCACAACTTACTCCTTTTTTTATCACGTTTAATCATTATTTTTGTCACAATTATCTAATAATTGGTTATAATCCATACTTGTCACAAGTTGCATAGAGTCATATTTAGTCGATATTGTTAGAAAATTTATCACAGACAATTATTTATTTATGATCCAAAATCATCATGCTGAATTATCAAGAATGAAATAACTGAAGCGGAAGCGTACCTTAATCAAACGTGGTTCACGATGATCGATTGCGGTGTTTGGATCTTCTAAATCAATACGCAGTCCTTATTTTCTCTCTGATGATGGGATGTCAAAAAGAATGAACAGTACGTACGATTCAGGGACCATAACCGACTTTATATACTGAATTGCCAGTTAACCTAATCCGGTCCATCATGAATTAGGTAATGGCCTGATATCTACACATAAAAGCCCATACATTATTTTAGATGCATTAAAGCCCGATATATATAAAATCCTTATTAGATCACTTTAAATGGGCTTAACCAAAATTGATAACCTTTTATTCAATACACAATAATTCACATATAAGCCCACACGATTGATTAAAATCCTTACAATCTCCCACTTGGGCTATATGTGTAACCTTACAATTGTGTATCAATCATAACCTTATGAGTACTCAGAATTTTGCTATCATTACTGAATGCATCCCCAAACAATCCGGTCCATCAATTATATCAACATAGGATCAAAGCAGCTTTCGCTACATTAATCGTAACTAAACCTATCAATGGTCACGTATATTGACATAACTGAATGACATGGATCAAGTATGGATGTGTAGCATGAAAATTACATGTAATGTGATCTTCAACATGCCTATTTCCAACTGGTCCAACTTTAGTGAGATCATCCTCAAACGAGTTCAGAGATAATAAACCTGAAACCTTACAGCCGTAAATAACTTTAACTTTAAACTGTATCCAAAAGGAAAATAAATGTGTCTAATGCACCCAAAATACAAACTCCCACTGAAACCGAATATCCTCAAGAAATACAACACTCATATGAGTATTGTGCTCATGAAAGACCTTGGGTTGTAATACTTTAGTTAGCGGATCCGCAATTATGGAGTTTTTCCCAATGTGCTCTTATTGACATGTGTCCACTCTGAACTGTATCCTTCACAACCAGGAACTTATGTCAATGTATTTTGACTTAGTTGAACTCCTGTTGTTACTGGAATATAAATCTGCTGAGTTATTGTCACAATATAACTTTAGTGGTCTTTCTATACCATACAGAATACGCAGCCTTGTGACAAAATTTCACAGCTATATTCCATAATTAGATGCCCCCAAAATTGCTACAACTGTACTGCCAAGTGAAAGAAGCTAAAGTGTCTGTTAAGCACTCCATCCGGAAATAGCTCCTCCAACCAGCAGATAAATGTAGCCTGATGTGGATCTTTTACTTTCTTGGCATCTAGTAAAATCGGAATCATAATACCATATTATCTCCAACTGATCCGATTTTCTGTATGTGAGCATGTAATCTTTTGTTCTCTTTAAATACCTTATAACCCATGTTTGACTGCTTTCCAAATGATCCATCCCAGGGTTACTTAAATATCTCATTAGTATCCCAATAATGTATGCAATATCCGAACACATACAAATTTGAGCATACATCAGACTTTCTATAGCTTAACTATATGGGATCCTCTACATTTCTTTAAGATAACTTTTCGGGCATTAGTTGAGACTAAATTGTCTCCCTTAGCGATAGGGCTGTCCCCTGATTTACTGTCTTGCATGCCAAACTTCTTAAGTACTTTATCGATATAGCCCTTTTGTGACAATTCAAGAATACCCCGAGAACAATCCCGGTGTATCTGAATTCCTAATACAAAAGAGACGTCATCAAGATTTTTAATCTCAAAATTTCTTGACAAAAATCTCATAATTTTATGTGACATGCCTATATCATTAGTGGCAAGCAATATGTTATCAACATACAAAATAAGAAAATACACTTATTCCCACTGAACTTGTAATACATACAATCATCAACAACATTAATCTCAAAACCAAATGAGATAATTGCTTGATGAAATTTGTATTACCCTTAACGGGAAGCTGTCTTGAGTACACAATGAATTTCTTTAATTTGCAAACCATATTCTTTGGGTCTACTGACACAAAGCTTTCTGATTGCACCAAATAGATCGTCCCATCAATGTCGTCATTGAGAAACGCCACCTTTGTATCCATTTGATGTAACTCGAGGTCAAAATGTGCAACAACCTGACTTTCCTGAAAGAGTCTTTTATTGAAACTGAAGAGAAAGTCTCTTTACAATCAATACCATCATTCTGTGTAAAGCATTTAGATACAAGACGAACCTTATATCTTTCCACATTACCTATCGAATCCCTCTTGGTTTAAAATTCTATTTAAGACCAATGGGCTTCGCACCTTCTGGTAATAGGACAAGATCTCAAACTTTATTGTCTTGCATATGCTTATACTTCTTATTTACGACATCAATCCACTTCTGAGAGTTAGAACCTTGCATGGCCTGATGGAAATTGATTGAACAATCTTTCACCATTCCATTATTTCCTTATGTTTTTGGAAAAATACTATTTAAATTATCCGGAATAACAATTTTTCCCTTTCTCTCGTGGATCTCCTTAATGGCTTTAGTTATTGAGGTTGTTGAGTTTGTACTTCTGAAATTTACCTTATTTTGGATGGGAGGTTCTTCAATATTGTCTAATTGAGGTTCCGGATATGCTTTTTGATCAATGACATGCATAAAAACTTGCACATTGTCAAAAGCAACAATAGGAATCGAAACCGATCATTCCTCAACTTCTTCCTTAAAGACAATATCTCTAACCTTATTTCTCCCCCAAACTCAACATCCTCAAAAATGTTGCATTTCCCATTTCAAAAGTTGACTTAAGTGTGGGATCTTAAAATTAATAGCCCCTTAAACACTCAAAACAATTCATAAAGTAGCTGCTTACTGTTTTGGAGTCCAATTTCTTTATGTGGTTTCTTTTATTTTGGACCCTTAACAACTTTATTTTCTATATTTGTTTTCTTACCCTTATCTTTAGAGGTGTTTGCCAAGTGAACACTTTCAGTTCTGTCCTGCTTCAACTTTTCTTCCTCTTGCACACAAAATAGAAAGAGCTCATTTAGAGTTCATTTCTCCCTTTGATAATTACAACTGACCTTAAATTGATTGAATTGTGCAAGAAGCTTGCACACTATGAAATGAGCTCATTGAGAGTCCATTTCTACTTTGAAAGTTATAACTAACCTTAAATTAACTATATTATGCAGGAAGCGATATCAATTCCAAATGCACGAGCAAGTCATTAGACAAGTCGAGTTTTAGTTCCTTAAGTTTTGAAGCAGTGTGAGACATCTACATGACGTACTCCCTTATTTTCCTATTGCCTTTATACTTTATTGAAATCAAGCTTTATATAAACGTGCTTATTTCAGCCTTATCATTTTTTTCGCAAAACGTTTCTTTATTTCGGCAAGAAATTCATTGACATCATTTACCTCCTCAGATACTATGCCACTAAAGGCTTCCGGAATGCCGTACTTAATGATCATGAGACTCACTTAATTTAAGCAATCCCACTTCTCAAGGTTCCTCATTTGATTAGATGAACTTTCATCCGTAAGAGGAGAAGATTGCTCAGTCCTTAGTACACGGTCTAGATCCATGCAGCCAAAGAAAAGTTAATGTTCTTGTTTTGATCCTTGAAGTTTGTTCCATAAATACAGGGATTAAATTTGAGCTTGTAGATATACTACTGGCAGAATTTGAAACCAAATAGAGAACACTTAAATAAAATAGCTCACATAAATACCTTATTATGCAAATCATACTTTCAAACAATGGTAGGGCCCATCACAAGATACCTAGCACAACATCAATATTTAGTCTTTGGACAGAAATATTGACTTGTAAGTGGTACTCTTGGTGTAGTGATCAAACACTGACAGTAAGACACGTCAACCAATAAACCTTTCTTTGGACCGATTTATTGATCAGACGTTAAACCAAATAACCGTCACCTGTTTATCACCACAAGTTCATGTGAAATTCGAGCCAAATATTGACCTTCCTTTGGGCCGATCAATATCCGCATGAATAACACACAAACAAATACCTTCTAATATTCTAAGTTAATTAATATTCACAAGAGAGGTTGCTTTGACAACATGTTGCTTCAACTAACTATTTTTCGAATATTATATCTCTCAAAAGATTCCGATGTACCAAGATTTGAAACTGAAATAACTGATTTGCATCTATATTTGACTTTAGGATTTGAATTATAGAATTCAAAACTATAGAATAAAGCAATCCTTAAGTTGAGAGAATCAATTGCAATATTCTTAAACTTTTGGTGGCCAATTATGAAAAAATTTATGCTATAAGGACTTAAATTATAATTTTCCCAAAACCTTATTGGCCAATTTAGAGAAATTCCAAACTTTAGGTCCCAATTTGAAAGAAAATCAAACTTTAGAGGTCCAAAATAGGAAATTTTCAATCTTTAAAGGTTGATTTTGAAAATTTTCAAACTTTAAGGACCAAATTAAAGAATATCAGAACTTTAGATGTTGTATTAGAAAATTCTCAAACCTTAAGGGACTGAATTTGAAAATTTTCAAACTTTAGGGACTGGATTAGAAAATTCTCAAAACTTAAGGGACCAAATTAGAGAATTCTTAAGCTTTAGATGCTGATTTTGAAAATTTTC
Organism: Ligustrum vulgare; assembly: GCA_963555705.1. Taxonomy (NCBI): domain Eukaryota; kingdom Viridiplantae; phylum Streptophyta; class Magnoliopsida; order Lamiales; family Oleaceae; genus Ligustrum; species Ligustrum vulgare. The sequence goes on from OY743173.1 coordinate 1,392,009, forward strand.
ATACTTTAGGGATCAATTTAGAAAATTTTCAAACATTAGGGGCTGGATTCTAAAATTTTAAAACTTTCGGGACTGAAATACATAATTCAGAACTTTAAAAGCCCAACTTAAAAATTTCATAACTTTAGGGGCTGAAGTTTATAAAATCCAAAATTTGAGGATTCAAACTTTAATTCAAAACAAACAGGGAGGACTTTAGGTGCAATTAGATAAAAAGTCCAAAATTGCACAAACCTCCCTGAAGACTTCAAATTTCCGACACAAGTCCCTTCCATAAAACTGATTTCGCAGGGTTAGGGCTTCCGTTAACCTTAACCGCCGCCACCTAAATTCGGAGAACGCGGCGAAGCCCACCCGGCCACTCCCATTGCGATGCAGCGCTTTCTCCGACATTGCACTGCTGCACCGTCGCGCGCAGTGCTGCGTGTAGCACCCATCGCGCGCAACGCCGTGCACAACCAAGTGCACCGGTCAGCTCTGCCTTCAGCGACCGCGATTTACCATCTACCGCAAGAGGCTGCGTTTGCAACGAAGCGAAACAGCAACTCGCCCAACCCAATCGATTTCATCCACATTCAACAGCAAAATTACATATACTCAAATCCGTCCCAAAATTCGAATTCATACATACAGATTCCATATTCAAAACCAAATCGAAAAACCCAACATCCAAATTCAAATTGAAGGCATGTGCATACAGTAACATATATAGGCAGTACGCATATACATATACAAAGAGAATATCAATTTGGTTGAGACCCAAATTCCAAATCAATTTTGCAGTAAGAGTTTTACATACAGGCATGGTGATTCTTTCAATTTCAAAACCAAACTTTACATAATTTCATGTCTGAATCCACTTAATTAAACACCGAGTTTTGGAATTAAAAAATATTCTTACACACTAAAACTGAATCTATACATGCGGCAGAAAACACGAACTATCAATTACTTTATTCATACGTACGAGTGATCTGATAATCAACATGATGATTGGCTCTGATACCACTTGTTAGAAAATTTATCACAGACAATTATTTATCTATGATCCAAAATCATCATGCTGAATTATCAAGAATGAAATAATTGAAGCGGAAGCATACCTTAATCAAACGTGGTTCACGATGATCGATTGCGGTGTTTGGATCTTCTAAATCAATACGCAGTCCTTATTTTCTCCCTGATGATGGGATGTCAAAAATAATGAACAGTACGTACGATTCAGGGACCATAACCGACTTTATATACTGAATTGCCAGTTAACATAATCCGGCTCATCATGAATTAGGTAATGGCCTGATATCTACACATAAAAGCCCATACATTATTTTAGATGCATTAAAGCCCGATATATATAAAATTCTTATTAGATCACTTTAAATGAGCTTAACCAAAATTGATAGCCTTTTATTCAATACACAATAATTCACATATAAGCCCAGACGATTGATTAAAATCCTTACAGATATATATGTAACAATTACCTAATAATTGGTCACAACCACTATTCAAGTCACCAACCCCACCCCCACGCTCACCCCCAACCACACCCTTCACCCCACCTCATCACCAATCCTAATCCCCATTCCCACTCCAATTCACGCCCACCACCTTCCAAACTGATTACTTTCCTCTACTACGAACGTCTCGTCGATGCTGCCGCCACAACCACCACCACAGGAAAACAATACCACCACATGTAGAGCCACCTCATCCCCACAACACCACCACCAATTTTACCAACACATTCACAACTATTATTGCACTACTAACTTCACCAAAGCGGCCCGAAACCACCATTTTAAAAAAATATAAAACATAGTGATGAGGCCGACGAGGAACAGATGAAGGTGCCAGGCGGCGGCGCCACACTAAGGAGGCCAGGCAACGATGTGCGAAGAAAGCTTTGTAGCAACGATGACGACGAGCGAAGTAAGCTCCGATGAAGTTGAGAAGCAGCTGCATCGAGAGGCCAAGAAGCGTTGCTTGTGAGCACAGTGCCATCGAAGGAGGGATGTACCATCGGAGAGTTGTGTCGCCAAGAGATGGAGGTGATTCAAAGAAAAATTGTTAATTGCTATTTGGAAGGAATTTAGGTAGGAAATGAGAGGAGGGAGAGAGTTAAAATGGGGATTTAAGGATTGAATTTAATATTGTAGGTTATGATTTTCAGTATTGGATTGATTGATTTATTTTAATTGATTATTATTAAAATTTTGAATTTAACACTTGATTTTTAAAAAATTAGGTTGAAATTAAAATTAATTAATTAAATTAAAAAATAAAATATTTTAATAAATACATATATAAAGGTCACAACATCGTATAATTTTAGTTCACAAATGACAAATTTTTTAGGTCACAAATCAAATTTATAAGGCCACAAAATTATTTTTAGGTCACAACTTATAAATCTTTTAGCCTCCACCTGCAGCCTCAGCGTCTCACCACCATTTTTAATGTCACAAGTAAAAAAAATTATAGTTAAAATTTTTTACATCAAGGTCACAGCCGTCACTGCCATCGCCAATGTCTCAATCTTGTTACAATCCCTTCACCTGCTTGTCGACCATAGTCTTATCTTAAATATAATATGTGTTGCATACCATGCTGTTGGTTATCCTCTCAAGAACATCGTTTCCATTGATTTCTCAAAATAGAGAAAGGACTATATCTGCAAATCAAAATCAATAAAATATCTTTGCTCTTTATCAAAGCTTAAAAGGATTAATTTTTATTTCTCAAATTTTTTACACTAGTAAGAAAATTCTGATAGGTGTTCTCAATTTAAGCGACTCGATAACAGCACAAAAGTAGTAGGAGCAAAATTGCTGGCAGTGTACTGATGGGGGATTGGTGGTGACACTGCTTTTGGGAAGTTGTTTTGGAAGAGCACACTCTTCACCATTGAAGAACACTTTTGAAGGGAATCCATTACACATTACCTTGTGATACTCTTATATGTGGGTTGTCTTTCTTCAAGAATGAAAAGATTGTTATTTTCTAGGAACTCTAGGATTCGAATTCGAGTGAGTCCTTTTTACCTCTCCTACCAAGTAGTTCAAACCTGGTAAGCCTTCCATGAAGATGGTGTTACTAGGCCAAGTCAAGCTGCCAGGGAAGTGGTGCTACTGCCGTGCCGATGGATAATGGGTTGGTGGGAAGAGAGAGATTGTTTGTTTGTTTGTTTGTTTGTGAGTGAGTGAAATGAAAGAAATTACTGTTGGAGTTGAGATGCTGTTTGATGGATTTATTTTAATTTCATATTATTAGTATTAGAATTAAAAACTTATTTAACACATGAATTTTTAAAGTTATTTAAATTTGATTTTACCTATGAATTTGAATATTTAAAAGTATGGGTGGATGTGATTTTTTTTTTGTCGTTAAATTAGTGGACAATATGGTATAGCCCACCAATGTTGATTAGTTTTGTTTGATACTTGAAATATGAGACAACTGACAAATGTAGTATCGACCAATCCAATTGTTATTGAACAATGCTAGATGAACAATACTTATAGACAACATGATGAACAACATTATTACATGGGGTGGGGTCTACCATGGATGAGTTCCACCCCATGTGAGTGGGTTGTCCACCATGTTGTTCGTATATATTGCTCATTTAGCATTTTTTATTGTTATTGGAGTAATGCTACTTGTACAATTATATTTGACAACTATGGTTGACAACTCACGATGTGACACAATCCTGTTAATTAATACATCACATCATCTCCATAATCAACATATAACAATTTGCCACCTCATAGTTGTCAATCATAAGTTTGACAACAGTTGTGCAAGTTTTGAAAATATATGATGTTACATAAAAAAAAAAAAAAAAAATCAAGTCTAAATTAAAATATTTCAAATTCAAATTAAAATTAAGCCAAATAAGTGTAAAAATTATATCACTCCTAGAAGATGCTTTGAATCTTTAAAAGTATGGGTAGATGTAAATTTTTTTATTTTTATTTTTTATTTTTTATTTATTTTTATTTTTTAGTGGACAATATGCTATAGCCCACCAATGTTGATTAGTTTTGTATGATACTTGAAATATAAGACAACTGACAATTGTAGTATCGGCCAACCTAGTTGTTATTGAACAATGCTAGATGAACAACACTTATAGACAGTGTTCTAAAAAGCGTGAAGCGTGACGAAGCGTGGAGCCCAAGAGTCAAGCTTTTGAAGCTTAAGCGGGAGTAAGCGTTTTTCAATTCCTAAATATTTAATTTAAATTTTACCCATACTTGAACAAGTTAAAAAAAAAAAAAAAAAAAAAAAAGGAAAAAAAAAAAAAAAAGGCAGCTGCGCGCATCGGGCACGCTTAAGCGCGCACAATGCGCGCTTAAGCTCGCTTCAGCACGCATTGTGCGCGCTTAAGCACGCACTGTGCGCGCTTCGCGCGCGCTTTTTAGAACAAAGTTTTTCAAAAACGCGTTTTTCGCGCTTCCGGCCAAAACTTCGCGTGGACAGCGCGCATCGCGCATAATGCGCGCGTAAGCACGCGTTTTTTGCGCGTTTTCAAACACTGCTTATAGACAACATGGAGAAGAACATACTTACATGGGGTGAGATCCACCATTGGGCGAATCCCACCTCATGTAAGTGTGTTGTCCACCATATTGTTCGTATGTGTTGTTTATTTAGCATTTTTTATTGTTATTGGAGTAATGCTACTCGTACAATCATATTTGACAATTATGGTTGACAACTCATGACGTGACACAATCCTGTTAATTAATGCATCACATCATCTCCATAATCAACACATAATAATTTGCCACATAATAGTTGTCAATCATAAGTTTGACAACAGTTGTACAAGTTTTGAAAATATACGACGTTACATGTTTAAAAAAAAAAGAAAAAAAATCAAGTCTAAATTAAAATATTCCAAATTCAAATTAAAATAAAACCAAATAAAGGTAAAAATTATATCACTCCTAGAAGTTGCTTTGAGTCTTTAAAACTATGGGTGGATGTGATTTTTTTTAAAAAAAATAAAATTAGTGGACAATATTTTATAGCTCACCAATGTTGATTAGTTTTGTATGATACTTGAAATATAAGACAACTGACAACTGTAGTATCGGCCAACCCCATTATTATTGAATAATGCTAGATGAACAATACTGATAGACAACATAGTGAACAACATACTTACATGGGGTAGAGTCTACCATTTGACGAGTCTCACCCCATGTGAGTATGTTGTCCACCATGTTGTTTGTATGTATTGTTCATTTAACATTTTTTTTATTTTTATTGGAGTTGTTGAGATCGCACCTAAAATATAGCACATTGGGCCGCCAGTGAAGGCCCAACAAGGGTCCATTGGTCTTTAGCCCACGATCAAAGTTTTAGATACCGCCCTGAACTAATGGCCAAGGTGGAAAGGCACAGGAACCCCTGCGGCCAAACTGGTTTATGTCTAGCAGAGACACTTCACGCTTAGTCGAGGTGTTCACGGTAGCACCTCGGATGTAAGGATGGGACAAGACATGAAGTCAGAGATGTGACACTGCCTTTACCAAGATGTGACATGCGCCCATCCCTTACGAAATGTAGCAATGATTACGGTAAAAAAGCAAGGTTGTCACCTCCAAGAGCTAGAGTGAAGACAAGTGTAAAGCATGCCACATGTCGTGATCCGAAACAACGAGTTCCTCTATAAATATGGCACTCCTCCCACCTGGTAAAGGGTTAGCATTTTTACTCTCTTAACTAAATATTTATTCTCACTCCCTTTTCTCTCTTTTATGCATTAATATTTTTCGCACTCAAATTATTCTTGCTTGACATGGCCGCTGACTTTGGCATCGGAGTGCAAACGGGAGCCACCTCGGCCCCCTTTGCAAACTGATCGTTTGTCACAGTTCGCAGGAGATCCACGTGTTCAAGAGGGAGGAGCTGAGACGTGTTGGTCCAAGGTCCAGCCGGATTTTGTGGTCAACATTTTGGCGCCGTCTGTGGGAAACCATACTGCTAACCACGAAAACACATGATGAAAAACCACACATAGAAAGGAAGTCCTGAAAAAGGGCGGATAACCTCTTGCAAAAGAGCGGAGAACTGTAAGACTTTGAAACACAAGTTCGGTAACCTTGAAGAAGGTAGAAAGCTTTGAAATATAAGTTCGATAATCTTGAAAAAGGTAGGAGGCTTTGAAATATAAGTTCGGTAACATTGAAAAAGGTAGGAGGCTTTGAAATATAAGTTCGGTAACCTTGAAAAAGGTAGAAGGCTTTGAAATATAAGTTCGGTAACCTTGAAAAAGGTAGAAGGCTTTGAAATATAAGTTCGGTAACCTTGAAAAAGGTAGAAGGCTTTGAAATATAAGTTGGGTAACCTTGAAAAAGGTAGAAAGCTTTGAAATACAAGTTTATCAACCTTGAAAAAGGCTTAAAACTTTGAAATATAAGTTTATTCACCTTGAAAAAGGCTTAAAACTTTGAAACATAAGTTTAACAACCTTGAAAAAGGCTCGGAGCATTGAGATAGAAGTCTATCTATACTTGAAAGATAAACTAAAACCAAAAAATCTCTCTGAAACATGAACGAAAGCGATGACGATATTAACCCCCGTAAGGGTAGAAATGACCAGCACAGCGAGGAGGAGGTTCCTCAAGGGCCTCATGAGAACGCCAATGAGGGGGCGGCACAACTTAACCCACCACGTAGGCACCGTAATCGCCGTATGTTGTGAGATATGACTCGCATGGCGGCCCAAATGCTAGAAATGCAGAAGCAGCAGATAGAACAGACTGCCGCAATGAATGCCTACATGGCCAGAGGGTATGTCGGGAACGAGCCCATGATTCCTCCACAATACCCACAGCCACATTACTCACCATCCGAGGCGGCCACTGCCTCGTATTATTATCAAGATCCACAGGCATATGTCGAGGTGGAATCCGAGCCCTTCTACGAGGAAGGCCCGGAGCATGAAGCACATGTAGAGCAAGACCATCTCCCGGCTAGACATAGGGAGGCCTCACCCGTAAAATCTGGCAGTGTCTTCAGCCGGATAGGAGGGCTATTCAGAGGCAGGCAAGGAGGTCGGAACAATGTAGCTGAGCCTAGAATTAGGCGGGAGGGATGCCCTGAAGAAGCCTTGTCGCAGAGTCAAATGCATAGAGACCAACATGGTACGGGGGCAGAAAGGTTAGCTCCCACGCATGAGACTAGGAATAGGCAGGAAAGGAGAGCCGAAGCAGTTCGGACCAAATCTCGTAACGAGTTACCAACCCCTGCATGGCCGAACTACGGCCGCGTTTTGCCACTACAAAGGTACGAGTACGTTCCGCCACCTTATGACCAATATCGTGACCAAATGTACTCCGGTCACGACGAGAACAGCGAACTGTCGTCATACAAGCTGGATGACGACGAGGAAATAAGTCCTTTCACAGAGGGCCTCCGTAGGTGCCCAGTGCCTCACGACTTCGAAATGCCAGGAATAGCAAAATATTCTGGCCGAGGTGATCCAGAAGATCACCTGTTAAACTACCGTGCTAGCATGGAAATAGTCGGGGCCACTCCGGCACTGAAATGCAAAGCCTTTCCTTTAACCCTTGAGGGGAGTACGATACGATGGTATAAAAAACTCCCCCTGGAAGTATCCACAGTTGGAGAGATTTGAAAACGGCTGTTGACCGCAAAATTCGACTGGACCTTGGATCAACACGTCTCAGCACCTCCCTCTTGAACACGTGGATCTCTTGCGCAATGTGACAAACAATCAGTTTGCAAAGGGGGCCGAGGTGACTCCCGTTTGCACTCCGATGCCTAAGTCTGTGCCCATGTCAAGCAAATATAATTTGAGTGGGGGAAATATAAGTGTGTAAAAGAGCGAAAAGGGAGTGAGAATAAATATTTAGTTCAGAGAGTAAAAAATGCTAACCCTTTACCAGGCGGGAGGAGTGCCATATTTATAGAGGAACTCGTTATTTCGGATCATGACACGTGGCATACTTTACACTTGTCTTCACCCTAGCTCTTGGACGTGACAACCTTGCTTTTTGACTGTAATCATTGCTACATCTCGTAGGGGATTGGCGCATGTCACATCTTGGTAAAGGCAGTGTCACATATCTGACTCCATGCCCTATCCCATCCTTACATCCGAGGTGCTGCTGTAAACACCTCGGCTAAGCATAAAGCGCCTCTGCTAGACACAAACCAGTTCGGCCGGAGGGGCTTATGTGCCTTTCCACCTCGGCTAGTGGGCCAGGGGGATGCCTTGAACTTCTAATCATGGGCTAAAGTTCGTGGACCCTTACTGGTGGCCCAACGCGTCACATTTCGGGTACGATCTCAACGCTAGTCCCTCAAATCCGATGTGGTCATTCATGGGCGGATCGAATTTGCCACCATTTCGCAGCAATAACTTTATTCAAGTTTAATCAATTATTATATCCAATATTTTGTAATTGTTCTGCTATTCGCTCGCTGGGAATCATCATGCAGCGCAGCGATTTTTATGATCAAGTACGACATCTCTCATGAAAGGTTCAGACCCATATTATAGCCGTCCTTCTACTTTGGATTTTCCCTCCTAAATGAGGCCTGGGATCGCACTAGCGCGTTTCTTAGGCGGCGAATTTAATACAAAGAGGCTGCTGGTATCGGTTTCCAAGAACAATGAAGAGTATGGAGGAGGACACGTCACCGCGCGTGGTAAACACTTTGGCAACTGAAGGGTTTCTCTCTTTCTCTCTGCAGCTCGCGCCGTAATTATCCCTCCCCCAAAGAGACGCGAGTTGTCAAATTAATCATGAGGCTCAAAGATCAAGGATTTGGAACTATTGGGTTCTTTATAAAGCCTCCTTCATTCCTGCATTTCTCCTTTACCCGTTTCTCAGAATCTTCGCAGTAGTTCCTTGTTTCACAAGAGATAGCAGCATTCTATCTTCTTCTTGCAAGTCTCCCAGCGTTTCTTTAGGATTCTTCACCCGGAAAATTGTCTCCACCACCCAACATTTTCCCTTGGCGTGTTTTCCCTTTCGAGTGCACAACCTCGAACATCCAGTTTTCGAAGGTAAATTTCTTTTCCTTTGTATGCGCAAAATTTTTCTATTTTTAGTTTCTCACTGTGGGTTTGAGAATTTTATTCCGCGTTTTTCTTTTTTCTTTTGATGAGTCTGACCCGTCTTTAAAAAGTAAAGAAAAAATGGAAAGATTTGGGGGAACGGTTCACAGGAAAAAAGTGGTTCTGGGTTGCTGGGGAGTGGCAGAGTTCTCCTGTGGACTCTAGTCCAGAAATCACAGTTCCCCGAACTCTTTCCCTACCTAGTGAGTCTTGTACTTGTTTTAGAGTCTTTAAGTGTCACGCGTCTTTTGCTCTTTTAATTTCCATTCACCTTTCTTGGTTGCTTACTAACATGTCATCGGTTTATGGCAGGGGACACTTTTGCTCGCCTCCTCCCCGACGCAGACTTAGCGGCAGTGATGCGTTTGTTTGCTTACAAGTGCTCCTTCCAAGGGGTCATTCAACAAAACAAGCTATTTTGTTCGTAGCCTCATTTTCCTCTTTCTTGTTAGGTTCCAAGGAATTTCCGAAGATCTCCTTAAAGGGTTTCATGGCTAAGAAGATCCCTCCTGCCCTGCGCCACGACAGCGAAGTTGAGAGGAAACAGAAGGCGGTATTGGCCAACCTGCAAGTTGGGGTGGCGAAGGAAGTGTCCGAGGCGTCTACAGCCCAACTTCAAGGTCCGCTTCTAGCCTTACTGCCACCACCCACTCTGCTGCCAATGGGTCCCCAACAGCCCAGCGTGGGAAGGGAGGTAGATCCTGAAAGAAGGCATTGCCAAAGGGAAAGGGAAAATGTCGGATAGGGGAGGATCCAAAAGGGACAGGGAGACTAAGGATGCCTCGGTACCACCTCCATTGCCCGAGGACATATCTGAGCATGCACCTGAGGAGGAACCCGCCCCCTTGAACTCAAACATATTAAAACCAGCATTCTCCCCAAAGATGTCACTTTCAGCCCTTCACTATTTGACTCCCCCAGTTCTCCTCCAGCCTGGGCCGCATTTATCACTGAGCAATTTTGTACGGAGGGCTAGTCCGCTTTCTCCTCCAGTGCCAGTCCGTCCCGAAAGCTGCTCGCCGCCAAGGCCATGAACGCCAGGGTGTTGGCCCTTATTGACGAGGTGGAATCGTCCGTGGAGGAGGCGTAGAGGGACAAGAAAAATGCTGAGATTGCTCTCCGGCATGCGGACAACATGATAAAGGAGATAAATGACCTAAAGACCCAGCTGTCCATAGTCTGGAAGTCTTCCTCCGAGGAGAGGGCCAATGCTAAGCGTCTCCAAGAGGATAACAATAAGTTGAGACACCACTTCCAGGCTTCTGAGTCATAGGTGGCGGTCTTGTGTAAGAAACTGGATGATTCCAACCGCGCACAGTCTATCACTTCTGAGGCCCTGACTGCTGCTAATGCAGCCAAGTTGAAACTGGAAGCTGAAGTAGCAGCAGTTAATGAAAAACTGGGGAGGGAGCTGGAGGCGAAGGCAGAAGAGGACCTTGCCTCTTTGGAAAAGCATATGCAAACAAGGATCACTGAGGTCCTGGAACAGACCGTCATGACACGGGTGGAAAACACTTTAAATACCAGAGTGTCGGAGGCTGTCCAGAACTTCAAAGACACTTTCGAAGAGACCCCAGAGTACGAGGCTATGCAGCGGGTTTTTGGGATCTTAGGGGCCATGATGGCTCTGGGGGACGTGAAGGAAGCCTTTCCGACTTTGGACCTGTCCTCCATTGAAGCCTTATACCCCGAGCCTCAAGATGCTCCTGCGGATCCTTTGGATGCATCCGGAAAGGGCTCTTCAGAAGATGTCCCTCCACAATGATCCTCTTCTATCTTCGCCTTATTGTTGGTTTTTTTTTTTTTTTTTTTGTGGCGCCAATGGCGGTTTGTACTGCAAATGTAATATTTCAAATTGTAAATGCCTTGATTTTATGAATGAAATGACTTATTCATATTGTTTAAGCTTCATACTATTTAAGCTTGGATGTTTCCAAGCGCGGATGCATTGTAATTGTAAATGTCTTGTATGATAATGTAAAATGCGCTTGAATTGTATGATAAGATGTGCACTCTAGTCCCCCAGATCTAACACAGTTAATGTATCCACGTTTGCTAATTAGATCTTATTCTGACCAACTTTTGAGCAATTTTACCTTAAAACTCTGTAACACCTACATTTAAAACTTTGTATTAACTTCTGTTAATGGCGTGAACATTTTCAATCCATACGCAGTGATCGTAGTGTAAGTTCACAGGAGTCCTTCGTTTTTAACAAAGTTCGTGCCTGGCGGAGGCATGTGGTTTTGCAACCAAAATAATATAGGAACTTTTAAGTTTATCCTTTATGCTTGATTACACAGTACTTAGTACACATATGTCTTGCAAACGCTTTGTGTGAGTGTATGTATGAAAGTATCAACCATTCCGCGGAAACGTTTAACACTTCGCACAAGAGAGCACTCTGTTTGTATGAACTAACTTAATGCATCCACGTTTGCTGATTATATCTGACTCTGATCAAGAGTTCCAGTTTATATGACAACATTTGACTAAGTATGAATGCTTCCAAACGCAAATGTCGTATGAACGTATTGCTTTGTTAAATGAGTTTAGTCCCTCAGATTTGAGTGGTTTGAGGCATTTATGTTTACCAGTGAGATCTGATTTTGACCAACATTTGAATGTATCTAAGTCACAATTTGTATGATATGTATACACAGTTTTGGGTGTTTTACGGTGCTAACACATTCAATTCTTACGCAGAGGTCGCAGGGTGGGCTGATAAAAGTCCCTCGCTTTTTAACACATTTTGTGCATGGAAGAGACTCGTGGTTTTGTAATCAAAATAGTTTAGGGGAGAATTTTACCCATTGAGGAATTTTATTCATTGGAAGTAACGACGAAGGTGATCTGTGTTCCAAGGATTACATAGAGGCATCCCGGACAAGTCTTCAATCATGTATGTCCCCAATATTAAAGTGCCGGCTCCTCACCCTTTTGTTGTAATAGCGAGCCATTTTCTCATGGTATCTGGTCATTACCACTTGGGAATTGTTCCGTTTTTCCATGAGGAAATCCAAACTGGCCCTTTGTGCTTCTTCGTTTCTCACTTCGTCGTAATGAGCTTGACGAAGCAAAGGGATCCCAATTTCAACGGGACATACCGCCTCGAATCCATATGCCAATGAGAAAGGTATTTCACCAGTAGCGGTGTGCGAGGTAGTTCGAAGCGCCCATAGCACTTGTGGGAGTTCATCTACCCATGCGCCCTTTTTGGATTCCAAATTCCTTTTCAGGGTATTTTTTATGGTTTTTTTCACAGCTTCGACCTGTCCGTTGGCCTATGGGTGATGTGGAGATGAGAACAGTTTTCTAATTCCCAAATCGTCGCACAACTCATCTACACCTCTGTTTTTAAACTGTTTGGCATTGTCACTAACCAGGGAATGGGGGTATTCCAAACCGGCGTATGACATTCTTCCAAATGAACTTGGTGGTGTTGGCCTCGGTGATTCTCATCAGTGGTTCTGGTTCGACCCACTTGGTGAAGTAGTCAATTGCTACTATCGCAAAGCAATTATTACCAGCACCCCTAGGCGTAGGACCGATAATATCAACCCCCCATTTTGCAAAAGGCCAAGGGCTAGTTACCACAGTTAGCTTGTGATGCGGCTGATGTGGTATGGTTGCGTGTCTTTGGCATTTATCGCACTTACGCACGAAGTCATGGGAGTCCTTTCGCATAGTGGGCCAAAAATATCCCTGTTTGAGGGCTTTCCGAGCTAGCGATAATGGTCCAGCATGGTTGCCACATATGCCCTCATGGATTTCTCTCATCACATACCATCCTTCCTCTGGTCCCACACATCTCAGTAACGGGGAGGTGTAACTCCGTTTATAAAGTAGATCATCCAAGAGCACGAAATTCGCAGCGTATTTTTGCAATTTCCGAGCTGCCTCTGGCTCGTTTGGCACTGTCTGGTGCTTCAAGTATTCGATCAGGGGATTCATCCAGGATCCCTCTTCTTCTACTGTCAAAATCTTCGGTCCTGGCTCAATAGAAGAAGTCAACATGCGCTCAACTGGGATTAGATTATGTAGCTCTGAATCACCGCTGCTTCCTAGTTTGGACAAAGCATCGGCGTTGGAATTTTTTGTTCTGGGGATGTGCTGTAACTCCATTTTTCTGAAGTGCACATCCAAATCTCTTACTTTCTTCAAGTAAGCGACCATAGAAGGTTCTTTGGCAGAAAATTACCCATTGAATTGACTTACAACGAGCTGCGAATCACTATTCGCCACTATAGACTTAATCTTCAGAGTCTTTGCAAGTCTTAACCCAGCTAATAACGCCTCGTACTCAGCAACATTTTTTGAGGCTTTGAATTCAAAACGGACCTCACTGTGTAGTTTAAACCCCTCTAGGCTTATTAGCAATATTCCCGCACCGGCTCGTCCCTCAGCCGAGGACCCATCAACGAACAATTTCCACTCTCGACTGTCATCTGCATTATCAACCATCTCGACCTCCGGTGGATGTGTGAATTCGACTACGAAGTCAGCCAACGCTTGACCCTTTATAGTGGCCCGAGGCGCATAATGTAGGTTGAAATGGCTGATTTCTATCGCCCATTTCAGTAACCGCCCAGATACGTCTGGTTTTTGCAACACTTGTCTCATGGGAAAGTTGGTGAGCACGAGTATTGAGTGTGCCTTAAAGTAGGGACGAAGTTTTCGAGAGGCTGTGAGTAACGAGAGAGCAAGTTTCTCCATATCTAGGTAGCGTGTCTCGGCATCCAGCATGGATTTGCTCACATAATATACTAGGAACTGATTCCCATCCTCCTCTCTGACAGACACTGAGCTAACATCCTCTTTGGATACATCCAAATACAGGTAGAGAGGGTCGCCAGCCTCTGGCTTCGATAGCAATGGGGGCCGTCCCAAAGATGCTTTCATGTTGGAATCACTTTCCCCCCTTTAGGACCTTGAAAAACGGCAAGCATTTGTCAGTCGATTTGGAGACGAATCGATTCAGGGTCGCAATTCTCCCTGTTAAGCTTTGCACTTCTTTTGGATTCCGAGGCGATTGCATGTTTAACGAAGCATTGATTTTGTCGGGATTAGCTTCGATTCCCCTCTTGTTCACCATGAATCCAAGAAATTTTCCAGATGCCACCCCAAATGCACACTTCGCCGGGTTGAGCTTCATTCGATATTTCCTCAGAACATCGAAGGCCTCTGACAAATGGCGGATATGATCTGTGGCGACCATGCTTTTGACCAGCATTTCATCGACATACACCTCCATGGTGTTTCCTAATTGTTTTGAAAACATGCGATTTACCAGCCTCTGATAGGTAGCTCCCGCATTTTTCAAGCCGAATGGCATAGCTTTGTAGTAATAGAGTCCTCTATCTGTTATAAACGAAGTATGCACCTCGTCCGATTCACACATTGGGATCTGATTGTACCCGGAGTAGGCATCCATGAAGCTCAGCAGATCATGCCCTGTTGTGGAGTCAACCAACTGATCGATCCGGGGCAATGGAAAACAGTCTTTTGGACACGCCGGGTTCAAGTTTGAAAAATCAATACATACCCCCAGTTTCGCATTGTGTTTTGGTACCAAAACAGGGTTTGATACCCACTTCAGGTAGCGGAACTCTCTGATGAAGCCATTTTTCAATAGCTTCGTGACCTCGTCTTTCAACGCCTCATACTTGTCGGAACTGTTAGGTTTTCTCTTTTTCCTATACCCAGGGCTTCGGGGATCAACTTGGAGTCTGTGACAGGCCTCTTTAGGATCGATCCCAACCATGTCACCATGCTTCCATGCGAATACATCGAGGTCTTCAAGTAAGAAGCTCTTCAATTGACTTTTGTATTCAATTGGTGAATCCAATCCGATCTGCAATTCCTTAATTGGATCAAATGGGTCCACACTGAAGCATTCTAGCCTTTCGACCGAGGTGGAGCAATTGTCTCCTACCATTCTTGGGTCCAGATCTTCCAAATCTTCTTCTAGTGTCATCGTGACATCCTTATTTCCAGAAGGCTCTTCACCCAATCTTTCAGGGTCTGGAGCAGCCTCGGCCATGGCTATATCACTAATCATGTTCAAGCTTCGATCTTGAAACTTTCAGATTGCGTTCGTGTAGCAGGCCCGCGACTCAGTTTGGCTCCGTCTTACAGTTGCAACGCCATGCTCCATGGGGAACTTCATGCAAATGTATTTTGTATGCGTTGCAACCCCCAAGTCAATGAGACCTGGCCTCCTAATCGAGCCATGATATGAGGGGATTTTGTCCACCACCAAAAATTCCATGGGGATTTTGGAAACAGTTGGTGCTTGCCCTACCTCAGTCATTAGGGTTATGGATCCTCTAGGGTTATGCTGTCTCCCATGAATCCATATATCGGATCCGGGACTGGAATGAGTGGAGTGCTGATCCCCATTTTGTCGAAAGTTACCCAGTAAATCACATTTACCGAGGCACCATCATCTACCATCATCCGCGACAATCCATTCCGGGCCACCACTACCCTTATAACCAATGCATCATTGTGTGGGAAGTGTACTCCAATGGCATCGTCTTGGGTGAATGTGATAGATTATGTTCGAGGCATCCCTACAGGATGTGAATGGATATGGTAATTCACGTTGGAGGGCCGCTTGGCCTCTCTGATATACCTCTATTTGGGAGTTGTTTGTGCTCCCACCTGGGTGAGGGCCTCCCAGTATTGTATCGATTTCATGGATAGGGAGGTCGGCCACAAGCATAGGCAGCTCCCGTGTGTCTTTAGCATGCGCAGAGGCGGTATCCCGGCCCTTGTTCCTGTCTCTTTGACGATTGTCAATCCTTTCTTTAGTTGAGTTCTTCCATGAAGCTCTCTTGTCAGCTCGGTTGAACTTCGGGCCACCGAATTTTTGGGTTCTCCCCATGTCGGGGGAGAAGTCACTTCCCCTTCTCCCCTGCGCCTTTTGGTCAGCTAACATGTGGATTTCCCTGCAATCCTCTGTTGCGTGACCGTAATATCTGTGGTAGGCGCAGTAAGCCCTGATCATGTTTTCCACTTCGGCTACTTTCAATCCTTCCTTGAGCGGTGGGGGGATTCTGGGAAGGGGTGCTGGAATGCAAGTGGGGGATAGCTTCCGTGATTTCTGCTGCATAACTAGACCCTGTCCCCGGAAATGGACACGGCGCTCCACTTCGGTTACCGCCGACCCTATCCTTGTTTCCTCCTTTCTTGAGGTTTGGTTCATTGGAATACCCAAGGTTGTATCTCCCTTGGGGGTGATTATCTCTGGCCCTAGCCATTTCTTCTAATACAATCTCCTCCTTCATCAGGTCTACTAGAGCATTGTAATCCCTTGGTTTCCTGCTTCGGACATCCCTCCAGAACATGTTGGTCATATCTAGCCCTCCTTTCAAAGCGGAAAACATCTCCACTTCTGTGATATTTTCACAGATGTGCATCTCTTCAGTAAACCAAGCTAGGTAACTCTTCAGAGACTCGTCCCTTCCTTGCCTCAGATCCTGGAGTTGTTGGAGTGGGAGCTGGCCAGGCCTGGAGGAAACAAAGCCATTTTTAAAAGCCGTTTTCATATCTCTCCAACTGTGGATGCTGCCATGAGGGAGTTTTTTATACCATCGTATGGCACTTCCCTCTAGGGTTAAAGAAAAGACTTTACATTTTAGTGCCGGAGTGGCTCCGGCTATTTCCATGCTGGCGCGGTAATTTAACTGGTGATCGTCAGGGTCACCTCGGCCAGAATATTTTGCTATTTCTGGCATTTCAAATTCATGGGGCACGGGGCACCTGCGGAGGCCCTCTGTAAAGGGATTTATTTCCTCTTCATCATCCAGCTCGTATGAGGGCAGTTCACTGTTCTCTTCGTGTCTGAAATTCATAGAGCGGCCAAGTGTACTCCTGCCTTCGTGGTGGCAAAACACGACCGTAGTTTGGCCTTTCGTGGGTTTGTAGCTCTCTGCGAGATTTTGTCTGAACTGCTTCGGCTCTTCTCTCCTTCCTATTCCTAGGCTCATGTGTTGGGGCCATCCTTTCTGCTCCCGTACCATGTTGGTCCCTATGCATTTGACCCTGCGACAGGGCTTCTTCAGCGCGTCGCTCCCGCCTATTTCTAGGCTCTGTTGCATTGTGTCGACCTGGATCCGTTTACCCCCGTCGCTGGCCCCTGAATAACCCTCCTATTCGGCTGAAGACACTGCCAGATTTTGTGAGAGATGCCTCCCTGTGTCCAGCTGGGAGTGGGTTTTGTTCTCCATGTGCTCCATTCTCCGGGCCTTCCTCGTAGAAGGGCTCGGATTCCACCTCGGCATATGCCTGTGGATCTTGATAATAATACGAAGCAGTGGCCACATCGGATGGCGAGTAATGTGGCTGTGGGTATTGCTAAGGCATCATGAGCTTGTTCATAACATACCCTCTAGCCATGTAGGCATTCATCGCAGCGGTCTGTTCTATCTGCTGCTTATGCACCTCTAGCATTTGGGCTGCCATGCGAGTCATGTCTCGTAACATGCGGCGATTACGGTGCCAGCGTGGTGGGTTAGGTTGTGCCGCCCCCTCATTGGCGTTCTCATGAGGTCCTTGAGGAGCCTCCTCCTCACTGCACTGGCAATTTCTTCCCCTACGGGGGTTAATATCTCCATCGCTTTCATTTATGTTTCAGATAAATTTCTTAGTTTTAGTGTATCTTTCATAGACAGACTTTTATCTAAATGCTTCGAACCTTTTTCAAGGTTGTTAAACTTATGTTTCAAAGTTTTAAGTCTTTTTTCAAGGCAAATAAACTTGTGTTTCAAAGTTTTAAGCCTTTTTCAAGGTCACCGAACTTATATTTCAAAGCTCTACACCTTTTTCAAGGGTACTAGACTTATATCTTAAAGTTTTAAGCCTTTTTCAAGGTCACCGAACATATATTTCAAAGCTCCACCTTTTTCAAGGGTACTAGACTTATATTTCAAAGTCCTTGCAGTTCTTCGTTCTTTTGCCAGAGGTTACTTGCCCTTTCTTAGGACTTCTTTTCTATGTGTGGCTTTTCATCACGTGTTTTCGTGGTTAGCAGTATGGCTTCCCACAGACGGCGCCAAAATGTTGATCGCAAAATCCGGCTGGACCTTGGACCAACACGTCTCAGCTCCTCCCTCTTGAACACGTGGATCTCCTGCGCACTGTGACAAACAATCAGTTTGCAAAGGGGGCCGAGGTGACTCCCGTTTGCACTTCGATGCCTAAGTCAGTGCCCATGTCAAGCAAATATAATTTGAGTACGGGAAATATAAGTGCGTAAAAGAGAGAAAAGGGAGTGAGAATAAATATTTAGTTCAGAGAGTAAAAAATGCTAACCCTTTACCAGGCGGGAGGAGTGTCATATTTATAGAGGAACTCGTTGTTTCGGATCATGACACGTGGCATACTTTACACTTGTCTTCACCCTAGCTCTTGGAGGTGACAACCTTGCTTTTTGACCGTAATCATTGCTACATCTCGTAGGGGATGGCACCCGTTACATCTTGGTAAAGGCAGTGTCACATCTCTGACTCCACGCCCTGTCCCATCCTTACATCCGAGGTGCTGCTGTAAACACCTCGGATAAGCATAAAGCGCCTCTGCTAGACACAAACCAGTTCGGGCGGAGGGGCTCCTGTGCCTTTCCACCTCGGCTAGTAGCCCAGGGGGATGCCTTGAACTTCTAATCATGGGCTAAAGTTCGTCGACCTTTATTGGGCCCTTACTGGTAGCCCAACGCGTCACATTTCGGGTACGATCTCAACAATGGCCTTTAAAAATGGCTTTGTAACCTCCAGGCCTGACCAGCTCCCAGTCCAACGCCTTCAGGATCTGAGGCAAGGAAGGGATGAATCTCTGAATAGTTACCTAGCTCAGTTTACTGAAGAGATGCACATTTGCAAAAATATCACTGAGGCAGAGATGTTTTCCACTTTGAAAGGAGGGCTGGATATGACCAACATGTTCTGGAGGGATGTCCGAAGTAGGAAACCAAGGGATTACAATGCCCTCTATACCTGATGAAGGAAGAGATTGCATCAGAAGAAATGGCAAAGGCCAGGGACAACCACCCCCAAGGAAGATACAACCTTGGGTATTCTAATGAGGCAAACCTCAAGAAAGGAGGAAACAAGGATAGGATCGGCAGCAACCAAGGTGGAGCGTCGCGTCCGTTTCTGGGGACAGGATCTAGCTTTGCAGCAGAAATCACAGAAGCTATCCCTCGCTTGCACTGCAACACCCCTTCTCAAAATCCTCCCACGGCTTAAGGAAGGATAGAAAGTGGCCGAAGTGGGAAACATCCCATGATTGGGGCTTACTGCGCCTACCACAGGTACTAAGGTCACGCAACAGAAGATTGTAGAGAAATCAACATGTTAGCTGACCAAAAGGCACATGGGAGAAAGGGAAGTGACTTCTCCCCCGACACGGGGAGAACTCAAAAATCCAGTGGTCAGAAGTTCAATCGAGATGATAGGAGAGCTCCGTGGAAGAACTCAACTAAAGAAAGGATTGACAATCTTCAAAGAGACAGGAACAAGGGCCAGGATACCGCCTCGACGCATGCTAAAGATACACGGGAACCACCTGTGCCTGTGGCCGACCTCCCTATTCATGAAATCAACACAATATTGGGGGGGCCCCATCCAGGTGGGAGCACAAAAAACTCCCAAAAGAGGTACATCAGAGAGGTCAAGCAGCCCGCCAACTTGAATTACCATATCCATTCGCACCCTGTTGGGGTGCTTCGGATAGAATCTATCACATTTACTCAAGACGATGCCATTGGGGTACACTTCCCACACAATGATGCGTTGGTTATCAGGGTAGTGGTGGCAAGGAATGGATTATCACGAATGATGGATGATGATGGCGCCTCGGTAAATGTAATTTACGGGGTAACTTTCGATAAAATGGGGATCAACACTCCACTCATCCCAGTCCCGGACCCAATTTATGGATTCACTGGTGATAGCATAACCCCCAGGGGGTCTATAACCCTTATGACTGAAGTAGGGCAAGCACCAACTCTTTCCAGAATCCCCATGGAATTTTTGGTTGTGGACAAAATCTCCTCCTATCATGGCTCAATTGGGAGGCCCAGTCTCATTGACTTGGGGGCTGTAACACATACGAAATATATTTGCATGAAGTTCCCCATGGAGCACGGCGTTGCAACTGTAAGGGAGAGCCAAACTGAGTCGCGGGCCTGTTACACGAACGCAATCCGAAAGTTTCAAGATCGAAGCTTGAACATTATTAGTGATGTAGCCATGGCCGAGGCTGCTCCAGACCCTGAAAGATTGGGTGAAGAGCCTTCTGGAAATAAGGACGTCACGATGACACTAGAAGAAGATTTGGAAGATATGGACCCAAGAATGGTAGGAGACAATTGCTCCACCCCGGCCGAAAGGCTAGAATGCTTCGGTGTAGACCCGTTTGATCCAATCAAGGAATTGTAGATCGGATTGGATTCACCAATTGAATACAAAAGTAAATTGAAGAGCTTCTTACTTGAAAACCTCGATGATTCGCATGGAAGCACGGTGACATGGTTGTGATCGATCCTAAGGAGACCTGTAACAGACTCCAGGTTGATCCCCGAAGCCCTGGGCATTGGAAAAAGAGAAGACCTATGAGTTCCGACAAGTATGAGGCCTTGAAAGGCGAGGTCACGAATCTATTGAAAAATGGCTTCATCAGAGAGTCCCGCTACCCGAAGTGGGTATCAAACCCTATTTTGGTACCAAAACACAATGGGAAATTGAGGGTATGTATTGATTTTTCAAACTTGAACCGGGCGTGTCCAAAAGACTGTTTTCCATTGCCCCGGATCGATCAGTTGGTTGACTCCACAACAGGGCATGATCTGCTGAGCTTCATGGATGCCTACTCCGGGTACAATCAGATCCCAATGTGTGAATCGGACGAGGAGCATACTTCGTTTATAACAGATAGAGGACTCTATTGCTACAAAGCTATGCCATTCGGCTTGAAAAATGCGGGAGCTACCTATCAGAGGCTGGTAAATCGCATGTTTTCAAAACAATTAGGAAACACCATGGAGGTGTATGTCGATGACACACTGGTCAAAAGCATGGTCGCCACATATCATATCCGCCATTTGTCAGAGGCCTTTGTTATGAGGAAATATCGAATGAAGCTCAACCCAGCGAAGTGTGCATTTGGGGTGGCATCTGGAGAATTTCTTGGATTCATGGTGAACAAGAGGGAAATTGAAGCTAATCCTGAAAAAATCAATGCTTTGTTAAACATGCAATCGCCTCGGAATCTAAAAGAAGTGCAAAGCTAAACGGGGAGAATTGCGGCCCAGAATCGATTCGTCTCCAAATCCACTGACAAATGCTTGCCGTTTTTCAAGGTCCTAAAGGGGGGAAAGTGATTTCAATGGACACCGGAATGTGAGTAGGCTTTCGCCGACCTGAAAGCATCTTTGGGACAGCCCCCATTGCTCTCTCTACCTGTATTTGGCTGTATCCAAAGAGGCTGTTAGCTCAGTGTTGGTCAGAGAGGAGGATGGGAATCAGTTCCCAGTATATTATGTGAGCAAAGCCATGCTAGATGTCGAGACACGCTACCCAGATATGGAGAAACTTGCTCTCTCGTTACTCACAGCCTCTCGCAAACTTCGTCCCTACTTTCAGGTACACTCAATACGCGTGCTCACCAACTTTCCCATGAGACAAGTGTTACAAAAACCAGACGTATCTGGGCGGTTACTGAAATGGGCGATAGAAATCAGCCAGTTCGACCTACATTATGCGCCTCGGACCGCTATAAAGGGTCAAGCATTGGATGACTTCGTAGTCGAATTCACACATCCACCGGAGGTCGAGATGGTTGATAACGCAGATGACAGCCGAGAGTGGAAATTGTTCGTTGATGGGTCCTCAGCTGAGGGACGATCCGGTGCAGGAATATTGCTAATAAGCCCATAGGGGTTTAAACTACACAGCACGGTCCACTTTGAATTCAAAGCCTCAAACAATGTTGCTGAGTACGAGGCGTTATTAGCTGGTTAAGATTTGCAAAGGCTCTCAAGATTAAGTCCATAGTGGCGAATAGCGATTCGCAGCTCGTTGTAAGTCAATTCAATGGGCAATTTTCTGCCAAAGAACCTTCTATGGTCGCTTACTTGAAGAAAGTAAGAGATTTGGCTGTGCACTTCGGAAAAATGGAGTTACAGCACATCCCCAGAACGGAAAATCCCAACATCGACGCTTTGTCCAAACTAGCAAGCAGCTGTGATTCAGAGCTACATAATCTAATCCCAGTTGAGCGCATGTTGACTTCTTCTATTGAGCCAGGACCGGAGATTTTGACGGTAGAAGAAGAGGGATCCTGGATGAATCCCCTGATCGAATACTTGAAGCACCAGACAGTGCCAAACAAGCCAGAGGCAGCTCGGAAATTGCAAAAATACGCTGCGAATTTCGTGCTCTTGGATGATCTACTTTATAAACGGAGTTACACCTCCCCGTTACTGAGATGTGTGGGGCCAGAGGAAGGACGGTATGTAATGAGAGAAATCCATGAGAGCATATGTGGCAACCATGCCGGGGCATTATCGCTAGCTCGGAAAGCCCTCAAACAAGGATATTTTTGGCCTACTATGCGAAATGACTCCCATGACTTCGTGCGCAAGTGCGATAAATGCCAAAGACACGCAACCATACCACATCAGCCACATCACAAACTAACTGTGGTGACTAGCCCTTGGCCTTTTGCAAATTGGGGGGTTGATATTATCGGTCCAATGCCTAGGGGTGCTGGTAACAATTGCTTTACGATAGTGTCAATTGATTACTTCACCAAGTGGGTTGAAGCGGAACCTTTGATGAGAATCACCGAGGCCAACACCACCAAGTTCATTTGGAAGAATGTCATATGCCGGTTTGGAATAACCCATTCGCTGGTTAGTGACAATGGCAAATAGTTTAAAAACAGAAGTGTAGATGAGTTGTGCGAAGATTTGGGAATTAGAAAACTGTTCTCGTCTCCACATCACCCATAGGCTAACGGACAGGTCGAAGCTGTGAACAAGACCATAAAAAATACCCTGAAAAGGAAGTTGGAATCCAAAAAGGGCGCATGGATAGATGAACTCCCACAAGTTCTATGGGCGCTTCGAACCACCTCGCACACCGCTACTGGTGAAACACCTTTCTCATTGGCATATGGAGCCGAGGCGGTATGTCCCGTTGAAATTGGGATCCCTTCGCTTCGTCAAGCTCATTACGAAGAAGTGAGAAACGAATAAGCACAAAGGGCCAGTTTGGATTTCCTCATGGAAAAACGGAACAATTCCCAAGTGGTAATGACCAGATACCATGAGAAAATGGCTCGCTATTACAACAAAAGGGTGCGAAGCCGACACTTTAATATTGGGGACTTGGTCCTCAAAAAGGTTCTTCCCTCAACCCAAGAGCCAGGAGTAGGGACTCTAGGTCCTAACTGGGAAAGTCCATACAAAGTAACTGCCGAGGTGGTACCTGGAACATACATGATTGAAGACTTGTCTGGGATGCCTCTATGTAATCCTTGGAACACAGATCACCTTCGTCGTTACTTCCAATGAATAAAATTCCTCCTCAATGGGTACAATGTTCCCCTAAACTATTTTGATTACAAAACTACGAGTCTCCACCATGCAAAAAATGTGTTAAAAAGCAAGGGACTTTTATCAGCCCACACTGCGACCTCTGCATAAGAATTGAATGTGTTAGCACCGTAAAAGTGTTAGTACACCCAAAAATGTGTATACAGATCTTACAAAGTGTGACTTAGATACGTTCAAATGTTGGTCAAAATCAGATCTCACTGGTAAACATAAATGCCTCAAACCACTCAGATCTGAGGGACTATACTCATTTAACCAAGCAATACGTTCATACGACATTTGCGTTTGGAAGCATTCATATTTAGTCAAATGTTGTCATATAAACTGGAACTCTTGATCAGAGTCAGATATAATCAGCAAACGTGGATGCATTAAGTTAGTTCATACATACATACAGAGCGCTCTCTTGTGCGAAGTGTTAAACATTTCCGCGAAATGGTTGATACTTTCATACTTACACTCAGACAAAGCGTTTGCAAGACATATGTGCACTAAGTACTGTGTAATCAAACATCAAGGAAAAACGTAAAAGTTCCTATATTATTTTGGTTGCAAAACCACATACCTCCACCAGGCGTGAACTTTGTTAAAAACGAAGGACTCCTGTGAACTTACACTAAGACCACTGCGCATGGATTGAAAATGGTCACGCCATTAACAGAAGTTCATACAAAGTTGTAAATGTAGGTGTTACAGAGTTTTAAGGTAAAATTGCTCAAAAGTTGGTCTGAATCAGATCTAATTAGCAAACATGGATACATTAACTGTGTTAGATCTGGGGGACTAGAGTGCACATCTTATCATACAATTTAAGTGCATTTTACATCATCATACAAGACATTTACAATTACAAGGCATCCGCGCTTGGAAACATCCAAGTTTAAATAGTATAAAGCTTAAACAATATGAATAAGTTATTTCATTCATAAAATCAAGGCATTTACAATTTGAAATATTACATTTGCAGTACAAAGCGCCATTGGCGCCACAAAAAAAAAAAAAAAAACTAACAATAAGGCAAAGATAGAAGATGATCATTGTGGAGGGACATCTTCTGAAGAGCCCTTGCCGGATGCATCCAAAGGATCCACAGGAGCATCTTGAGGCTCGAGGTATAAGGCTTCAATGGAGGACAGGTCCAAAGTCGGAAAGACTTCCTTCACATCCACCAAAGCCATCCTGACCCCTAAGTTTCCAAAAACCCTCTGCATAGCCTCGTACTCTAGGGTCTCTTTAAAAGTGTCTTTGAAGTTCTGGACAGCCTCCGACACTCTGGTATTTAAAGCATTTTCCACCCGTGTCATGTAGGTCTGCTCCAGGACCTCAGTGATCCTTGTTTGCATATGCTTTTCCAAAGAGGCAAGGTCCTCTTCTGCCTTCGCCTCAGCTTCCAGCTCCCTCCCCAGTTTTTCATTAACTGCTGCTACCTCAGCTTCCAGTTTCAACTTGGCTGCATTAGCAGCGGCCAGGGCCTCAGATGTGATAGACTGTGCATGGTTGGAATCATCTAGTTTCTTGTACAAGACCGCCACGTCTGACTCAGAAGCCTGGAGGTTGTGTCTCAACTTATTGTTATCCTCCTGGAGACGCTTAGCATTGGCCCTCTCCTCGGAGGAAGATTTCCGGGATATGGAGAGTTGGGTCTTTCCTTTAACATGTTATCCGCATGTCGGAGAGCAGTCTCAGCATTTTTCTTGTCCCTTTGCGCCTCCTCCATGGACGATTCCACCTTGTCAATAAGGGCCAACACCCTAGCGTTCATGGCCTTGGCGGCAAGCAGCTTTCGGGACGGACTGGCACTGGCACTGGAGGAGAAAGCGGACCAACCCTCCATCCAAAATTGCGGCTCGGGCTAGAGGAGAACTGGGGGAGTCAAATAGTGAAAGGCTGAAAGTGACATCTTTGGAGAGAATGCTGGTTTTAATATGTTTGAGTTCTTCTGCCCCCTTCGGTGTCACTTCATAAGCCAATCCTGGAATGGGCACAGATGGCTCGTCCTTCAGATCTTCAATCATTGGTAGCGGAGGCGCAGAAGTGGACTCCTTGCCCTTGCCTCTTCTAAGCCTCTTCAAGGGGGGCGGGTTCCTCCTCAAGTGCATTTTCAGATATGTCCTCGGGCAAGGGAGGTGGCGTCGAGGCATCCTTAGTCTCCCTGTCCCTTTTGGATCCTCCCCTATCCGACCTTTTCCCTTTCCCTTTAGTAATACCTCTTTCAGGATCTGCCTCCCTTCCCACGCTGGGCTGTTGGGGACCCACTGACAGCAAAGTGGGTGGTGGCAGTAAGGATGGAAGCGGACCTTGAAGTTGGGCTGTAGATGCCTCGGACACTTCCTTCGCCACCCCAACTTCCAGGTTGGCCAATACCGCCTTCTGTTTCCTCTCAACTTCGTTGTCGTGGCGCAGGGCAGGAAGGATCTTCTTAGCCATGAGACCCTTTAAGGAGATCTTCGGAAATTCCTTGGAACCTAACAAGAAAGAGGAAAATGAGGCTACGAACAAAAAAGGGCATACGATAAAACAGTAACAGGAAAACGATCTTACTCATGGCTCGCATAAGACCGTGTTTAACAAATAGCTTGTTTTGCTGGATGACCCCTTGGAAGGTGCCCTTGTAAGAAAACAAACGCCTCACTGTCGCTAGATCTACGTTGGGGAGGAGACGAGCAAAAGTGTCCCCTGCCATAAACCGATGACATGTTAGTAAGCAACCAAGAAAGGTGAATGGAAATTAAAAGAGCAAAAGACGCGTGACACTTAAAGACTCTAAAACAAGAAAAAGACTCACTAGGTAGGGAAACAGTTCGGGGAACTGTAATTTCTGGACTAGGGTCCACAGGAGAACTCTGCCACTCCCCGGCGACCCAAAACTACTGGTTCCTCCAGTTCTTTATTGAGGTCGGATGACCGGTGATAACAGGAGGATATGAGCCCCTGGGAGACAAGTAGTACCAGTCTTTGACGTCCAACCTCACGTCCCTTTCCCTTCTAACTGATTTCTTCAAAGTGTAGAGGGTATGAATAAAGTGCAGTGAGATGGGATAGTCAGGATTGACCTCTTGCCACACCAACCAAGTGCCCACAGACTGTGTCCAGAAATTGGGGGACAGCTGGTAGGGGCACAAGTTATAGCTCCTAAGCAATGCCCTGAAGAGGGGTGCAGGGGAAGCCTCATCCCGCAAGAAAGGGCATCGTAGCATATGGCTGCTTGGCCTGGGGGAGGGATGCAAGGTCGGCAGAAAGGTGTAGGGTGCACCAATTGGACCCCTTCTGGCAGCCTGAATTTTGCCGAATCCCCGGCCAAGTCAATCCTTCGAATTTCAGTAGCAATCTCACTGCTCTCCCATGACTCTGGGTTTGGATCAGGATCAACGTGGTAGCCAGAAACTTTGTTAACCTGGTCAACCCAATCCTCTACTTGGGCGATCTCCTCTGCAGTCAAACCCAATTCTTCCCTTTGTGCCCTAAACGGGGCCCTAACGATTAAGCCGAGGTCCTGGTGACCTGAAGAGGAGCCTATCGCCTCTTCTCTTCCTAAATCCTTGTCTCGTTTGCTTCGAAACTCTCTCAAAGATGCTTCCTCTTCGGGTGATAGATGAGCCATGTAGTTCTGGTGTTTTTCTTCTTCGCTGTCAGAATCACTCAAATAAATTATGCCACTTGTTTTCCTATTTCTCCTCTTAATTTGCTCCTTAAAGAAGCGGGAACTAAAAACCGATAAAGAGATGGGGCAGAAATCCCTGACGGGAACCGCCATTGCTAACATTTCCTGTGAACCCGTTCCCTCAATTCTTTCCTTTTTTTCTTTTGTTTTTAAAGACGGGTCAGACTCATCAAAAAGAAAAAAGAAAAAACACAGAATAAAATTCTCAAACCCACAGTGAGAAACTAAAAATAGAAAAGTTTTGCGCATACAAAGGAAAAGAAATTTACTTTCGAAAACTGGATGTTCGAGGTTGTGCACTTGAAAGGGAAAACACGCCAAGGGAAAATGTTGGGTAGTGGAGACAATTTTTCGGGTGAAGAATCCTAAAGAAACGCTGGGAGACTTGCAAGAAGAAGATAGAATGCTGCTATCTCTTGTGAAACAAGGAACTACTGCGAAGATTCTGAGAAACGGGTAAAGGAGAAATGCAGGAATGAAGGAGGCTTTATAAAGAACCCAATAGTTCCAAATCCTTGATCTTTGAGCCTCATGATTAATTTGACAACCCGCGTCTCTTGGGGGAGGGATAATTACGGCGCCAGCTGCAAAGAGAAAGAGAGAAACCCTTCAGCTGCCAAAGTGTTTACCACGCGCGGTGACGTGTCCTCCTCCATACTCTTCATTGTTCTTGGAAACAGATACCAGCAGCCCCTTTGTATTAAATGCGCCGCCTAAGAAACGCGCTAGTGCGATCCCAGCCCTCATTTAGGAGGGAAAATCCGAAGTAGAAGGTCGGCTATAATATGGATCCGAACCTCACATAAGGAATGCCATTATTGACCCCCTAAAAAGTTGCTGCGCTACATAGCGACTCCTAGTTAGAGGATGGAGAAGCAATGGCGAGATTTTGGGTGTAGCGGACGATGAAACTGGGTCAAAAGTTACTGCTGCGAAATCATGGCAAATTCGATCCGCCCATGAATGACCACGTCGTATTTGAGGGACTAGTGTTGAGATCGCACCTAAAATATAGCACATTGGGCCGCCAGTGAAGGCCCAACAAGGGTCCATTGGTCTTTAGCCCACGATCAAAGTTTTAGATACCGCCCTGAACTAATGGCCGAGGTGGAAAGGCACAGGAACCCCTGCGGCCGAACTGGTTTATGTCTAGCAGAGACACTTCACGCTTAGTCGAGGTGTTCACGGTAGCACCTCGGATGTAAGGATGGGACAAAGCATGAAGTCAGAAATGTGACATTGCCTTTACCAAGATGTGACAGACGCCCATCCCCTACGAAATGTAGCAATGATTACGGTCAAAAAACAAGGTTGTCACCTCCAAGAGCTAGGGTGAAGATAAGTGTAAAGTATGCCACGTGTCATGATCCGAAACAATGAGTTCCTCTATAAATATGGCACTCCTCCCACCTGGTAAAGGGTTAGCATTTTTACTCTCTTAACTAAATATTTATTCTCACTCCCTTTTCTCTCTTTTATGCATTAATATTTCCCGCACTCAAATTATACTTGCTTGATATGGCCGCTGATTTTGGTATCGGAGTGCAAACGGGAGCCACCTCGGCCCCCTTTGCAAACTGATCGTTTGTCACAGTGTGCAGGAGATCCACGTGTTCAAGAGGGAGGAGCTGAGACGTGTTGGTCCAAAGTCCAGCCGAATTTTGTGGTCAACAGGAGTAATGTTACTTGTACAATTATATTTGATAACTATGGTTGACAACTCACGACATGACATAATTCAATTAATTAATACATCACATAATCTCCATAATCAAAACATAACAGTTTGCCACCTCATAGTTGTCAATAATAAGTTTGACAATAGTTGTACAAGTTTTGAAAATATATAACGTTACATGTTCAAAAAAAAAAAAAAAGAAAGGTCTAAATTAAAATATTCCAAATTCAAATTAAAATAAAACCAAATAAATGTAAAAATTATATCACTCCTTGAAGATGCTTTTTGAATCTTTAAAATTATGGGTGGATGTAATTTTTTTTTTTGTCGTTAAATTAGTGGACAATATGGTATAGCCCACCAGTGTTGATTAGTTTTGTATGATACTCTAAATATGAGACAACTGCAACTGTAGTATCGACCAACCGAATTGTTATTGAACAATGTTAGATGAACAACACTTATAGACAATATGATGAACAACATTCTTACATTGGGTGGGGTCTACCAATGGGTGAGTCTCGCCTCATGTGAGTGTGTTGTCCACCATATTGTTCGTATGTATTTTTCATTTAGCATTTTTGATTGTTATTGGAGTAATGTTACTTGTACAATTATATTTGATAACTATGGTTGCCAACTCACGACGTGACATAATCCAATTAATTAATACATCACATCACCTCTATAATCAAAATATAACAATTTGCCACCTCATAGTTATCAATCATAAGTTTGACAATAGTTGTACAAGTTTTGAAAATATATAACGTTACTTGTTCAAAAAAAAAAAAAAAGGTCTAAATTAAAATATTCCAAATTCAAATTAAAATAAAACCAAATAAATGTAAAAATTATATCACTCCCAGAAGATACTTTTTGAATCTTTAAAAGTATGAGTGGATGTAATAATTTTTTTTAAAAAAAAATTAGTGGACAATATGCAATAGCTCACCAATGTTGATTAGTTTTGTATGAACTTGAAATATGAGACAACCGACAAATGTAGTATCAGCCAACCTAATTTTTATTGAACAATGCTAGATGAATAACACTTATAGACAATATAGTGAACAACATACTTACATGAGGTGATGTCCACCATTGGGTAAGTCCCACCTCATGTGAGTTTGTTGCCTACCATGTTATTCGTATGTATTGTTCATTTAACATTTTTGATTTTTATTGGAGTAATGCTACTTGTACAATTATCTTTGACAATTATGATTGACAACTCACGACGTAACACAATCCTGTTAATTAATACACATTATCTCCATAATCAATATATAACAATTTGCTAGCTCATAGTTGTTAATCATAAGTTTGGCAACAATTGTACAAGTCTTGAAAATATATGACGTTACATGTTCAAAAAAATAAAAAATAAAAAAAAAATAAAAATATCATGTCTAGTTTAAAATATTCCAAATTCAAAGTAAAATAAATAAAACCAAATAAATGTACAAATTATATCTCACTACTAGAAGATGCTTGATTGTGCATATTATCACTTTTTTTTTTTAATATCTTTATATGTTTATTTTCTTTTAAAAATTATAAGTTTTTTAGCATTATCAAACACGAGATAAAGTGCAACCAAGTTTTAATTATATAACCTTCAATTAATTATCAAATATCATACTTCTACAAATATCAAATATCATACGTGCAAAAGTGCGAAAAATTTATTATTTTTCCTTAGCTCAAAGAATGCAAACAGATACTGAAATCAAATTACCCGATTAGTGCAAATTGAAATTCATTGAGCTAATGACAATTGGGTAAAAATTGATTGATTCTAGACTTCCAGTGCAAATGACATATCAAGGATAACAAGAATTGTATCATTTTGTCAACCAAAATTATCAAAACACCTTTATGATCAAATTCGGAAACTACGCATTCTACACATTTGTTCTTACACCCTTTTCAATATTTGTATCCTAAGTCTAGAAGCGGCTTCAGTAACAAAATTAAACTAACCGAGAGCCTAGATGGCTTTTTGACACTTGCATTTTCAGTGTCTTTTCCTGTATCCACTTTGCTTCGATGGGTTAAAGACCATATGCATAAATAGAATGATGAAGAGCAGCACCGAAACATGAGAACCATATTTCATCAGCAGCTTCTGCACAGTTGAAAAGATACACAGTAAGAGCATGGTCGGCAAAGTAGCATACGTAGTGACGGACGCAGACTTTTTGTAATATTGGGCACAATTTGTGTTTTTGCCGACGGCCTGTACGGGGGTTGTCCCCAAATTTTTTTTTTTTTTTTTTAAGGAAGAAGACCGAAAAATGAAAGAGTATTTGAAATTTAATTACAATTGTTCTCTACGCGTTTTCATACTTTAATAACGTTCCATAATTATATCATTGTCAATATTAAGTACACATCTTTCTCAATATTTGTTACATCAAATTCAAGAGTGTCACTCCTAACATTCTCAACATTATCCCCGATGTTGAGACATATCTTCAATTTCAACATCAGTTTCTTCACCAAGTTCCTCAATCCTTTCATTTCTAGCTTCATTTTCATTACTTTGCTTATTAGAAGAAAACGTGAATTTACGTTTAAAATATTTTTCCAAAACTGATACAAACAAACAAATAAGTAATTGTAAACACATATTAGCCTTAAAATCTCAAATAATCTAATATAATTTTAGGGAATCAGGTAATGATTATGTTCAAGAATCAACTGATTTTTTTAAAAAAAGGTTGAATTTTTACTGGGACACGTGCACCCACTGGCCCTATGTCGGTCCGCCCCTGAGTAGACGAGATAATCCATCCTTGGAAGTATTTCTATAATTCAACATTCTAGGATCATAAGAAGACGCTTCAACACCCCCCACCCCACCCCACAAACCTGACTAATTATGAAAGAACACATTTATCAATCGATCCAAGAATTCAACTAACATCAAAGCACATGATAAGGAGAAAAAAGAATGCCAGTCAATCATTTCATTTGGCCGAGATAGATAAAAAACGACAAGAAAGGAAGTTTTTACCTTTAGCTGAGCATTATCCGTAACGGGATTTTCCATCCAACCAAAG
Source organism: Ligustrum vulgare (assembly GCA_963555705.1). NCBI lineage: Eukaryota > Viridiplantae > Streptophyta > Magnoliopsida > Lamiales > Oleaceae > Ligustrum > Ligustrum vulgare. Next base: position 1,424,145 of record OY743173.1, read on the forward strand.
GGAAAGGGGAAAACAAATCAAGAGATTACGTCAGTACACTACTGGGGGGGAAAAAGAAAAAAAATAGAAGAGGAAGTCGTGACATGCTTTATGTTCTGAGTCGTGAGATAACAAAGAAGAATGTTACCTTCTCAGTCATTTTCCCAGATTCAGCGTCTGCGAGAATTTTTAGAGGTAATATAGGGGTTGAATATGCTTCCTGTAAACAGTGATTACAGAAATATTAAGAACATGCTACTATTTCTAGTAGTAGAGATTTCGTAAAGAACAAACCTGTAGCCTAGGTTTTGTGGGGACCCGATAAGTGATCAAGGCAGGTGCACCGTAGTATACGGTTTTCACATTAGATTCCAACTCAAATGAATGGTAAACAAGGGAACCACTGAGCAAAATGCAATGAATCAATATGTAAATAACAGCGAGATGAAAGTATAAGTGGGTTTTGAAAATATCAAAAAAAAAAATAAAAAAATGCTATTTATCTCAGGGTTTAGATTAATCTCAACTCAATTGGCACACATTCATTGAAGAATGGAGAGGTGCACATGCACAAGTCACCTCTTCAATTTCCAATAGGAGAGTGCCAGCTGGATTGAGATTTATCTCAACCTTTAAATACATAGCATTATTCTCAAGGTAAATAACTTTTGAATCTTACGGGTCAACTCTTTCCCATGAATTAGATGTGTTGCCAATCACAGAATTAAATACGTCTTGAGCCCAGCTATCATCAGCAAGAGTTACATCATATGCCGTGCTGCAAATGTTAACTAAACATTTTTATGTAGTCAGATAAATTAAAAACTTGCTAATCTTTCACAATGAACAAGAATAAAAATCCTGATCGACGAGTCATATTGATTGTATCCCATGATTCAATCCATATTCCATAGACCAAACTCCAAAAAAATGTAGTTTACCCAACAAAATACCAATATTAATCAGATATTAAAAAGTTAGGCACCTACTTGAATCCAAATATCCAATTTCATCGTTCTGCTTGACTTTAGGCTAGCATGTACTTACTACTATTGCCAAAAAATATCATATCTTCTTGACTGTAAATGAGTGCCCAATTACAGTATTTCTATACAAAATTTTGGCTAGCATATATTTTATTCTCAAATTACGAAAAATGTAAGCAGATCATTGCAAACAAAACTTGCTGTTTATTATCTTTTTGGCTGCTTTACCACTATTTGGACCATGCAGGCCCATAACATTTATGGAAACCTCCATTCTTAAATCTTCTGATCCTTGTATTTGATTTGTTAAAATAAAGGTACATTAACACATAAATTGGAAAGAAATAGGAAAAACGATTAGCATATTTCCTTCTTAAGTATGATCCTAAAAAAACAAAAACAAAAAATCACTAATCTATCTTTCTTTGATCACTAAATGAAAAAAATAAATAAAATCAATTATATCGATAAAATACAAACTAGATCTTAACAAATTAACAGTATGGATACAGAAATAAAAATGATGAAGAAATGAGAAAGTTAACGAACGCTGATCCACGGTTGTAAATGTCAATGGAGACGGAGATCCGTCCGATGCTGGAATTGAGCTTTCTGAGAGCGACTCTTTTGTGTGCAACTATAAATGGAGACTCTGATGCATTTGCAAATGGTGAATAAATGAAAATGAAAGCTAGAACAGCGAGGATTGCCGATCGAAATGCCTTCGCCATTATTTGAATTGAAATCGATGCGTTTTGTCACGCAGACTCTGTAGAGATTTATGGAGGATTGTGACTGGAGGGGTCCGTGTGACAGAGATAGGGTTTATATAAGGGGTGGAAAATATTGATGGCCCTGAAATTGGGAGGAAATACGTCTCAATAACCGAGTAATTCAATCCATTTTTCAAAATGCGCTTTAATCCAATAAATTTTTTTTTAAAAACAGGAAAATGAGGATTATTACTCACAAAGACTAAGATACCCTTACAATTATTCCAACATTCTTGGCCCGTCTTCTTCCAGTCCGTCCATATACTCGATCTGTTCAAAACTCTCTCATTTCTCTCGGTCCATCGAAGAAAGGTCCTCTCTCTCAAAACAAAACTTGGTTTGGTAAGAAGAAAATCAATACATCATCATCTTCAAACTAATACAGGGCAGTGTTCTAAAATGCGCGAAAATGCGTTGTCTAGACGCACCTAGGCGCGATGCGTGACCAAAACGCGTCGAATAAGTGGTATGCGCGAAAAAATGCGGTCAACGATTTTTTTTGACCTCCTAGGCGCCGCCTAATGCGGTTCTTTTTTTTTTTTTTTTTGGTAAAAAATCTATTTTTTTTATATAAAAATATATTTAATGTCTTAAAATAATTAAAATAATATTAAAAATACAAAACGCATTATGACGCTTATTCTTCGCATTGACACGCCTAAACTTGTGATTCTTGATTCTCGACCTCGACGCATCGCAACGCATTACGCATTTTAGAACACTGATACAGGGTTAGTTTACATTTTTAGTTTTGATTTTTAAATTTACAACTTGGGTGTTCTGATTGGAAGTTTTCATAAATTTCATGGAGTTTAGATTATTATTTTGATGATTGTATTGACGAAACTCGCCGAAAATGGCGAGCTCCGCCTCCCTTTTGTGGCTAGGCGTTAACGCCCAGCCTGTTGAAGAAGAGGTCCAGCCAACGAACCAAAAGGGTCCGTCGGCCGAACCTATTTAAAGTTGGTCCGGCTGGACCAATCCGACCGGACCGATTTAGTTCGGCTGGACCATTTTTTTTTTGAAATTTTTTTTTGTCAATATTATGATACTAAAAAAAATATTATTGAAATTATTTTTGTAATAAATGATAAATAATGCTAAAAATTAACAAAATTAATTACAATTTTATAATTTATAATGTAAAAGGAATAAATATTTTCATTACTAATGATAATAAATTTAATTAGAATTAATAAATGTAATTATAATTTCATAATTGTAACAAAAAATATAATAATTTCAACGAAAATATAATTATAATGACATAAGTTGCTAATAAGTAATTTCATAATAATAATAATAATAATTATATAATGTTATTAATAATTTCATTACAATAAGAAATAAGAAATATAATTATAATTTCATAAATTGCTAATAAAAAAATGTATTAATAATTTCATAATAATAATTATATAATGTTATTATAACTTCATAATTTTTTTTTTAATAATATCAAAATAAATGTAATTATAATTGTATCAAAATATATAATAAATTCATAAGTTAATAAATGTTATTATAATTAAATAATGTGGATAAAAATTTGTTAATATTTTTTATAATAATTAGAAATAATAAATATGAACTATAATTTCATAAATGTAAAAATATATATAATAGTTTCATAACGTTAATAATTGTAATTATAATTTCACAACTTTAATAAAAAAAATAATACAATAATAATTAATAATGTTAATATATATATACCATTATAATTAAAAATAATAAAAATAAATTTTTCCCTTTAATGTTTAATTTTCCTACTTGTTAATTTACGTGCGGTAGTCTACAATTTAAAATGGTTAAATTTATGGATATTGCGGCATATTTTTTTGACCTATGGTTTTAACATTTGAAATTATTGCATGATGGAGTATGCGATTGATCTTGAACTGAGAGAGCTTCCAACTAAAGTTTCCCAATACATGAACTATAACTGCTTTGACACAGTTCTAAAGAGTCTTGATGAATATCATCAAGATATCTTGAAGTGGTCTTTCCTACGGCGATTCGAAGAATTGACCCAAATGCAGTTTGCACCACAGATTATAGATTCTTTGGTACTTCGACTTCTGAAGCCAGTCGGCGATGATGTCTTCAGTTTTTGCTTCGGGGATGGGAAGATAGTCACGTTTTCCACTTTTGAGTTTTCCCTCGTCACAGGATTAAATTGTGGTGGCCAAAGGGCCCCAAAACCCCGGAATGCTCAAAATCCAGGCTTCACCTCAAATACTTCGAAGGAAAAAGGACCGTTACAAGGGGGGAGCTCGAGAAAACTTTACTGATCTGTCCTGATATGTTGGACAAATTGAAATTAAGCATGGTTTATATTCTTGAGAGCTTCGTGAAGTGCAAGCAATCAAAGAATGGTATCGACTTATATGCTTTGGACGTTGTTGATGATATTAAAGCCTTCAACAACTATCTATGGGGGTCTATAATTTATGTCGATACCGTCAACATATTTACTAAAAAGCATTCGATGCCCAGTGCGGAGAAGGCCCCGCGGAAGTATGATGCGTACGGCTTTCCTTTGGCTCTGCAGGTAATAATTTTAAACTTTTCATTTTGAATTAGTTTATTATGTTTTTTATCGTCCTAATAATTGTAAGTTTCACAGGTATGAGCATACGTGATTATTCCCGCCTTAGGTGATAGGTGGGCAGTTAGGACGAGGACGCGATGTCCTCGGATGCTACATTGGAGAGCAACAGAGATGCCAAACGCTAAGGATCTTTTGGTTATCCTCGATGATCCGTGAGCGTTTAGAAATTATTATTAATGTAATATATGGCTTGACACATGATCTATAAATTTTTCGAATGTTAATATATTAGCTCGTAGTCCTTCACAAGTTGACGATTTCGACCGAAGAGGGGGAGCAGGACTACATGCGTGGACTGGTATGTAATGTAATTTTAGATTGTTATTTACCTTTTGGGTTAAATAATTAATTTTCATTTCTTTCTTTTTATTTAGGATCACCGCAATCCAGTACGAGACATGTCCCCGCCGCTCATGAGATCTCATTCACCGGGGACATCTCGCGTACCTTTTCGCTCCCCAACTCCCCCGGTATGTAATGTAATTTTAGATTGTTATTTACCGTTTGGGTTAAATAATTAATTTTTGTTTTTGTTTTTTTTTTTTTTATCTAGGATCACTGTAGTCCAGTACGAAACATGTCCCCACCGCTCATGAGATCTCATTCACCGGGGACATCTCGGGTACCTTTACGCTCCCCCACTCCCCCGGTATGTTTTGAATTGTCGTGGTTGAGTGTTTGAATGTTTTTGATTTATTATGACATTTTGATGTTCCTTTACAGGGTGGCTAAGTCCAATTTTAAGGGGAGACTTGTTCGAAAATTTTGTAGAATATTAAATAAACAATATTTGACATTTAATTTTCACTTTTGTTTTATTTAGGACCACCGCAGTTCAGTACGAGACATGTCCCCACCGTTAATAAGATCTCATTCACCGAGGACATCTCGCGTACCTTTGTGCTCCCCACTCCCCCTGTATGTTCATGATTTTAGTTTTTAATAAACTATAGTATTTTAATGATCACATTTACATGCTATAATATTTGAGTTAAATAATCAATTTCCATTTTAATTTTCAGTGTCCAGTACCTCACATTGATGATTTGTTTAAGCGTCTGGTAGGGGTCATTTGTGATGAGATGTATGCCCTTTAGGATGAGCTTGGAGGTAAGGTGGACGCCCTCGAAGTGAAGGTTGATGCCCTCAGAGGTAAGGTCGACGCCCTTAGGGAAGAGGTCCGAGGTGGGCATCGAGTATCATAAATGATGCCAGAGCATGATAAGCTGGATGATATGATAGCTTGGATGACGGAGCAGGGTTTTTGCAGGGTGCCGGCATGGGTGACTGGGGATGTGACTGAGGGGGTAGATGGTGAGGCATCGCGTGCGTCGATAGGAGTGGAGGAGGAGATGCCTCGAGTGGAGCTGGAGTTGGAGGAGGTGCCTCGGGTGGCGGAGGAGGAGGTGCCTCTAGTGGAGGTGGAGGAGGTGCCTTGGGTGGCGGAGGAGGAGGCACCTTCGGTGGATGCGGAGGAGGTGCCTCGGATGGCGGAGGAGGAGGTGCCTCGGGTGGCGGAGGAGGAGTCTCGGGTGTCTGAGGATGTGACTGATCCGCATGTGTCGACGAAGATGTCGACGGGTGTGGCATAGGAGACGCCTCAAGCGTCGGAGGAGGTGCCTCAGGTGTCGGAGGATGAGTCGACTGAGGTGCCGACGAAGATGGTCGAGAAGAGGAGACGAAAACGTATTGTCGAGGTGAAGGAGCAGATTATTAGTAAGATGGCAAGACAACCCTCACAACATGTTCTTTCTCCCTTCACGGCCGAGGCGAAGAAGAGAACTTTTGTGAACGACACTTATGTCAACTTATTCCGCGAAGTCGATCCGGCGATGAAAAAGGTGTTCGATATGTGGTACTCTAAACTTAAGTCGAAGTAAGTTTCTTATGATTTTGTTTATTTATTTCTTAACTGTTAAAATGATTGTATATGATTTTCTAATTCTTTATTCATTCAGGTTTCGCTTTGCCATTGGGAAGACAACCATATTTGATGCCAAAGATTGGTTAGGAATAGTCCTCAAGAGCGGAGCTTGACTTGCCGACGATGTGAGTGCATGATCGTAATTACGTGAACTCACTATATTATTTTTTGATTTGATAATATTTAACTCGATTATGTTTTATGTTGTAGTACGTTGATCTTGCGATGGAGTTTCTGCGCGATAGGGCAAGGAGGTACCCGAAATCATTCGACTTCCCCGAGCGAGTTATCATGTGCTGCGGCTTCAAGAATGCTGTCGACATCGAGTATGCAAATTATGACAACAACCCTGCATTGTACATTTTTCCAGAATATATGTTGGAATACGTGGCAGGGGTAAAGCCAGTGTGTGGCCAGTTGTGGATGGGTTGTACACACCTTTATGTTCCGGTGATCACAAACTCACACATTATTACTGTTGAGATCGTGTTTGCTCAATCGAAAATGTATGTGTACGACTCCGATCAAGGTTGTCTCGCAATGTCCCAGCTGCAAGAAGCTCTACTATCGTTGGCAGTCATCATTCCCCTTATGGCTAAGCGTGCTGAAATTGCTGTTGATGATATACTAGTCATAGAGAAGATCAAGGGGACTTCCAAACAAGGTGTCAAGTAAAATTTTTCTTACAATCGTATTCTATTATTTAATTAAATTTTTGACTATGTTTATTTATTTCACTAACGTTTTTTTGTAACATTCAGTGGCGATTATGGAATTTTTACAATAAAATATATTAAGTTCTTGAGCATCGGACGAGATGTCAGGATGATCAATCAAGAACATATACAGAAATGGTGGATTAAATTAGCTGCTGATTTATATATGTACAATTGTGATCCATAATAATATGAAATGTAAAATTGTAATGTTTTATATGTAATATATATTTATATAATTGCCAATTTTTTATTACTATTAAAATTACTATTGCACATTATTAAATTACATCTCGGTTGATAAGAGTTAGTTCATGTTGATTACAAAAAAATGAAAAATTGTAGGTCCGGCCGGATCGTGGGGTCGATAGCCGAACCACGGTAGGTTCGACAGGACCATGGTCGGTCCTGCCGGCTCGACATGATTGGTCCGGACGATAATATCTAGTTGGTGATCCGGTCGGACCGACTGCTTGGTCCTACCGATGGGGTTTGGATTTAGGTTTTATGGTATGAAATAATTGTTAATTTAGAGTAAATTGTGTGAATTGTCGCACAATCTATAAGGTAAATATTTTTGGGAAAAAAAGGATATCTTAGGTTATCATAAATGTGTGATTATTATTAAATAATTGTGATTTTTTTTTTATTCATTTCACCTTCTCGAGATTGCTTTCACAAAATTGTACAAGGCACGTGCCACACGGATAATCGAAAATCATTTTTATCTTCATTTGATTCTCCACATTTACAGCTTCACTTAGCAGAATTAAACACTAAAATAGAAAACTAAATTACTAATAACATCAGCAAATTAATTTTCCGTTTTAGTGTTTGATTCCGAGGAATGAAGTCATAAATGTGGAGATCGTAGAAAGTTGAAAATGGATTCCAATAATTTATGCAGCATATGCCTTGACGACTTCTGTGAAAGTAATCCCGTGAAGGAATCTGATTAGATAATTTATTATCAACCAACACTACAATTCCAATAATAGTTTTAATAGTGATAAAATTTATTATTCAAAGGAATCTGACTAGTACAAGTTGGCAAGTATGACCGATTGCGCCGCATCTGCCATACTTTCGCGGTCTGGGAAACTCTCTAGTAGATGGTATTCTAGATGTACGTACATGTCCAGGAGTACGTCGGTAGACATTCGGTGGCAGTAAATTATTAAGCGGGTGCAAGTGTTTGGGACGTTCCCATTCAGTCTCATTTGGTAGAGGAAATATAGTTTCAGCATACGTTTCTCTCCAAAAAGCAATCGTGTAGTATTCAGTTGATAATGAATGTGGTGAAAAGCTTTGATGTCTAGCAACTGAAACTGCATGAGCACATGGAAAGCTCTCAAGCTGAAACTATCTACAGTTGTTATCATTCAAGTCCACAACATAACCAACATTACGTCCGCATACAACGTTGAATCGAAACTGATCCAGTGGCTCCACGGCCAACCTTCTAGCCAGGTCTAATATCTTGAAGAGTTTGGTTTCCATGGCAGGGTTGAGATAAGATGTGCATGATTGAGATTCCTCGCGTCTATCGTGAAACCAAACCTGTAACTTCTCCCTAATGTTCTCAATCATTGCCAGGATTGGTAATTCTCGATCCTTCTTAAATAATGCATTCAAAGACTCCACGTTATTTGACGTCATCATATTGTATCGACGTCCTGAAAATTGACACCGTGCCCAATTTTGAATCCCCAGTTTATCTATTAAGTACCCCGAGGCATCCTTACTCATTTCATCTATTTCGATCATGAAATTATTATAATCTTCAAAAGTGTAAGCCTCCGCCGCTCTCTTAAACAAGGAAACGATCCCACTGCCACGATACATCGTCTTCAAATTGCCTTGTACATGGTACATGCAATAACCATTGTGTGCCTCGGGAAAAACTTCAGCGATACCATTTATGATTAAATTTCCCCGATCAGTTATAAAAGTAAGGTCATCGACATCTCCAATTACTTCCCTCAACTTTGAGAAAAACCAATTCATTGCTAGATCATTTTCGCTATCCAATATGCCGAACGCAAGAGGGTATATTTGAATTTTGGCATCTTGACATGTAGTAATAATCAGCTTTCCTTCATATCTAGCTTTCAGTGTTGTACCATCTACTAGAATTAGAGGTCGCATCGATCTTCTAATTCCATTTATGCATTGTCCAAGAGTCATGAAAAAATACTTGAAGCGATTGTCGTCATCAGCCTCAATAAAGAATGTCGAACCAGGATTAGTTCTCGACATGTTATGATAATACCTAGCCAATTCTGCATAACTTTCCTCGGGCGAACCCATTAAATCCTCTAACGCACATTCTCTAGCCTTCCAGGCCTTCTGGTAGCTCATGGTCACCCCAAAATCTCTCTGCGCATCGTTAATATGTCTCTAGGTCTGTAAATAGTCCTTGGGTCATTAAACTTATGCATTATCTTTCATCCTATAAACCAAGAACGTGCTTGTCTGTGATCATTTTGACGAATGCCCACTTGACAAGTATGTTCTCGTGCATGTTTGCGAACTACAAAGAATTGATTTGTGTCCATCCTCGTTGCTCGCAGACGCCAACTACAATTGTCGTCTACACAGACAATTGTGTCCATCCTCGTTGAGGTTTATTTGCCTCTGGTGGTTTTATCTTGAAGTATAACTGCAGCGTGAACATTTTAGAGTCAGGGTTCCATTGTGAGAGAAACTTGGGGGTTGATTTATCAATCTCTATACTCGGAACCTTGAAGCAATAATTTCATAGGCTTCAGCAGCAAACAAGATAAACTGATGGATTTTATTAAAGGCTTATATTTTTTACTCAAAGGAAGACATAAATCGGTGACAAGGCTTTGTATTGTCTTCAAACTCAGGATATTCAATCTAGAAAAGTAGAGACCTTTGTTTCGTCTCTGGATCAAATTGCTTGGTCACATGATCTAGTCTACCAATTTACGGATTTTTTTAAAAGGAGATTATTGGGCTTTCTGTAAAGTGTAGACTCTACGAAGGTAGTGTGTGGGGACAATGGTGGTTGTTCAATGTGAGGCGATGGTTGTGGTTGTCTGTTTCGGTGGTCATTGTTTGTAGGTGATTATAGGTCACATGTTAAAATCACATGTCACAACTTATATGTCACACATGTTAAAGAAACTGGCCACATGTTAAGGTCACACTTTATATAACATGGGTCACATTAATTAGGTCCTATATCACAATTAATGTGATCGCAAATCAAAGAATTGAGTGAACAACCTATTTGATGCATTATGTCATATGTTAGACTTCAAATGGTCAGGTCACATTTGATTTATTAGGTCATTGGTCATATTTGATGAATTAGATCACATATCACATTTCAAATGTTTAGGTCACATGTCATATTTGATGCATTATGTCATAAATCACGCTTCAAATGCTCATGTCACATTTGATTTGTTTGGTCACGGGTCACATTTGATGAATTAGGTCACACGTCACACTTAAAAAATGTTCAGGTCACAAGTGACTTGTTCATGTTACATATCATATTATGTAGGTTATGTGTCATAGATGTTCATAGGTTGTTATAGTTCAAATGTTTATATTAATTAGTCACACGTTATAGTTCACATGTCATCGTCATCGGTAACATATCAATCTTTACAAGTAGAGAATTGATCACAGTCTTCGAACGATATCACAGACAGAGAATTGAAGTTATTTGATCTGGTGGATACTCTATAAATTACACTAGATGATGTTTTTCAGTTATTCAATTTTAAAATTTTAAAATATTCTTTTGATTCTCAATTTTGAAAATGGTTGTAGCGTCGGTGGTAACAACGACAATAGCAGTACATCGGAGATGGTGGTGGTAGTGATGAAAATGTGTCATGGGCTTGGTGATAATGAATGGTGACAATACTTCGGAGCTGGAGGTAGGGGTGGTGGTGGGCGAGTTGGTGGTGGTTGGAGTTGATGGTGGTGACAACGACAAAGAAGAGACAGTACAATCTGTTATGAAATTTTAATTGAGTGGGATAGGGTGGGTAGGATGGGGTGGGGTGGGGTGGGTGAGTTTTTTAATATATTAATCTATACATCTATCTATGCAACATTTAAAAGTGACATAAATGGAGAAACTTTTTTGTACGTTTTTACCCTCACAACTTTTTTATAATTTCATATTTACCCTTAATGTTAATTAATGAATAATTATTTTCTAATATATATATTTTTTCATTTTATCAACAATGTCATTAATTTTATGATTTGAACTCTTTACTTTATCACCAAAAGTCTTTTAAATAAAGCATAAAATTTTCAATTTTTATTTTTTATTTTCCTTTGATTTATTTCAAATTATTATTTATTCTCACTAAATACAAATACATGTTTGATAGCGATGGTGGAATTTGGGTGGAAAGAAAATGAATTCCAGTGAATTGAATTCTAGGAAATTAAATTCTTGGGAATTGAAAGTTTAGGTTGCGTTTGATAGCGATGGTGAAATTTGGGTGGAAAAAAAATGAATTCTAGGGAATTGAATTCTAGGGAATTAAATTATTGGGAATTAAATTCTTGGGAATTGAAAGTTTAATGTGTTTGATTGATTTAATTTTCTAGGTAGAAAAAATGAAGAATTTTCCAACTTTTATTGTTTGATTGACATTATTTTCTATGGAAAATAAAGTAAAATTTAGCTATTATAATATTTTTTTTTTCATTTTTTAACAAGTTTGTACTTAGTAATAATAATGTTAATTTTTGGAAAAAAATAAATCAATTAACAACAACAAAAAGGATCAAACGTAAAAAAAATGGTATAAGATTTTCTATGGAAAATAAAACCTCCTCCCCCCTTGGAAAACAAATTCATCCAAAACAAGGAAAATACCGGATTTCGAGGCAAGTGGATAAATGAATTCCATGGAAAATTTAGGCAACCAAACAGCGCAAAGTTGGAAAATCACGTGGAAAATCATGGAAAATATGGCGAATTAAACGGAGCCTTAATGTATTTGATTGGTTTAATTTTCTAGATAGAAAAAGTTGAGAATTTTCCAACTTTTGTTGTTTGATTGACATTATTTTCCATGAAAAATAAAGTAAAATTTAGCTATTATAATATTTTTTATTTTTTATTTCATTTTTTAACAAGTTTGTACTTAGTAATAATAATGTTAATTTTTGGGAAAAAAATAAATCAAGTAACAACAACAAAAATGATCAAACGTAACAAAAATGGTATAAAATTTTCATGAAAAATAAAACCTCCTCCCCCCTTGAAAAACTCCAAAACAAGGAAAATACCGGATTTCGAGGCAAGTGGAAAAATGAATTTCATGAAAAATTTAGGCAACCTAACAACGCAAAGTTGAAAAATCATATGCAGCCTTAGTACACTTTCATAAAGGAAATAATAAAAAAAGTCTGTTTATAATTTTTTCATGAAACTGAAATTTTCATTCTTAATTAAATATTAATATATTATCATCATGAATGAAGTTGTGAGAAATATTAATAATATATTTTTGAATTATATATTTAATATTTTATTATTTTTTCGTTTGTCAACAATGTCATTAATTCAATAAGAATATCTATGACCCTCACTCTATAACCCACATCACATACATTAAATCTAGGGGTGAACTCGGTTTGGTTTGTGACATATTTTCAAATCAAACTATTTTAAGCGATTTGATATTTTTCCAAACTTTACAGTTTGGTTCAATTTTAATCCGCAGTTTACCTATTGAAATAATATAACATAATTTAGATATCAAATTAATTTGTATTTCTTAATATGTAAAGTTAAAATAAGTTAATATATGATAGCATTATTTGATTCTTTGTTTACCTTGTTACAATTGAAGGTGATAACATAGCCCTAAATGCACCAGAGTCTCTCACTCACACACACACACACACACACATAATTGTAATTGATTATCATTCATAAAATACATTATACTGTTAACAATTTCTCTTTTGATGCCAATCTAACTAGGGCTATAAATGCATTCCGCTACCATTTAGTAAGAGAGATGAGCTCAAACAATTGTTTGACTTCTGATTGATGAATTAAAATTCTGACGTACTGGAATGAAGCCTTTTTTTGGGGGGGGGGGGAGCGTGATATAAAATTTCAAGTATAATATGAAACTGAGAATCCTGATTTTATTTTTTGATTGCCTTATTTCTTTTCATATGGTTTTTTTAGTATCTTTCTAATGTAAATTATCTGAGGTTATGATAAATGGGATTGAGCAACTTCTTCGATTGAGTGGTGTGTGGATTTCCTTGCATGAAATTGGTTATCATACTGGTCCATAAAAGTCATTAGTTAGTAAGAAAATAGTAATAAATGTCGTAACTAATCCGTCTCTTAATCTAATAATTGAACTTCTTTCTCAGACTATAGAGGTCATTATTGAGGTATCAATTACTCCCATGAATGTCCTCTTTAAGGAAATGAGTTTTCAAGAACTCTCATCTTACCTATTGCATCATTCCTTTCTTACTGGAGTTGAGTAGGAAGGATATTTGTGATTCAAAAGACTTACAAAACTTTGTGGAAATCCTTTATCGGGAGACTAAGGTTGCTAAACAATTAATTGGGATTGCAGAGATTTTATAGGAAACTCACGTTAGATGACTACTGAAATTTATTCCCATGCAAAGAAGAAACAAAATCTCCAACTTTAAACAACAACGTCTTTTCTGGGATTATCACAATGCAATGAAAATAAGAAAATATATAAATGAGATTTTATTCTATTAATTAAATTTGACTTTTTTTTTTGGGGGGGGGGACGTAAATTCAATTTGATAAAATTAATTTTTTTAATTAAAAAATAAAAGCTGTTTGATTCGATTTTTTGCAATTTTTAAAAATCAAAGTCTAAACAAATTATTTTGAAACGATTTGGTTCGGTTTGAGAAAAATAATACGATGGGTCTATGCAATCTTAACCAACGATTTCAAACCAATGAGTTGTGTTCGATTTGTGATTTCGCGATTTTTGTGTGTGTGCAGCCCTAGTTATATAACCTTCAATCTACCTTATTTACATAGTTACATTTAATTCCCTATTACTAATTTTCATTAACAAGTTTATAATTTCAAGAACCCTTAATATTAATATATGTTTTTACACTAAAATGAATTTAATACAACATATATTATAGCTCAATATAGCACATTATAAATAGAAAAGGGTTCAACATGTAACCTCATATTTTTCTGAAGTTCTTTTTTTTAATAATCATTTTTCTCAAATTTTGATTTTTAATAAATCGAATGGTTTTTTTTTGTCCACAAATAAAAGTATCAACAATATGTTGCTATAAAATTTGATTGTATATGATGAAAATTGAAATATAAAAACTTTCAATATCCATAAATGTTCCATTGAAACCTTTATGTAGTGATGGAAATTTAATTTAAAACTTATTTTGAATTAATGAAGATGTGATATTTCTTATTATATTTTTCTATCTTTATTTTAATAACATTTCGATATTAAACTAATATGTTGTCTCTTTTAATATTTTTGGGGTACCAGATTCTTGCTACACAATTCGGCGGCACAATTGAAAACTTTACTCTTATGCTTCAGAAAAGGAAAATATATCAGCTTTATCATAAAAAAATTAGATCAATAGTAATTATACATTTCTAAATATGCAGGTGAATTTTACGACAAACAACAAAATTGAAGAATTTGAAGATGAAGTGTCACTAAAATTATCAAAATTATGCATTGTTGAATTTTCACAAGTCTCAAACTTTGTTATAAAGGAAAAATACTTAGTATTAAATCTTCATTTTTTGTTCTTTTTATATATTTCAAATATTATATAAATTAAACTATCATTTATTTCCAATATTATCGGCGTTATTCTCAAGTTGAAGCCCATATTTGCTTTAATAATCAAATAAGTGAATCTAACCAATGTCTTAATTAAGAAGGTGCAATATGGTCTCAGAAATTTTGTTTATATGTTAAAAATTATTATATTTTCTTATTTCATTTTATCTTGCATGTTTGACTAATTTTCTTGAGCAAAATTGTAAATTCTTGCCAAATTTAATTTCTAAAAATTACTTTATACAGATCATTTAATGTGCACAACACGTTTGGACAACTAGTTATATGAAATACGACATCATGTATGTAATTTTAAACTTATTTCCTTAGAGTTGAAATTGTGTATATTAAATACCTTATTTATATATTTTTTCCCTATATTACATTTCTCTACAGATCAATAATAGTTAAATTGAGTGTAATATCCCACTTTAAGAGAGATTTTAATCTTCACTTTTATCAAATTTAAGATTAACAGTTAATTATAACCATATTTTTCTTGGACATCATAGACACATCTTATCAACTTTCATCAAAATTTGCTAAAAATCTGATTTTAATCTTAATCAAGTTTTGTTCGATATAAATAATCATAAAAACATCAATATTTTGTAATTTTTTTAATTATTAAACATGGTGATTTTTAATTAATACGGTATATTGAAATTATCTATTTTTTTAAAAATTATTATTATTATTATTATTATTATTATTATTATTATTATTATTATTATTATTATTATTTGTTTTGTATGATCTACATTTGGGGATGTCAACGAGCCGAACATCAAGGCTCGAGTAGATAGAATATTTGTCAATCAAATGCTAGAAATGAATTCTTGCAAGATGCTAAACCTAATCCATTATTAACTAGCTGTCCCCTTGACTTCCTTATGTCGAGCATGAGGTTTTGACGAATCATAAAAGGAATAAATTCAAAGGACTGATTGCAATGATATACCAGAATTGCCTGATGTCTACTTTGTGAACAATGTCAGCTGCTCAAGATGAACATAATTTTTGTTCTGTTGGACATTAAGCAATAATCCAAATAAATAATGAATTATCCCATGATAATAGATAAATATCATTTTTACATATATAACAGAAGGGAAATTTACAAAATAAACCATCTGATATTGTGGTGTATTCTCTAAATTTACACTTCAAATGTGATTACAAAAAGTAATTTATGCGAAAAATTTATAAAATTGTAAATAAAAATAGTTATATAGACTAAAATAAAATAAAATAAAATAAAATAATTTCAATTGAAATTAACAATGATACTTTTCGTATTACGTTACGTAACATTTTACATACCTCTTTCTAACTACTTTTTTTTTCCCTCTAAAAAATAAATTACTATTTCACTTTCTTCTTCTGTCTCATTTCTCCCTCTCTCTATAAATCGTAAGTCCTATCACTTTAGTTTCATTGAGTTTTTTTGAGAAGAGATTGATAATCACTTTTTCTTCGTTCTTATTTATAGTTTAAAATAATCTTTAATCGGATTTTCAAATAAAGATAGGACTAAGTAAATTTTCGTACTTAATTACTTAGTCTTTCGTACTTAGTAATCGAGTCTTCATGTGAATAACACTCTACTCACACCATCGACTATCAGTTGTTACGATATAAAAAACTTGCGATTTCAACACTAACATGATTCTAAGCATTTCCAAATACTTCAGTCATACAATTTGTATTACCATGAAAAATGATCTATGAGAAATACTACAATTAATTTGACAAATCTTACGGACCGTTAGGTAATGGTTTAAAAACCAAATTATAAACCTTTTTTTTTACACAATTTTTCAAACCACTTTTTAACCACACACATTTTCTCTCTCCATTTTTTAACTACACATCTTACTTAGAAAACACAAAAGAAACACAAAAAAAAAAAAAAAAAAAAGGAAAAAAAGTGCCCAAGCCGCCGAACGCAGTGTTATTCATGGGTGGTAAATGTAGCACATTAAAAAACTTGCCACCTTGCAAGGTTCAACATAAAACTCAATCAAACATTGGGTTGGGTCACTAGTGATTCACTCCTGTAAGTGTCTTACTTGGTTAACTTAATATGTTCACGGTTTGTCGTAAACTGCACTTACTAGTATCGTCAAGAAGGACATCAATATGATATAGCTAGCAAAATGTTGTCTTTCGTAAGCTAGTACTTGTGTGTTTTCACCACGCATGCTGGAAGAGAAGGTCTAGCATGAAAGATAAGAGCCAATTAGGATAGCCAAAGGACGACGCCTAAAAACCACACAAATGATTAGGAGTCGAACCCATAATTAAGAATGAATTTAGGCAAGTCATCCTTGGCTACCAAATCAGGCTCTTCATTTTCATACAAGGCCTCTCTTCCTTTCCCTTCAATTTGCTTCATGAATTGATTTCCAACAGCAAATAAGCCATATATATAGGCAATGGAACAGTGCAAGACAATATTGGTTGATAAAAAAAAAAAAAAAAAGAATATTTGTTTAAGTCAATACTTTTGCATTTTCTATTAGACTTCCAATTTCAATTTGAGTCTTTTTAGAATGTTGATATGCTTGAAAATTTGAGTTATGTTAAGGGCATATATTCCTCCAATTGGAGGGAGGGACCATACCATACCCAATTCATAATATTTGTTAAATGCCATATTTTTATTGGTCAACTAAAATATTCCAATGGAAAAAGACTGAAAATTCAAATATGTGTAAGTTGCAAAAAATAGTTGACCTCAAAATTGAGATGATCGGATTAGTTGTATCAATCATGATTTGACTGTGTTACTCAATTGTACTTAAAAGAAAAATAAAAGTTTAAGTTAAGAAAATGAGTGTGGCTTAAGATATATGTTATAGCATTATTGATGTCTATTTTTGACTCGTAAATTATTAATATTTGAATCTTTGAAATTTTAACTTTTATATATATATTTTTTAGTCAAAATCCTGAATTTCAAAATATTGGTTTTAATAAAGTGACATTCAAAGCCCTAAAATAAAGTAACTTTATAGTCCATAACGCTATGTCACAAACACGCCATTTGTCTAGTACTTTAACAAAAACTTATGTCAATGCTTCTTAATTTGCCTCTCATTAATTATTATTATTATTATTATTATTATTATTATTATTATTATTCCTTTGACTTTAAATATTTCAGCAATTTGGATTGAAATTTGGACATCTAGTCCAAATCAACAACTTTATTCGAAGCTTCTGCGTGAAAAAAGTGCCACATGCTAATAAAACGTATGGAAGTGGCATGCAGTCATTTTGACATCTTAGGACATATTTAACGGGTGTGTGAAAAGTGGACGTGGATTGAATTAGAGAGAAATATTAATTTAAGATTAAATTGTGAAGATAGTGTGGATGTTGAAAGTAGAAAAAAAATAGGGAAGAATGAAAAAAAAAAAAAAAAGAAGAGAGATAGACACAAATTCAAATAAATTAATAAAAAAATAGTTGAAGGGATCAAGGAGAAAGTCCGATTTTGGACCTTGTGATGGCCTAAAATGGAGAAAATAGGAAGAAAGTGGAAGAAAGAGAAGAAAAAAGAGATATGAAAGTGGGACCTACAAATTTTTTTGTATCACTCTCTCAGACATTTAAAGGACTACCATTAAAGATGCTCTTAGAGCATTCGCAATCAAGATGTAAATTAACTCAAACTAGTGATTTAGATCCTCAAATTCACTAGAATGCTCTTCAATGAAGAGGTGTAAATTAAATTTTCGCTGCTATTTTTACCTTTTCGAAAAAATTGACTAACAAAATATTGTCACACACACACATATATACAATATTTTTATTTATAAATAATCATTTGTAAACGGTCTACCAAAAAGAGACTTATGAACTGTGACAAACTTATAAATATCACATTTTCCCAAACCACTATAATCACGCACATTTTCGGAATTCACTTTTCAACTACACAATTTACCTCAAAAAAATTTAAATTCATTATTTATACACTAAATCTTTTCTTCAAAAACTGATAATTGGGAAAGATTTCAATGTTAAAGTTTCTGATGTTGTAAAAATTCTCAACATTGACGCGACAAAATCTGAAGTTACTTGATCACTGAAAAAGATGAATTAAATCGTCAGTATCCTGCAGAAAAGGTGAGAAGGATTTTTCCCGTCGCTCCTCCAGTGTAATAATTAGTTTTCTGGAAAGACGGAAAATAGAGAGAGAAAAATATGAAACTGGTAATTATGTTGATAATAATGAATGTTGATAAGTGCTTCATTAACATTTATTTTATGCGCTTATAACCTTGGACTAGCAATAATTTGATCCTATCTAAGTTTTATTAACACATTTTTTATTTCATGTTGTATAGGATTATAAAGGAAGAGAAAAGAAGAAAAAAGGACCAAAATGCACTTAAAGCTGAAGATTGAGGACCTTGGGTGCAAATAAGTTACGGCCGTAACACATATATTCACGGCCGTAAAAGTTTTCATGTCATTATGCAAAAAAGGAGCAGAACACACATTACGGCCGTAAACATATGTGTTACGGCTGTAATCTTCAATTATGAAAAATATGCAGAAACCGTGTTACGACCGTAAGGGAAAAGTCACGACCGTAACTTGCCCCTTCAAAAACTTCCTTATTTTGAAAAAGAAAAAGGTAGAAAAAATTGCTAAAGAAATAGCGGTTTGCTTGGAGCGTGGAAGAGAAATAAATCCGGAGAAGAAGATGAATAAGATACAAAATTCTGGGCTTTTCACCATGACTATGCTCGGCTAAGCTTCCATACCTAGTTCGAAGGGGAAGTTGTATTTTATATCAATTTGTTTATTGCTTTTCCAAACTAGTAACGTAGTTCTAAATTCTTTACTTTGATTTGTTGGATTTTTATGCGTTTTGAATTCAATCAATGCAATTCTTTATTTGATTAAGGCCTTATCATTTAACTTGTTGTACTGAGATTTGCTATTTTGAATGATTGAATCCGTAATCGTCTTTTTGTTCAAATCATAGCAGCAAGTAGAAATTTAATATTTCCATAGAGAATTCCAACTTAGGTTAATTGTCACGAGCTTGTGTGATTGATAATCTAATTCACCCTAATTCTTCTCAACCATTATATAGTTGTTGTCTTAAATCTAAAGAGCTTGTTTTAGGTTATTCAATGACTAATGTTTGATTAGAGAGCTTATTCTAATTAAATGCAATTAAGGGAGAATATGAATAGTTAGAGCTTATTAACTATTTACGGGTGATAAATCAAAGAAGAAATTGAACTCGTGTTACTTGGAAGTGATAACATTGTGATAGAATACAACTGAACCTGAGAACTAGGACTCGTCAACATTTGATATTCATTCCAATCATTTTAATTGCTTTATTTTATTAGTTAAATCATTTACAAACAATTCAAAACAAAACCCCCTTTACGATTCTAATTGACATGACACTAAGTTAGTTCTCGTTTCTTGTGGGATCGACCCTTGCTTCCATTGCTACATTCTTAGTAATAGTAAACAAGGAATTTATTTATTATTTTGGTGCATCGCGACACGCATCAAATGTTTAATAGAAAAGAGGAAATTACCCTCCTAAACTAGTTTTTAACTTCACATTTTAAAAAACAAGTTTTTCCCTTATTTATTCAAAAATCAGGTTATAAATCTTTTATATAAAATAATAATGGTTATTATTATTATAATAATTAATAATTCAATCCCACATAACCCTAGCTACCAGACGCACACCCAATTCAAACCTATTTTCTACACCTTCTTCACCTACCTCAATCCCTAATCGTTCAGAAGAGTAGCTGCGGGATTATGGAGATCTGTGTTGTATTGTTAAGGCAAGTGGTGGTATGGTTCAGACGATGAAGTGGTAGAGGTTCGGAGGATAACGATGGTGAAGAGGCGGAATCGCTATAGCGTAACTGCTGTGTCTCCAACCGAGATGCTCTGCAGTCACGATCGTTGTGCGACAATCATGGTCACCTTGCGACGTGCAGTTTTGGTGTGTGTGAGTTGAGGGTGGTGGTGTGTGTGCAGTGTAGGTGGTTTGCGTGCGGTGCAGGTGGTTTGCGTGCGGTGCAGGTGGTTTGTGCAAGGCAATATTGTGTGCGACGGTGTAGTGATTTGTGTGCGGTGCTATGATGATAGTGTGTCCACGGTAGTGGTGTGTAATGTGTGTGAAAGGGTGGTGTGTAGAAATATGGTTTGTGGTGGTGAGTCAAGGTGGATCGATGTCTGTGGTGGTGGTTCTAGTGCCGTGCACAGATCGATGGCTGTGAACAGGTTGTCTGATTGTGTGCAATGGTGGTGATGAAGTTGGCGGTGGTGGTGATGATGTATGGTGGTGGTCGACTAGTCGTGAGTTTCTGACAGTGGTGGCAACGGGAGTTTTTGGCAGGGCTGGTAGCGAAGGTCGATGGCGGTGCTGGCCCTAGTGGGTGGTGCCAATGATGTGTTAAATAGGAATTAATGTGACCTATTAATTTGATAATTGTGATTAAAAAATAAGTCGTGACCATAATTTGTGACCGAGAAACAAACCGTGACCAGTTAAATCGATAATTTGTGACAAAAAATGTGTCGTGAACAATTGATAAATTGTGACCTAAAAAATTTGCAATTTGTGTATAAAAAAATTGTAACCTACAAAATTCGAGATTTGTGACCGAGAATTAAGATGTAACCTATAAATTTTTAATTTGTGATCGAAAAATAAGCTGTGGCCAAATACTTGTGACCTAGAAATTAGTTTTGAGTAATATTCGTGTCCGAGAAATAAGCTGTGACCTTTAATACTTGTGATTTATGATCGAATAATAATTTGTGACTAGAAATAAGTCGTAATCTAAAAATTTGTTATTTGTGATCCGAGACCATATATTAAATTTGTGATCTATGACCAAGAAAACTAGTGATTTGTGAAAATTGTAACCTAAAAAATTCTTGATTTGTATCCGAGAAAAATTGTGACAAATGAAATTTGTGATCAATAAAGAAATTGTGACTCATAATTTGTTAAGTTGTGATCAATTGACTCGAGATTTGCAATCGAAAAAAAATTGTGACATATGAAATTCGAAATTTGTGACCTAAAAAATTGTTACTGTAACCATAAACTTATGACCGATTTGTGACTTGTGACCTTAAAAATTGTAACTATAATAAACTGTGACCTAAAAAACTGTGACTTGTGATCATAAATAATAAAATAAATAATTAGTTATGACCTGATTTTTGAAATAATATCTTAAATTTCTTAATTTTGAAAATGTGTACTTTAAAAACCTTAGTTATGTATTCTTTCCAATAGAAAATGAGTTGTATTTATAGGTCTCAAAGCCCATCATCTTCTCCTACCAGGAGAAGGAGTCCTTATTGAAGAAACTTACATTTTAGAGAAAGAATCTTTATAGGAATTGGATTTTCCTTTATGAGATATGGTTTACATTATTATGTCTGTTTTATTGATTCCAGGTGTAACAACTCGGGTTTCACTTAACGGGCTGTCCCGACTGTTAGATGACGACATACTGTCCCTATTGTACCAGCATGGATATTTTTAGCATGTTTTGTCCTCATTTGCAAGCTCCCCGAGAAAACTTCCAGGAGGTCATCCATCATAGAATTGCTCCAAGTCAAGCACGCTTAATTTTGAAGTATGTAACGATGGATTTCTAGAAAAGAAGGTGCACCTTGTTGGTATGAGTGGTACCTATCATTTATTTTTAAGCTTTCCTGGCCTAGGTGTTACAATTACCCTCCGTTAGACTCGCAACGTCCTCGCAGCTCTTAAACCATCTGAAGATCCGTTGCCAGGCGTTGAGATTCTAAATGTGGCACCTATGGGTTCAAGAGGTTGCTCTCAACCTATGGTGTAGCACTTTGTCCCGCATAGCACTTAGTTCCCGATTTTCGGTTGACGGCCAGCTTTTATACCATTTGTAACGATTCGGGTCCCACTTAACGGGCTGTCCCGACTGTTAGATGACGACGTATTGTCCTCACTGTACCAACATAGATCTTTTCAACATGTTTTATCCCCACTCGCACGCTCCCCGAGAAAACTTTCTAAGAGGTCACTCATCATAGAATTGCTCCAAGCCAAGCACGCTTAACTGTGGAGTTTCTAACGATGGACTTCCGAAAAAGAAGGTACACCTTGTTGGTATGAATAGTACCCATAATTTCTTTTAAGCTTTCCTGGCCTGGGTGTTACTACCAGGGCTAGGCCCACTTATGAAGCCCATGGACCGAGGAGGATCCGTGATGGGCCTCTGGTGAAATAAGGCCGAGATGGGTTGACCTAAACATCAGTAGTTAAGATTAATAGCAGTAAGGTCGGTATATACCCGACCTTTTAATTTTAATGATGCCCGAGCATATGACCCGACCTATGAACTTGTGAAGAAGAGGGTTCGTGATGAGGTCGGGCACATGGGCCAACCTATAAATCTTGATTGTACCGAATTATAGGCCTTTTAGCCCATGGTCCTTGTTCTTGAATGACATGATCGGGAAATCGTATTGATTAGTTTCTATCATTGTTAAGAAGAAAATTAAAAAAAAAAGAAAAAGAAAAATGAGCGATCTGAGTTGATGTTACCTCTGCTTGATCCTCATTCTTTTTAATTCTTTTTTTTTTTTTTTGCGGTACTCAATTTTAGCCACACATTTTAACAATAAAATATCTGCACATAAACCAAAAAATTTTCTCTAATTTTCAACCACACAATATCCTGTCAATCACTACTGAAAACTTTTTTGTTGACAAATAATAACAATCAAACGGAGGCGGGGAGAGATTAGATTCTTTGCCCATCGTTGAGATCTTTTTTTTTTTTTTTCATAATTCGTAGTTGTTCACTTCGAATAAACCCACCTAGATTTGGATCTGGTATGGAGTCCAATTCTTTAAGTAAGATTTTATTCTCTTCTTGAAATTCTGCAACGGCTACCTTTTTTCGACTTAGATTCAGCACGAAGCACTTAGATTTCATAATTTTTTTTTGTCTATCAACGCTTATCTTTCTCAAAATCTCAGTGATTTTCGATTATTTTCTACAACTAACTTAATCATATTTGAAGATTCATCATAATTTTTTCTTTTCCTTTTGCTTTTTTTTTTTTTTTTTTTTTAACCTTAATGGGTCGTTGGACAGAACTACCAATATTTTCTTCGTCTATATGAAAAGAAAAGGAGATGATTCCGAAGATGCAGATGATGGAGACTCTAAAGTGGGAGAATCTGATTATGACAATGATAAATTTCCAGTTTCAATTTGAAAGTATGGTAACATTGGATCAAACAATAATATCAATGTACTGGAGACATTCCACTTATTCGGAAATCTCGCTAAAGGTATAGCTTCTCCTCCCTAATTACATCATTCAAGAAAAGAATATAACTTGAGTTACTATTTAGCTGATAATATATACCCAAAATGATCTACTCTTGTGCAAATAATTCGTGATCCACAAGGTCCCAAAAAATATATTTTGCAGTAAGACAAGAAAGTTGTAGAAAAGATGTCGAACGAGCATTTGGAGTTCTTCAAGCATGATTTGCGATAGTTGGAGAACCAACACGATTTGGTCCAAACATGTTTTACATGATATAATGACTATGTGCATTATTATGCACAACATGATTATCGAAGATGAACATGATATTGACTTGCCTATCTCAATGTTTCGTGAATCACCCATTCTTGAAGTTGAAATAGTCATAGATGAAAATATTCAATTTCTTGCTTGACATAGATGAAAACGATCATTTGTGGGATATATATAAGAATTAGCATATAAGATTTAGTTTTTTCTATTTGTATTCTGCGAACGTTTTCATGTTATTTGTGACATTTTTATGTAAAATTGTTCATCTTGTTAATTGTGATATTATGATTAATTTTTTTATTTTATTTTAATAAAAGAAATATTTTAGGTAATTATTTTAAATTATCAATTTATAAAATTTAAGTAGTAATAAAATATATAATTAATTAAATTTAAGTATTAATAAAATATATAATTAAATGCTTTTCGAAATAAATTAATGTTAATAATTGAAAATATAAGAGAATATAAACTATATTGTTCAATTTAAGTAAGATTTAAAGTTTAGAGTTCTAGGTTGAAAATGACTATGCAGAATAATACAAAATTACACCATTTTAGAGTAAATTTACTCCAGTTTGGAGTTTATGAGTTAGATATGCACTAATACTTTACTAAGATCATCTTCACTAATGTCTTACAAGAGATATATTTTTTGATTTAGAACTTTATATTGGTCGAAACCTCTTTAATGAAGAGATGCAAATTATATTTTCGGTCAAAAAGTTAAAAAAAGATTAAAAAATATGAACTTTTACATCTTTCGGTAGGATCAACTCCACCCAAAAAGGCATTGTGGCAATGGGATGAGCTGAAGTGGCTCAGCCCCTAGCTTGTAAAACTCTGCTCGTTTTGGTTTGGCCTAGTCGAGCTTGTGATTGTGGGCTGAGCTCACAAGCCTTCGATTTTTCCAGTTTTTTTAATTACATATACAAGTATACAATGGGTCTAATAAATAATAATAAGACTAACTAATTAATAAGTCCAATTAAAATAAGCAATTAAATTAACGGAACTCAAATGCAGAAACATATGTAGAACAAAGTGCGCCCACGCCTTAAGATAGAGATGTCAATATAGGTGGTCTGTGCCGAGTTGGCCCGTTAACATATGAGCCTGATAACGGTCCGTGGGAAAAAAGCCCAACTGTTGTTGGTGTACGGACCGTTCCTAATCGGCCCACAAATTTTGAACTACAATTTAGACCCATTCGCTGGCCCATATAAGTCGAGCCCATGCGGGTTGCAGTTCGTTCTGATTTGGCCATTATGAATAAAAATATAGATTGTTTCATATGATAGCAAAAATATTTTTTGTTAAATACAAAATGCACAATATGATAAATTTATATTTATACAAAGAAATGTTTACATATAATTCAAATTTATATCTTAAGTTACATGAATTACTTCTATCTTTAATACAACATGAACAAATAATAACTAAATGCATTTCTAACTACTAATATCAAAGAACATCACGTTTCTTAACTATTAGGGAGAAAAAATAATATTTACATTTAGAAATTGTATTAGAGTTTGCAGAAAAAGAGAAATTTTTATTATTACCATATTTAATAAAAATAATTTTTTTAATTTTTATATACAGACTGTTCCCGCCGTTTATTTTTGTTTATTTTGGTATTTTTTGGGTAAATGTGTGGTTGAAAATTGGAGAGAGAAAATGTGTGTGGTTAAAAAGTAGTTTGAGAAATTGTATTGTTTATAAATTGATTTATAAATTGTAATAATTGAGTAGAACGGTGTGATAATTATTTCACGGGTTGATGAGTTAACCACATTCTACGAATGTGTGACCCACAAATCCCCGCGGTTCACATTTTCTAAGATTTCAACGTCTTCTTCAATGTCATCCAAATTAATCGGATGACTATCAGCATCATTAATATTTCTTGGATTGGAATTGTTGTTGAGACTAACAGATTCTTCATTAAAGTTTGATTGTAGGGTTGATCCTCCAATTTTCTCTGTCGAACAATTCCTCAATAAATCAACACTTGAGATTCATTTGTTTTATACGTTGAAAAACTAAATTCAAGAAATAGAAGAAAGTGATAGTAGAAGTGTAGACTTGTAGACTTGTATGCTTGTACCTTGTAGTATGAAAATTGAAATGTGTTGAAATGTAAATATGAAATCTACATCTACATCTACAATATCTAAAAAGGATGGACGTAGGAGAATATTTTGAATACCTATTTTATCCTTATATATTTAGATATATATCTAATATACCATTGCCCCTATTTAATAACATTAAATAATTTATTACATTAATTAATTTTTAGGAATTACATTGTTATAATATAATTTCATATTATTATATTATTTCATTTATTTGGTATTAAATTCACTTACTATCAACATTTTACAATGTTGTAATAATATTTCATATTATTATTATTATTATTATTCTCACATTATTACACTTTTTATTTATTTAGTATTTGAAAAGAAGAAAAACTACTCCGTCCTTTAATAAATATCATTAGAATATAATATATTAATATAATATTTAAAATATTACAGCCAAAGTTTTAAAAAATTGAATCGTCTACTCAAATTTCATAGTTTATATTGTATATGTATTAAATTATGAATATAATAACCACATACGTGAATTTCAATTCAAAATGCTACAATTCCATTAATCCGTGACTTTTATTTCATAGGTTGCATAAAAAAAATATTTCAAAAACTTTAATTCACATTTATCTTTCTTTTGTTATTTTATCATTTGGGTATTATTCTCAATAATTTTAAAGTTTTGTACTGGTTTATTATTATAGTTTTTTCTTTAAATTTTTTAGCCTTTGTTTGTTAAAACTTTTGTGTTTAAAAACATATTTTTTATGTTTTCGAGGTAAGATGTGTGATTAAAAAGTGGAGAGACAAAATATGTGTGATTAAAAAGTAATTTGAGGAATTGTATTGTAAAACACTTGTTTTTAAACAAGTTTGTCACACAGAGGCTTAAGAAAAATTATGTTATAATCTTTACTTCTTCAGTTAATAAATACTATTATGATTATAAAATATTAATATAATAATCAAAATATTACATCCAAAATTTCAAAAATTGGATTGTCTGATTGTTTACAACTCCTAAATACATTGTTGCCAAATGATATCCCACCAACAAGTTAATCTTGAAAATAATTTCTCCAATGATACTTTTAAGGAATCTAGACCCATTCAACGATTTTTGTAATGAAACAAGAATGATTAATTGTAATTTAAAAAGACATATATTCCATGCAGAAATAATCATTGAATAACATGATGAAAAATAAGTTTTTCTTTCATTATCTTATTAATTCCAGTACATGATGGAGTATATTAATTCAAATTCAAGATGAAAATTTTTCAATATGTTTATACTTTGAAATGACTATTAACAAGATTTAAGGATAAAAAATGAATACTGTTGGAAAATACATTCGAGAACATGTATTCTCTCAATGATCAACTATATATAGAACTTTCTAGCAAAATTTCAATACAAACTATTAAAATCTTGGTAAAATCAGAAAATAAAAATAAGAAAAATTGTGAGAAGTTGACAAAAAAATATTATGTACAAAGAAGTGTTATTATAATCAACACATTAAAGTAGTGGTAAAATCAGAAAATAAAATAAGAAAAATTGTGAGAAGTTGACAAAAAATATTATGTACAAAGAAGTGTTGTTATAATCAAAACATTACATTTCGATTTATTCAAAATTTTCACATTATATACATAATTTCATTAAAAGTAAAATAAAATAAAATTATTCATATATAACTTTTTAAAAATTTAAATTTTTTATTCTAATAATATTTAATACTTCAACTACTTTTAAAAATAGTATTAGTACTTCAAAAACATTACGCCGAGTCATCCTATACATAAGTCGTGCAACGCAGTGTAATGACCCTAAAAATTATGACGTGCTTAGTTGTCCATTATGATGTAATAAAAATATTTTTTAATTATTTTGGAAGTTAAAGAAATAAAATTGAAGTTTTTAATTAATTGAAAAGTTACGAAAAATGTGTTTTAACGCCTATCTTTAGGAAATTCACTTGAACTCTTTCGACCTCAGATAATTGCATATCTCATATGTACAGATAAGTACTCGAAGTGAACTTTGAGAATCTAAAATCCGTTCATCATTTTGATTAGTGTACTGTCCTCAGCAATTTTTCAAAGATGGCTACTCCACCTTACGACCCAGAAAGGCAGCTTCGATGGGTTGACTTTGGGACTCCATAACTTTCATCTCGGTTAACCAAATATTGTGAAACAAAATCCATATGAAATTACTATATTAGTACTTTGAAATGAGGCCAAGAACATCCAATTTAGAGTTCGTTTACTACCTCAAATATAAGCTCAAGTATAGCAACCTGAAACTGCCCAAAACTGGAAAGCTGTGGAAGAAAGAAGCATGAGTTGGACATTAATCCTCCATATCACATGAGTCATCTTCTTCCTCCTTAGGACACGTCCAGCTGCATGAAAATGGAGTGACACCTCAAGCTTGGCCATTAAAATATATTTTCTTAACCTTGAAGGAAGGCTCCAATCCCCTACATCCAAGTTCTAACCTTCAATCCGTGCAGCCTTCTTTCCCTATAAATAGGGATGAGTTTGAAGGAAGAAACATATCAGGAATCTGATCCAAAATACTACTGAATCGTTCTTTCTTCTTTCAAACCCTAAGTATTGATTTATGTCAAAATCACGTTTCAATTCATTATAATCCATCCCTTTTATCGGCAAACATGTTTTCTCAAAACCCTTTATCAAAACAAGTGATTTTGGATCAAAGAAACCAAGAAAACTGACTTTCAGATTCTGGAAATACGTTTAGTGTCGATACCTACTGGTTTTGTGTCGATACCTACTGGTTTTGTGTCGACACCATGTTCATCTGAGCTTAAAACGATGATTCTGACACTTTTGTGTCGACACCAAATCAGGTGGTGTCGACACCAAACGGACTGCCAGGCGACATAACTTCGTTTAGCCATAACTTTTGATCTACAACTCTGATTTCTGATCTGTAAAGTCCGTGGAACTCCAGATTCAATATCCTTTCCAATGATATATTATAAAACTCGTGGAGACTTATGTGTTTGGAGTTATGTTCTTATTCTTTCACCTACTCTGTGCCGAGGAAGATTTACATTCCAAAAGAAAGCTATTCTAGTAGTTGTTCAAGGATAGATTCATCCAATAAACGGTGAGTGGGATGTGTTTATTTGGATTTTTTGAAGAATATGTAAATTTGATTATATGATTATAAGTGAGTGATATGTTTATGTGAATATATGATTCACTATATGTTATTTGAATATGATTATTTGAATCATTGGATTAATGAACTAAATATTCGATATGCCTTATTATGTGGTATAATGTGATAACATGATATGATGACATTACATCCGTTCATGTTTTGGAAATGCAATGGCATTGGATTGATGATGTTTTGGAAATGCATTGGCATTTGATAGATGATGAATCATGAAAGAAATTTATGCATAAAGAAGAGTTTTGTGCATGTGGATTATAGATTTGAACTCTAGCCCCCTCGGTAATCAAATGTCTATTGTTGGATATCGATGTGTGTCGTGAGGACCTTGCGAATCCAAGGCTCCGACGAACGACATGAAGATCTAGTAACCCTATTGGAGTCAAATAGGGGGAAAGATGACAGGGATGTGTAAGCCCTAAGGGATATGGGATCCCTAGTAACATGTTTATGATTATGGCCATTTATCGATATCCAGTTTGTGTATATATTAAGCAGTTTGGGGGTAGAGGAGATAATCTATAATCGAGCCCTGAAAACATAAGTTTTGAAAAGAACATGCATGTGCATCGGATATTCATCATACATTTGAATTTGTCTTGAATATGTGAAGTTGACTTGTATACACCAATGTGCA
Organism: Ligustrum vulgare; assembly: GCA_963555705.1. Taxonomy (NCBI): domain Eukaryota; kingdom Viridiplantae; phylum Streptophyta; class Magnoliopsida; order Lamiales; family Oleaceae; genus Ligustrum; species Ligustrum vulgare. The sequence goes on from OY743173.1 coordinate 1,454,570, forward strand.
ATAACACATGTGCACCATATCTTACTCACTGGGAAAGTGTATGCTCACCCCCACATCATCTAACATTTCAGGTAGCTATTGATATAAGATGGATTGGCGGGGATCTTCAGATAGCTTGACAGAGAGTGATGCATTAGGTGACGACCTGTAAGTTGTGTACTTACCACCAAATAAGAACTTTTGTATTTGAACTGCCACACTTTTGTTGCACTCGAGATCTTTACAAAAATGTTTTAAAATTAATATTGTTTCTTCTTAATTAAACGGATTTTATTTTAATTGAAAAAGAATTTTGAGGCATTACAAGAGTGGTATCAGAGCATTATTATTATTTTTAAAAGAAAAATGCTTGAATTTGGTGGTGTCGACACCAAACGGAATGCCAGACGACATAACTTCGTTCAGCCATAACTTTTGATCTACAACTCTGATTTCTGATCCGTAAAGTCCGTGGAACTCCAGATTCAATATCCTTTCCAATGATACATTATAAAACTCGTGGAGACTTATGTGCTAGGATTTATTTTCTTATTCTTTCACCTACTCCGTGCCGAGGAAAATTTACATTCCAAAAGAAAGCTATTCTAGGAGCTGTTCAAGGATAGATTCATCCAATAAACGGTGAGTGGGATGTGTTTATTTGGATTTGTTAAATAATATGTAAGTGAGATGTGTTTATTTGGATTTCTTGAATAGTATGTGAGGGGGATATGTTTATTTGGATTATTCGAATAATATGTGAGTGGGATGTGTTTATTTGGTTTAGTTGATTAATGATGTGAGTGGATATGCTATTTGGTTATTAGACTTGAATATGTTTATATGAATTATGATTCATTGCAAGTGAGTTGATTAATATGGTTATTTGAGTCTTTTGATTACTATGGTCACTTAAGTTTTACGGGAATAAGTTTTGAATAAATATGATGGAATGAGAAATTGAAGATATGTGACTCATCTTTTGAAAGCATTCATCACGTGTATACTGGACTACGGTTGCTCCAATGTACCCCGCTCGTGATTCCGGATAAGTTATCATATACTTTGAGCTGCCTAATGATAAGGCATGGCGGTATGTTGATGTGTAAATATGTGAGATCCCATGTAGGACTTGTATGATGGAAGTTATTGGTTCTGACCAATTATGGTATATTATGTTTGAGCATTTGAGGTACGAGATGAGCACCGTAGTGGAACCATCATGTCATGCATTACACTATAGTATGCAGTTATCAATATTGAAAAATATATATGACGTATGGGTCATCAGTGATACGATACCTACGGGGATATCTCAATTATAATTTGCTATTAGGATACAGATATGTTTCTTGAGCAGCCGGTGATATGGTGCTTACAACACATCACGATCTTGATTTGTCAATTATTTTGGATATACGGATATTCAAACCATATATCGAGCTGTGTTACTTTGACTGGATATTTTCAAAAGATACATGCATACATACATTGAAATGGTAGTATGTGAGGCTGACTTGTATATCCGAACGTGCAATAACACATGTGCACCATATTCTACTCACCGGGCAAGTGTATGCTCACCCCTCGTCATCTAACCTTTCAGGTAGCAATTGATGCAAGATGGATTGTTGGGGATCTTCAGATAGCTTGACAGAGAGTGTTACGCTAGGTGATGACCTGTAAGTTGTGAACTTGCCACTGAATAAGAACTTTTTATTGAACTGCCACACTTTTATTGAACTCATTATTTAGTATTTTAAAAATTAATATCGTTTCTTCTTACATAAATGAATTTTATTTTAAATGAAACAGTTTTGAAAATTCGGGGCGTCACAAGAGTGGTATCAGAGCATTATTATTTTGAAAAATGCTCGAAATATTTCAGGCCTTCACGAGTGGTATCAGAGCATTATAATTTTGAAAAATGGTCGAGAAATTTCGGGGTTTTACAGCACGTGTTTACTACTAGTGTATATAAATGTATTATGTAGTAATTGAATTGAACTGAAATGTGTAAAATGAATTCGAGATTTGATTATAATAGAAGAAAGTAGAGAATAGATAATTGTAGAGAATTTGTATCAAATTAGAATGAAAAAAATATTGTATTTATAGGTGAAAGATGAAAAAACGACGTTAAAATTACTGTCTGGAACCCCAAGGGTCTTTTTAAAATTTTGTGACCGTTTTATAACGATCAGCAAAGAAGGAAAAAAAGTCACATTTTGAACTAATGTGACCGTTTGGTCACTGTTCACGAACCGGCAAGCAACTCGCCTCGCCGACTCGTGAACCAAGTTTGTGGCAAACAAGCTACGAGCTCTTTTTTTTGGCTATATGATTGGCTCACAATTTGGCTCGTCTTTGTGATGAGTTGAGCCATGCGTGGCTCATTTTTCTTGAGTCGCTCCTAGCAGCTCGATCTATTTGCCACCTCTACGTCGATCCATTAAAAAAAGTTCCAAATATGCTTATATCCAATAAAAAGTTGGTTGCAATCATTTGGAGCCTACTTGTTTCTGATGGAAAATAAGATTTTTATCAAAGTCAAAGTCAACAATTAATCACAACCATATATTTCATAGATCTCACAACTTTTTAATCACATCTCATCAGCTTCTATCAAAATTCGCTTAAAATCTGTTTTTAATCTCTATCAAACTGGGGCTTGAATATTTATATTAGCCCCTCTTTGGTAAAATTTGTTTATAAGTTTTGCGTACTTGGTACTCATTATTCAAAACTTCATTTTGTTCAAAATTCATTTTCAATCACACATTCGGAAGCGCTCACTACGCTACGTATCTTTATTCATTAAAACTGTGCTTTTCTAGCTCAATAAAATAATCTACACATAAATTCAAAAAGATTACCTAGTTTTTAACCAAACATTCTTCAAAAAGTTACTATTATAAACAGTGGCTGTGCCAGAAATTACATATTGCGGGGCAAAAAAATATGGGGGTGGAGGGGGGAGGCCCCGCCGCTTGGGGGTTCGAGGGTCCCGAATTTTTTCAAAAGGATTGAGATCAATGAGTTTGAGTTCCAAATCTAATATAAAGTAGTCATATATAGGTTGAAATAGTCCAATTTTGATACTATGCGAGTGCAAAGTGACATGAACACACATAGTTTTTATTTATAATTTATTAACGACAAATTACGTGTATATATTCTGGACGTGCAAGTTCTTAGTTTCGTTATCCGTCTTCACGATTCGAGAGCAAAATTGTGTAGAGTTTGAATGTCGTTTGAAATGACATATTGTATATATGTATTCGATTAATGTACATGTCCCGAAAACTTTAATAAGGAAAGTCAACATTTCGAAATGCAAGTTTCAAATGACCTATTTGACAAGTCGTAACTTTTGTTACGATTGACTGTATTACGTTCCGAAAATGACGAGGGAAATTAGGTCATGAGAATTTCAAAATGGTATATTGAAAGTTCGGTTTTGATAGTAGTAAGAGTCCCAAGAAACAAGATGAAAGTAACCAATTTAATTCATTTATTATTATTATGTTTTCCAACTTACAACAATTTTTGTATGGCAAATGCTCTACCTTACCTGTGAGTACGTTCACCCCTGATTGCAATCACATTATTTTAATAGAATGGGTCTCAAACATGGACTTTATTTATAAACAACTATATGTTAACATTTCATTGATTCTTTCTTTTTTATAAAAGTAAAAAAATTTCGGCCGATCAAATATTCATGTCTATTATTTTTGACTTTTGAAAAAGAAAAAGAAAAGATCAATGAAATATTATCACCTCACTATTTATCAACAATATTTATAAACAATCGATTATAAACGATTCACCAAATAGAGGCTTAATAAAATTAGGATTGAGCACATTTTCGTACTTCATAACTCAGTCTTCTGTACTTAGCAACTCAGCCTTCATGTGAATAATAATCCACTCAAACCCTCTGTCACTCGTTAAGATATCATAAACTTGCAATTTCAACACTAATATGATATTAAGCACTTTCAAATACTTCAGTTGTACAATCTGTATTACCATGGAAAATGATCTATGAGAAATACTACCATCAAATCATATTCATGGGTGGTAAATGTAGCCCTTCAACAATTTGCCATTCTTGCAATGTTGACATGGCCAGTTTCACATTTTAGAGACCTGAAGCCAAATTTTATTTGGTGTACTCTTCTAAAATATACAGATTTTTAATAATAAAAAAATGGTTTCCAGACCTTTTTTTTTTGGTTGGGGAGGTGGGGAGGGAGGGGGGGAGGGGGAGGGGGAGGTGATCCTAATCCATTGCTTAGGTGGATTATAGTCAGGACCGACCTGAATGTTGATCTTAAAAACTCAAACAAAAGTTAGGTTGTGTCACTAGTGATTCCCTCCTGCAAGTGTCACAATTGGTTAACTTCACATTCTTGCCTTAATATGTTCACGGGTTTTTTGTACATTGCACTTACTAGAATCGTCAATAAGGACATAATTGAGAAGCTAAGTGCTACACAGTAGCTTGAACGAGGCAAATGCCTTCACAAATGATATAGCTAGCAAAATGTGGTTTTTCGTAAGCTATTACTTGTGTGTTTTCACCATGCATGCTGGAAGAGAAGGTCCAGCATGAAAGATAAGAGCCAATTAGGATAGCCAAAGGACGACGCCTAAAAACCACACAATTGATTATGAGTCGAACCCATGATTAAGAATGAATTTAGGCAAGTCATCCTTGGCTACCAAATCAGGCTCTTCATTTTCATACCAGGCCTCTCTTCCTTTCACTTCAGTTTGATTGGTGAATTGATTTACGACAGCAAATAAGCCATATATATATATAGGCAATGAAAAAGTGCAAGACAATACTGGGTTTTTAAAAGGGAATATTTGTTTAATAAGTCAATACTTTTGCATTTTCTATTAGACTTCCATTTTCAATTTGAGTCTTTTTAGAATGTTGATATGCACGAAAATTTGTGTTATCTTAAGGGCATATATTCTTCCAATTGGAGGAGGGACCATACCTTATTCATAATGTTTGTTATATGCCATTTTGTTATAGGCCAATTAAAATATTCCAATGGGGGAAAAAAACTGAAAATTCATCCAAATATGTGTAAGTTGCACAAAAATAAATAAATAAATAAATAAAAATAAAAATAAAGTATTTTGTAGTTGACCTTACAATCGTCATGATTGGTCTAGTTGTATCAGCCATGATTTGATTGAGTTTTTCAATTGTATTTAAAAAAAAAAAAAAAAGTTTTGGTTAAGTAACGTTTGCATTTTAAGATATATCAGGTTATTGTGTTATTGATGTCTATTTTTGACGCGTAGAATTTAATGTTTGAACTTTTTGACATCTGAAGTATATATTTTTGGTCAAAATCCTGAATTTCAAAATATTGGTTTTAATAAAGTCACATTCAAAGCCCTAAAAAATGCAATAAGCAACTTTATGGTCCATTATTATGCCGTGACACAACCATATGCCTTTTTTCTGGTACTTAAAACAAAGAATGTCAATGCTTCGTAATTAGTCACCAAAATTTTCTCTTATTATCTTTCCTTTGACTTCAAATATTTCAGCAATTTGGACATCTAGTTCAAATCAACATCTTTATCCTAAGCTTCTTCGTGAAAAAAGTGCCAAAGAGAACATGTTGCAATGGGCAACCCTTCCTGAACTTGAAGGATCCCGACCCAAATGGGGGAGAAAAAAATATATTCGTGAGTCAACTGACAATAGAGCACATGGTGACATAAGGCGGGTCGAAGCATCGGGTCTTGAGTGCCTAGCCCTGTACCTGCCCCAAAATTTTTATTTGGGAAATAATAAAATAAACAAACAAACAACAACAACAAAATAAAATAAAAGGGGTTGCAGAGTCACCCCACATTGCGTCGAAATCTGAGACACGTGGGGCAGGTTTGGGTGCCCTTGAACCCACCCTAGTGACATGTGAATAGTGTGTTTGATAAACTTAGTTATAAATAAGTTTATAAACATTGCTTTTTTTTTAAAACAACTTTTAGTCATGCACATTTTTTGAAATTATTTTTTAATTACACATTTTACCTCAAAAAAACCAAATTCCTTATAAATAAAAAGCAACTGTCAAACAAATGTTACATTTTAACACCATATGCCAAATAAAAAAAAAAAAAAAAAAAAATTAACGACAAAATAAAATTTATTGTAAAAATAAAATTTTGAAGTTTTTCATCAAAAACTGATCATAGACAAACATTTCGATATTAAAGTTTCTATCTTTAAAAGTGAATATTTTTGTCAATCGAGAAGAAAACAATACAAAATATAATAATAATAATAATAATAATAATAATAATGAGTGTGTTAGAAGAAATAAGCTTGTGCACGTGTGCTTTGTGTGCTCCCAAAATTTGGAGAAAACAAGTTTCTCATATTTGACACTTCTTAATCAGATGGTTTTAATGGATTTTTCTATCAGCAATGTTGGGATACAATCAAAACAGATTTGATTGATGCTGCTACAGACTTCTTTGAAGGAATAATTTTTTCAAAAGGTGTTACTGTTACTGCTACTACGATCACTCTCATCCTGAAACAAGAGACGCCAAGGGACTGGAAATATTACAGGCTAATAAGCTTGTGTAATGTGTATAACAAGATTATTTCCAAGGTCCTCAATACTAGATTAACTGACATCTTACCCAAAATCATTTCGGAAAACCACAGTGAATTCATTCCTGGAAGGAGTATAATTGATAATGTGGTTTTAGCCTGAGAACTCGTTCATCATATCAATAGAAAAGTAAGGGGAGGCAACTTACCACTCAAATTGGATATGGCTAAAGCATATGATAGATTATCCTAGAGCCTTCTCTTTGAAGTTATGAACATATTTGGCTTTAATAATGTCAGGACTGATAAAATTGCTAGATGTATTCAAGGATGCAAATTTTCAGTGCTTTTCAATGGAGAACTTACATGAGTTTCCTCACCATCTAGAAGTGTTAGGCAAGTCGATCCCATTTCCCCTGCACTATTTATCATTATGGCACAAAGTCTCAGTAGAGGTCTCAATCAAATGTTTGCTCAATACCAATCACTGGCTTTTGAATTAATATGTCTCATCTTTGGTTTGATGATGATATGATAATTTTCACAAATGGTCAGTCGAAATCATTGAAGAGAATCATGGCCTTCCTGAAGCGATATGAAAAAAATTCTGGACAACTCATCAACTGCACTAAAAGCTCCTTTATACTGGGATCAAAATTTTTAGATGATGTTACTAAGAGAATTACAGGGTTTCAAGAAGAAAAATTACCCATCACATATTTAGGTGTTCCAATATTGGGGGATGGGAGAACCAATTGTTATCGACTAGAGGAAGAGACGCTCTAATAAAACATGTTCTACAATCTATCCAAATCTATTTGTTGCAAGTGTTAGCTCCTCCTCAAGGTGTTATAACTAAACTTGAGAAATTATTCAATAGATTTCTTTTGGGAGATAAGGAAAATGAAAGAAGATTGCACTGGACATCTTGGCAGAAAGTTTGCTTTCCATTCTTGGAAGGAGGATTGGGCTATAGAACAATTGAAGATATGAGCCATGCATTTGATTACAAACAATGGTGGCAGTATAAGCAGCGCCAGACTCTTTGGAGTAAAATTTTGCATTGCAAATATAGTAAAAAGCTTCATCCCGACGATATGGCAGCTAAAGTATTTGATTCTGGACCGTGGAAAAGATTGATGAGAGTTAAAAACATGATGGAAGACCAAACAGCATGGAAGATTGGAACATGGAAACTTTCTTTTGGAAAGATAAATGGCTAACGGTAGGGGCTTTGATACAATATGCTTCTTGACCAATTCTCAGCAGCAGTAGAGTTAAAGACTTTTATAATGAAGGAAAGTGGAACTTACAGCAAATCCAAAATATGGTACCTAACTGGATTATAGAACAGATTAGAAAGATCCCAATAAAAGCTGAGAAGGACCAAATTATTTGAATGATAGACCAGACAGGAATTTTTTCAATCTCTTCTTGTGTTCAAATGAATAGAAGGAAAGCAATCATACAAAAATCATATGATATTATATGGTCTAAAGAGGTCCCAAATAAAATCTTCTTTTTCATTTGGAAAGTGTGGCATAACTGGATATAAATTGACTCAGTGATCAAAAAAAGACTCAGCATTCAAATGGCTTCTATATGCCAATGCTGTAAGCATGAGGAGGACATGAATCTCCTCTTTCTTCTTGGACCTATTGCTGTAGAGGTATGGACTTTTTTCTTCTCCAAAATTGGTAAACAATTGATGGAATATAGACATCCTATGTACCTTTTTAATGCTTGGTGTAGAAGTTACAATAAACTCCCTGTGATTTGGAATTTTTTACCTCTATTTGTCATGTGGAATTTGTAGATTGAGAGAAATTTCTCAAAATATGAGGGCAAACAAATGTCAACTCATAGGATTATTAAAACCGTTGAAGGATTTGATAAAAAATAAAATAAAAAAAAATTGACACTGCTGTAAGTGTTTGGCACACTTATGGATGATTGACACCTGGCATATTTTGTACACTTGAATGTGGGTCTTCTAGACTCTTCCAGAGCCTAGCTCTTTCTTTGAGTGCCGCTTCACTTGGCATTATTGATTATTCTTGGGTTGATCTTCTGGCTTCAGAGTGATACTTTAAGAGAAATTAGGGTTTTGTGCCTTCTGGTTTTCTCTACACTTGAATGCCTTATTCGAATGTTGATCTATATATATTCTTCCTTCGATCTTTTATATTTTCGAGTGAGATAGTTAGGGCTAAGTGTTCTAAGTTGAGATTTGAGAGTTGAAGTTTCTGCGTGGTTCTTGGTGATTCTTTTTTTTATAGATTTGTGGAGATCCTTACAGATAAGTGACTTGTGTAGTCTTTATTGTATATATCTGTAACCGTATTGAACCTGTTGCCTTTTTGGGCATTCATAGTGCAACCAAGCAATATCCTTGCTAAATGAATGCTAAACAGGGGATTAGGTGATTTATCACTGAACCTTTGGAGCTTAGGCCTGAAAAATTCTCAGTGTTCATTTTATTTTCATGTTCTTGTGAGATCAACAATTTTGACTTCAGATTTTGTGTTGATAATCACTAATCTTGTTTATTTCTAGCTTGTCGGAGAGATCTAAGTTGATGATTTGATGTTATTAGATGACTTAATGTCTTTAAAAAAGATGTCCATGTTTGGTAGTCATTATTTAGCAAAAATAATGTTTTAAATTTTTATTTTTAGGATATGTATGGTTAAAAGGTAGGAAATTTTTTTGAATTTATGTATAAAATATTTTATTGTGTGAATGTGTAATTGAAACGAGAATGTAAATGTAAAAAAAAAAAAAAGAAAAAAAGGGAAGGGTTTTTCAGATAATGGTTACCAAAAGGCTTTATTAACATGATTCATACTTACAAATACACGAGCGATTTAAAAATATTAGTATTTACATGCACGCTAATCTATAATACTTGGAGCATCTTTAGGGATGTTCTATAATAGATATAGTATAATAGATCTATTTTATGATTTAGATCTTTAAATTGATTGAAATCCTCTTCAATGAAGAAATACAAATTATATTTTTAATAAAAAACGTAAAAATATAAAAATAAAAATAAAAATGAACTTTTACATCTTTTTGTAAGATCAACTCCACCAATAAAAAAAAAAAAAAAAAAAACCTCCAGCCAAAAATGCCCCCCCGAGGCACGTGACGCAATGACAAATGACGAACATTGCAATGATAGTGTCCCAATAAGGTCACGGGTTCAATCCTGCCTCTGTGTTGCACATTCTACAATTTACCTCTTTCACACGATCCTAAGATAGGGGTTGTGAGTGTGCTCGTGATAGAATGTTATCCCAAAAAAACTTCATCCAAAAAAGTTGTGAATCCTAAAAAATTGATGTAGGACCCACTTCTGCTGATCGATAGGTACCAAAAAAATGCGGGTCGTATCATTTGAATTACACATTGAATCTGAAGGTTCATAATTCATCTACAAACTACAATCTATCTACAATATTTGAAAATGATGGATGGAGGTGAATTTTTTGAATACCTATATTGTCCCTATATATTTAGCTATATTCTCAATATACCCTTACCCCTATTCAATAACATTTATATTAATTAATTTAATTTTAAGAATTATTTTTTTATAATATAATTTCATATTATTATACTATTTCATTTCATTTATTTGGTATTAAATCAACTTACTATCAACATTTTACAAATAAAATTTCAAATTATTAATCGCACATTATTACACTTTTTATTTATTTAGTACTAAAAAAAGAAGAAAAACTACACTGTCCTTTAATAAATATTATTAGAATAATATAATATATTAATACAATATTTAAAAAATTACATCCAAAATTTTAAAAATTGAATAGTCTACTCATAATTTATATTGTATATGTACTATATTATGAATATAATAATCACGTAGGTGAACTTCAATTCAAACTGCTACAATTTCATTAATTCATGACTTTTATTTCATAGGTTACATAAAAAAAAAAAAAATTTCAAAAACTTTAATTCACATTTACCTTTCTTTTGTTCTTTTATTATTTGGGCGTTCTTCTCAATATTTTTCAAGTTTTGTACTGATTTATTATTATAGTTTTTTCTTTAAATTTTTTAGGAAAAATTATGTTATAATATTTACTTCTTCATTTAATAAATACTAGTATGATTATAAAATATTAATATAATAATCAAAATATTACATCCAAATTTTCAAAAATTGGATTGTTTGATAGTTTACAATAATGTATATATTATAAATGTAACATTACTTTCAATCTAAAAAGTTGCAACTTCATTAATCCATGATTTTAATTTTCATAGGTTACATGAAAAATATTTTACAAATTTTAATTAACATTTACATACAATATAATTACTAATACAATTATATTGCACTACATTAATATAAATTAATTTTTGAATTAATTTGCATATGACATTTTATATGTAGTGCTTCGTTGACTTCCATATTAAATCAATACATAACAATGAGATACTCTAAATCCTTACACAATATCATCATTACCAATGAATAATATTAATAACGTAGTTCATTACATTAATTTATTACCTATATTATTATATGCAACTCCTTTTGATTTTGCGGCACAACGTGATTTTTTTCAACAAAATACGAGTGAATTGACTATCTTAATGACAAACTATTGAGTTATTTTATGTAGAAAGTGTAGAATGTCAGTTTCGATGAAGCAGTAGATGATACAAACTAATTTTACGAAGAAGAGCTTCTAAATACATTGTTGTTAAATAGTATCCCACCAAACAAGTTAATATTGAAAATAAATTGCCCAATGATACTTTTAAGGAATTTAGACTCATCTAACGATTTTTGCAATGAGACATGAATGATTTATCATGATTTCAAAATACATATAATCTGTGCAGTAATCAAAACATTAAAGTCTTGGTAAAATTAGAAAATAAAAGTAAGAAAAATCGTGAGAAGTTGACAAAAAAATTATGTACAAAGAAGTGTTATTATAATCAAAATATTACATTTCAATTTATTCAAAATCTTCACATTATATTAATAATTTCATAAAAAAAAATTATTCATATATAACTTTTTTAAAAATTTAAATTTTTTATTTTAACAATATTTAATGCCTCAACTACTTTTAAAAATAGTATTAGTACTTCAAAAACATTACGCATCTCAGTCATCCTATACAATTGTCGTACAACGCACATACTTACTACTAGTCAATAAAAAATGGATGCTCGCAATACACATCATTAATTTTTTTCTTTTTAATATATATAACTAGTATTCACACTCGTGCGGTGCACGAAAAATATAATTGACAATTATTTATTAAATAAGTTGTAAAAGTACAATGCCCGACATAAGTTGTGCATTCATATATAATGAAAAATATTCAAAAAAAGTAAAACAAAAAATTGCGACTTGCATATTTCGCCCTTGTTTGATTTTTATTAAAAATTTCTCTTTTTTCTACAGTATTCAATTTCAATCATCCATTAAAAGTTAAGCCCACAATATTTGACTTTTCAACCATCCATTCTCCTAAAAGTCACCATTCATTTCAAAAAACTCTTTTTAAATAATACCAAACACACTTTTAACAGCTAATGGTTAATTATCTAGTTTTCTTAGTCTATTTAGACGAAGTAAGAAATGAACATGTGACTTATTCTGTATTTTAAAATTTTGATTTGATAATTGAAGTTGAGCTTATGATTTTTTTTTTATTTCTAAAATTTGAAATGTTTACAATTCTCAAATCGTAAAATGAAACAAAGAGGCTAATAGACATTTACAGAATTAATTTATCGACTCACTGTATAGCACTATATATGTTTGTACTAACTATCTTAATGCAATAATTGATATTTAAATATATTAAACAAATATTTCATTTCATTAGATGTAAAAAAGCAAATACATTACGAGCAAAAATTACCAAACATTTTAAAAAATAAAATAGTGCTCATACTTAAATTAAATGTTGCAATTTGTTAAACTTACACGTGACAAACTTACACGCAATCCTATATTTAAATGAATGTAACAAATAAATAATATGAAATACAAATTTTTATTAAATTCTTTTGAATGAATAAAACAAATATAATTAACTTCATATACAAAAAATCATCTATACATCTCAATTTATAAATGGTTGTTTAACCCACAAGACATAAAATTTTATCACTTATTCGAATAGAATTGATTTTTCAAAAATAATTTTTTTCAATGTTCATTCTCAGCAACACATTCTTAAAATTCATTTTCCACAATTGTACATAATATTTTTGTGCATACTAAATAAACGTGTTAACCATAATCTATTTTTAAATAAAATAATTTTGCTAGCACCTTCTATTTTAAAAATTGAACTAATGAATTTATCGGAACCTAAAGGTGTATAGAATTAAATAATTTAATTGAATTTATTTAGAAATATCGAATATCTATTATTTTTTTCAATTTGATAAGAAAAAGATTCAAAATTAATCATTTAGGTGAAATTGAATTTAGGTAAGAAATGATAGGTACTCCCTCTGTCCAACAAAGGTAGTCCCCTTACCCATTTTCACATAAATTAAGAAATGTTAATTAATGTTGTTGAAAACATAAAATTTACAATCACTTTTCCTAATATATCTTTAATAAATTTATGTAATTTTCCACAAGATTGAAAGAGTATAAATTTATTTATTCTAATAAAAAAACACATTAAATAAGGGTAAAATGAGACATAAAATATTTATTTTACTCTCAAAAAAGAAAATGAATTATCTTTATGAGACGGACGAAAAAGGAATAGTGGACTATGTTTGTTGGACGGAGGGAGTATCATTTTAGGATTTAAATGAGATAAATTAAAAAGATTGAATGTTTGAAAAAGTAAAAAGTATAAGTAAATTAAAAAGATTGAATATTGGAAAAAGTAAAAAGCATAATTAAAAATTTTATATTTAGTATTTAAAACGATTTTATGAATGAAATGTTTAGAGTTTGTTCTCATTTCTTAGTTTGTATGAAACTTCTCGTTGAGATCTTTGATTTGACACCTATATTGCATATTTTTCGACTTCAAAATAACGCAATAATTATCAAAAGAAAAAATAATTTATACTTTAACTTTTTATATTTTTTTCACAAATCCATAAATCATTGCATATTTTTCGACTTCAAAATAATGCAATAATTTTCAAAAGAAAAAATAATCTATAATTTGATTTTTTAATATTTTTTCCTCAAATCCACAAATCATTTATTACATGCAATAATTGAACTTTTCCAACTCATGTATTAAAATAAATTGATAAAAATAAGAACTTTCCTAAAGTGACAGGTGAAAATGGACGGGAAACTATGTGCGTAAAATGGTGACGGCTATCCTATTATTATATAGGAAAATACCCATAAATAGTATCACCAACCATAACATTTTGGGAAATAGACTTTGAAACAAAAACATTTTAAAAATAGACTTAAACCCTTCAAACTTCCTAGAATACCATCATACATAGGATTTACAATATAAGCCATCAAAGTATAAAATAACTTCATTTATGTCCTTAAAAATTACGATCTTATATTTTGTTGTATTATTTTATTTGATTTTTGTTAGCTCATAATAGCACCCCCCTTGTTTGTATCAGAGCCATATGACAGATCAAAAAGATAAATATTATATGACAAAAAATAAGAAAAAATATATTATACATATACCAGGATATATAATCACTCGAACATTAAGGCTGCGTTCTCTTTGGCGTTTTCCAGCCATTTTCCGTTTTCCATTTCCGAAAACGTGGAAAACGCGTTTTCTTGCGTCGTTTTCGGAAATAATTTTCAAAAACGTTTTCAAAATTTGTAAAGGAAATGGAAAACGTGAAAATCACGTTTTCCGCGTTTTCTGAAATTTATAATTATTAAGTGGAAAACGCAGAAAACGCGCGTTTTCCACTTAAAAAAAAATTTAAAATAATCAAAAAAAAATTGAAATTTGTCATTTTTAATTACATTATTGATCCCTAATTTTCAAAACTTGTCATTTTAATCCTTAAATTTTGAAATTTCTTTCGAAAATACCCTAATTTATTTGTAACTTAGGTCCCTCAACTTCAGATTTTGTTGCACATTAGTTCACAAATTTTACTTTTCTTTCAATTTAGTCATTCTCGTATTTGCTTTATAGGTCATTGTCTTCAAACATGTATAACTTTTGATGTACAACTTCGAATTGCACTCTGTTTTTTGCATCGAACTCCAAATTCAACCATCTTTCTGATGATGTATCATGTGCTTAATTATTAAACATTTCTTTTTTACTTTTGTATTGTAAACACTTATTTTGTAAGAGCATCATTAATTAACGTAAATTGATTTTTACAAATTTTATTGAAACTTAAATTTTAAACGTTATGAGTGCTTACTAGAAGGATGTATATATATAAAGTATTAAATGGAACGATTACTTTAGAATGGAAAATTACTACCCAAATGTGGAACGATTACTTTAGAAGTGCAACATGAATTTTTGAACTTTTTTTGTATAACCAAATTGTGTGATAGGAGTTATTTTATTTATTTTTGTTGTGCAACTCAAATATAACATCTTTATTTCATTTATATTCACAAATAATATAATTACAAGTATACAGAAATAATTTTCTTCAAAATTTTAAACAGAACGCGTTTTCTAACTTTTCATTTTCGAAAACAGTTTTCGGAAATAACAAACCAAACGCATTTTCAGCAATTTCGAAAAAAGTCACAGAAAATGGAAAACAGAAAACATTTTCGAAAATGAAAATAGGAAACTGAAACACAAAGAGAACGCAGCCTAATATTACCTGATAATTATAAAATAGAAATTTTAAAAACTTTAAAAGATTTAAATGAAGACATAAGAAGAGATATATATGATCTAATAAATTTCAATTTAATAAAAGAAGATTTTATAATAAATGAAATATTAGATTTAATAGAGAATGACATCATAGAAGAATTAATACAAAATGAAATCACAGAAGAATATGGATTATCATAGAGCAGATCCTATATTAACTAAATATCTAGACATAGAAAAAAAATGAAAAATTATATTTATTAATTAAACAAAGAAGAAATTTAATGGACCAGATAAGAGAAGAAATAAATATATATATAAAAAAGAAGCTAAGATTAAAATCATTAGAAAAAAGAGAGAATATTATAATAGAATTTTAAAACAATTACCTAGAATACAAATAATTTTTGAAAATAAAGAAAGAACTAATAAAGAGAAATATAATAAAATAGGACAAATGGAAGATTATGCAAAATAATATAGAGCACAACAAAGGAAAATAATGCTAAGATTAATTGAAGAATTTTGTGAATATAATGTAATGATATATAAAGAAATAAAATATGAAACTGAACTTATTCTAGAAATTGAGTATACTAGAGTAAAAATTTAATGATAGAATTTTCAGAAATAAAATTTGAAAAACAAGTAATAGAAAATAATAGAATTCCTCTAGGATCATACCAAATAAAAGAAGCTAATACAACTACCTTTCAACCTTTAAGCTCATGTGGAGAATCTGATGAATTTCTCAAAATGCAATTAAATTGGATAAGTGCCTTATTATGACAAACATATAAAAACATAAATCCACAAGATAAAATGGCTATTGAAGAATTAGAATAGTTAAATATACAAGACAAGAATATCAAAGAAAAATTAAAAAGTATCTAAAAAAAATTAACGATACAATTCAAAGATTAAAATATATGCTAGGAGATGTTATAAACATAGATGAAGCGATTTTAAAAGAATTCCAAAGAAAATCAGGATAATTAATTAATCAAGATAAAATTGGAATGATTATAGAAAAAATAGTAAATTTAAATGAAAAGATAAGAAATAATGATAATGAAAGAATCATATCAATAGAAGAAAGAATCAAAAAATTAGAAATAAAGATAGATGATATGTAAGACAGACTATTTAAGGTACAAAAAACTCAAATTACTAAACCAAGAGTATAAAATGTGGATAAGTGAATATATTGAAGATTTGAAAATACTAATAAAATCATTAATAAGTGAGGTTCAAGAAGTAAATAATGAATTAAAAGAAGCAATAAATGATATAAATATACTAAAACTTAATATTAGAGAGTTAAAAGAAAATAATTTAAAAAAAAAAGGATAAGAAGATACACAAAAAACTTATAGAAAAAGAAATGACTGGAATATGAAATGTTACGGTCATGCCTAATTGAACATGACACGTTATCCATATGAGCCCACCAGGGGAATCCACAAAACACCCTCACCTAATCGGGACCTACAAGCCGGACTGTGGATACAAAACTTGCTGGACCTTATGTCAAGGTATCCTTATGCCGAGGTAACCCTGTGCTGGGGTGATGTTATGCTGAGGTAACCCTATATCGGGGTGAGTACCCTAGAAAGGTGACAAGATAGCCTGATGTGACAACATCTTTAAAGGGATTTGATGGTTACTTTAATCCTATGACATGTAGTAATGATTATAGGTAAATAAATGGTTTACCTCATAAATGGTTAAGATTTTGCCATATGTAAAGCATAACACGTGTCATAATCTAAGAGAATTACTCCTTCTATAAATATAGCACACTTTGATAAGTGTATTTTATACACTTATTTCTAACCTAAAAGTAGGATTTTTTATGTTTGTTTTAGAATATTTACTATTTATTTTGTGTTATTTGTTTATATTTCAGAATTAATCCCAAAGTCGAGAAAACAACGGAATTGGAGCAAATAAAAGCAAATTGGATGATAAAAGAACCAAAGTATGAAAACCAAGAGTTGATGAAGTAAATCAAAAGGGTCAATTGGAAGAAAAGTCAAAGAAAGAACCAAATTAGAAGAAATTAGGAGTTCAAGGACTAAAGTATACAAATCAAAAGAAGAAGGACCAAATTGCAAATATTCAATAGTTGATTCGGATCAAGATAAGATACTCGAGGACTTTTAGGAGTCAATTAGATGCAATTAGAAGGCAAAAAGGAATGAAATATGGTAATAATATTACCATAAATTCATTTAAATCAAACAAGGTCTTCGGGCAGATGTTTAGTCAGACTTTGAAACCCAATTTCGGGGTAATAAACGTTCGAATTGGGAAAATCCTATTTCAGGAAGAATTGTAGCTCTTTACGTTATCTTTCTAACGGACGTTTAAACACCTCAATCGGATAATGGAATAGAAATATATGATCAAAATACTAAATTCTGTGCAATAAAAGGATGAGGACCAAATTGCTAAAATTTATAGAAGAAAACTGTAGCTGCCGGTATAACCGTGCGGCCGCACGGTTGAAAAAGCGCGCGGTCGCACGGAAAAAAAATCAGCGACTGAAGGTTGACTTTTCGAGGCTGCGATCGCGCACTTTTGAACTGTGCGGTCGCAGGTAGTCCCGACTAGGCCTCAGCTGGGCTTTTTACGCGGAATTCAGCAGTTTTCTCCTCAATTAACCTAATTTTCGGGGAAATCTATAAATACCAGACCTAAGGCACGAGATTAGGGGTTCCCAACTTGCTAAATTCATGCCAAAACGCTGTCGAAGTGCCGAGGGATCCAAACCACGCCAAGATCAAGATTGAAGATACAATTGCAAGGAGATGAATTGGGTTATATCTTTTCATATCTCTTGTTATTTATTTTCTAGTATGTTTCTAGGCTAGGATAATTGTGTTGGAATTGTGATGGAGTTTTGATTTCTTGACTCCATATTTTAATCTATTATTTAATTTATGCAATTCACGATTTTGAACAATTGAATTATGCTTTTTCTATCATGCAATTACTTAATCACTAGTTGTATGATTTTAGGTTGTGATTTCTTAAGTTCGAAAGATTAGGATTTCATTAGACTTGTTTCGATTTTCACAAAGTCCGATAGGGGATAGAAATATACCCCTATGCTTTGTGTTATCTGCTATAATATTCATAGTTCTTTTAATGCTTTCTTGTACATTCGTATTCAACATAGAAATATAGTTGGGCCGTGTGTAGGAATAGACGTTATTGCTTGTCCGAAAGGAAGTTTTAACAACATTAGGAATATGAATTTTCAAAACCCGTGAATTGTATTTAAATAATCGGTGTAGATATGGATGATAGAGTCAAAATGGATTCATAATTCTAACGCATTTATTTTCATTCGTTTAAAATCAAATTTGTCAATTTTTTAGTTTAATCTTTATTTTAGTTTTCAAAATCAAAATTCTCAAATCAAAGCAAATCTCTAGTTCCGGTTAAGGTAGTAATCTAAAATACAATTTAACACAATCTCTTTGGGATCGATACTTGGACTCACGTCCACTTTATTACTTGCGCAACCCGTGCACTTGCGGATCGTTATCACACTTGCCTCCAAGGAAGAGGTTAGTAATACAATACTTTAACTCAATATTCTACTCACACTCCCTTTTCTCTCTTTTACACATTTATATTTCTCGCGTCCAATATATATTCACTCGAAATGGGTCTCGACTTGAGCGTTGGAGTGCAAACGGGAGCCTCCCCGACCCCATTTGCAAGCTGACCGTTTGTCTTAGTGCACAGGAAGTTTACGTGTTCAAGAGAGAGGAACTTAGACATGTTGATCCAAGGTCCTACCAGATTTTGTGGTCAACATTTTGGCACCGTTTGTGGGAAACCACGCTTCTAACCAAAAAATCACGTGATAAAAAGCTATCAAGAAAACCTTGAAAAAAAGGAGCAAGAAACTTTTGAAAAAGAGTGGAGAAATACTATAAAAAACCTTGAAAAATGAAGGAAACCTCTTCAAAAAGATTGGTAACAAATGCCTTGAAGGAGGGCTTCCATGAAAAGGGACTCCCCCTTTATTGCCTAAGTGGTATGGCTAAAAAATCCCTCAATATTGCCTATGTGCATGACTCAAGAAGCCCCCTTTTTGTCTAAGTGACATGGCTCAAGAAACCCCCCTTATTGCCTAAGTGGGATGGCCTAAGAGGCCCTCCATATTGTCTAAGTGGCATGGCTCAAGAAGCCCCCTTATTGCCTAAGTGGCATGGCTTCTTAAGAATTCCCTTTATTTCCTAAGTGGCATGACTCAAAAAGCCCTCAATATTGCCTAAGTGGCATGGCTCAAGAAGTAACCTTGTTGCCTAAGTCGTATGGCTCGAAAAGCCCTCAATATTGCTTAAGTGGCATGTCTCAAGAAGCCATCCATATTTCCTAAGAGGCATGGCACAAGAAGTCCCCTTGTTCCCCAAGTGGCATGGATCAAGAAGCCCCCTTATTGCCTAAGCGACATGGCTCAAGGACCTCATCACAAGATGACATCTTAAAAAAGGACCTCGTCACAAGATGACCTCTTGAAATCACAAGATGACCCCTTAAAAAAGGACCTCGTCACATGATGACCCTTTCAAAAAAGACCTTGGGCTCCTTCCAAAAGACTTCTTCCATGAACTCCTTTCGAAGGACCTCTTCCGAAGGAGTCCTTATAAGGACCCCTTCCAAAGTACTCCTTCCACAAGGGACTCCTTTAGAAAAACTCTTTCAATTGACTCCTTCCGAGGGACTCCGTCATTGGTCAATTCCATTTCAGATGAAACAACCAAACACTATAAATTCGAACCCCAATCATGAATGCCGAGGACTACCAATTTAAGGGACTAGAGAGCATATACATGCATGTCGACACAACGTGTGTGTGTATATATAAATTGTCTCATATTCTCCAAAGATACATGCATGTCAACACAACGTGTATATATATACATTGTTCCATATTCTCCAAAGATACACATGTCAAAATGAGGTGTCTTACATGTTATCAAGGCAACCTCTATGCCCTCGCACAACGAAGCAGGCTTGTAAGCCCTCCAGTTGCTCGAATTGAGCCTATTCTCTCTACTATCCAGACAGGCTGTTATTCCTCACACATCGAGGCCAGTGCATAAAATATCCAATATTATTGAAGACACCCTTGTAATTCCGCTCCTATTGGAGGCATGCTTGGGATATTGCTATTATTCAATAGGAGCCTATAAGTCCTCAAAAATTCGAGGCAGGCTCGGGTATTCTTTGTACTGGAAGAAAAGATACACTTTCAAAATCTGAATGATGCAACCCAACATTCTCTTAATATAACTAAGAAAATCTTCTTGAAAGAGTTGTCGAGTGTTTGAGTAAGGACCCAAGTGTTCAAACTATATTAAACTACGGGCCCAAGTGCCTATATTATTCCTCTCCGACGACGTTTTGTCATGCAAAATATATTCTATATTTTCCATTCTGGTGATGTCTTGCAAAGAAGGATTTTTATACTATAGTTATTTCTTAGAGTATACACACATTATATCATCTTCGATCCCTTATATTTTCAAGTCTGGTTCGCACATAAATGAATCAACCAGACTTGAGGGACTAGTGTTACGGTCATGCCTAATTGAACATGACACGTCATCTATATGGGTCCACCAGGGGAATCCACAAAACATCTAGTCACCTAATCGGGACCCAAAAGTCGGATTGTGGATACCAAACTCGCTAGACCTTATGCCAAGGTAACCCTATGCCGAGGTGATGTTATGCTGAGGTATCCTTATGTCGAGATCACCAATGTCGGGGTGAGTACCCTGAAAAGGTGACAAGATAGCCTGATGTGATAACATCTTTAAAGGGATTTGATGGTTTCTTTAACCCTATGACATGTAGTAATGATTATAGCCAAAGAAATGGTTTGCCTCATTAATGGTTAGGATCTTTCCATATATAAAACATAACACGTGTTACAATCTAAGAGAATTACTCATTCTATAAATAGATCATACTTGCCTCCAAGGAAGGGGTTAGTAATTCAATACTTTAACTCAATATTCTACTCTCACTCTCTTTTTTCTCTTTTACACATTTATTTCTTGCATCCAATATATATTCACTCGAAATGAGTCTTGACTTGAGCGTCGGAGTGCAAACGGAAGCCTCCCTGGCCCCCTTTGCATGCTGACCATTTGTCTTAGTGTGCATGAAGTCTACCTATTCAAGAGGGAGGATTTGAGATATGTTGATTCAAGGTCTTACCAGATTTTATGGTCAACAGGAAAGAAACACATTGAACAAGAAAAAATTGTAATAGAAGCAAGAAGTATGGATGATGAATTTAGAAAAAATATATTACCAAAGATACTAGAAGAAGAATTAAAATTACAAAATTCCATAAAAAAACGATAGACAAACGTAAAGTTGAAGAAAAACCTGAAGGAAATAAGTATGAGGAACAAATGATAATTATGATAAACCTATTAATCATGGAGGAACAAAATTAGATCTAGATTGTAAAATAAATATCAAATAACCTTATTGAATTGGGCAGATTTGATTATATTATTCTTTTTATATAACAAAGGATATTCCAGTGAAACTTTTAACCAAGAAGAAATAAATTATACCATAGGGATGACAAAAAAACTCGTTTCGACCCGAACCCGATGGGCCCCCGACCCTAATGGGGCTGAAAGAAACTGCTTCGTGGATCGATGGGGGCGGGTTTGGATTTGATATCAATTTCCGGAAACTTGGGGCGGGGCGGGTTTTGGTTGACCCGCTCCACTAATTTATTTACATTAAAAAAAATTTTAATTCAAAAAATGCAAATAGCACACTTTCAAGATAAAATTTCTTGCTTATGATAACATCTTTGATTCTGTGATGTATTGGGTACTTGATTGTTTTGACTTTTACTTTTTTTGAGTGGGAAAAAAGTTAGAAACTTGAAGAAAACTATGTTTAAAAAAATATATAAATAAAATATGATCGGGTCGGGTCGGGTCGGGTCGGGGGGGAAGCCTTGTTTTAATAGCTGCCCCGACCCGCCCCGTTTTGATTTAACGAGTAATGGAACGAGTATGGTTTTGATAATCTACTCATGGGGCGGGATGCGGGGCGGGGTACCCGTCCTATTGCCATCTCTATTATACCATCCATGAAAAGGAATAATTGGAAATTATCAAAGGAATAAAATTTTTTTTCACTATTTTTATAATCTAAAAAGTTCATTGTTGAAACTGAAAATTCTCAAGTTGTAGGATTAGTAAAAAATAAATTTTCAGATGGATAATATCAAAAAATCCTTGGTAGACGTCAAACAGCGAATAAACTTCCTCACTGAGGAAGCTTAAGATATAAAACTTGGAATTGAGCAACTAGCAGGGACTCTCCAAGAAAGTTTCAAGCAGCTGATGGATATCTCAATTTCTCATTATAATTATACCAAAGAATTGGGCGATAACATAATTGAGATTGAATATCAGTTTGAGTCTTTAATTACCAAACAGGTTATATCAGAAATACAAACAGGTACATCCTCTAGAAGCAATGGTGGACCAACTATTAAAAGAGATGCCAAGTCCAAGTCGCAAGAAAGTGATCATAAATGAAGTCAGTCTCCAAAAATTAACAATCAATACCAAAAATGAACATACAAGGGTAATTAAAATTTGTACCGAAAAAGAAGATGATTCATCCTTTTTTACCAAGAGAAGACGAATATAAAAATACTTCCAAAATTATATATGAACTCCAAGTATGCGATTGTTATTACATCTCATTTGGAGATCATGTATATCCACGATTGATCGTTACTCGGGGAGGAGATCCTATTATGACAAAAATGGCATCGAATTATGAATTTTTGGATCTTATCTATCCAGCAAAAGACTTCAAAGAAATTGAAAATTTTGATGATTTATTAAAAGGAGAAATTTCAAAATTTGCACAAAGAAGATCTATATATTTAAAATTTTATTCAATTAGTCCTGAAATTGATGCAAGAATGTATTATCCTGACGAGCATATTATCACAATTGGATATGTTGCTCAAAACTTCCAAATAGAAGTTGGAAAAAATACCAAGCATGTACCAAATATCATAAGATCATGGTTTAGGTCTCGAAGGGTGTTCGGAATTAAGGTTCTCTACAACATTGTCAAAAATTTGTATAATAAAAAATTAAAATTCAAATGCATATGTCAATATAATGGATGGACCCTCCTCACTAATAGAGGAAAAGAAAAGTTAATAATCTTGAAATAATACATCAACAAGTTTGACACTCATCAGATCCATGGAAGTTTTACAACTTTATAAGAGGCGTGCATTGTCAGAAATTGCCCTGCTGGCCAACAAAATTGATGGACAGTTGGAATCTGCTTTATTAAAGGAGGATATAGCATACCAAAAAATAGACAGCCCCATGTAAGGGCCATGTGAGGAAATAAATAATAGATGGACATGTGTGTCCTTGTAATAAATAATAGAGGGACAAGTGTGTCCTTGTGATATTATGAAAAATTTCAAATTATTGTATCCATTATGTAAGCAATGATGTAAGAGGTTGGATAATTGTGCCTCGTGAAGTTGTATAATTAGAAGCCTTCTGGCTAGGAAAAGGCATAGATTGCTCGAGTCCTCAATTTGTGAGAAAGCCAAAGAAGTCTTCTGTCCTTGAAAAGTTCTCATATCATTCTTGTATCAATCCTTATAATCAATAAAATTCCAATCAATTTATCAAAAACATGATGAGTTTCTAAATTTCTGTATTTTGAATCTTATTTCCTACAAGAAGATATATTATTAAGAAAACTCCCTACACTTTGTCCGAAATATTTTCCATTTAAGTGTTATACAGTGAAGGCATATATCTAGGTGTAACTAATAACCCGTGAAGGCAGGAGGCCGTTGGAGGGTGTGATAGCAAAAACCTGTGAGCTTGAAGGTCACTAACAATAGAAGGAGAATATAAAGGTACAAAGAACAGGAAAATAGTTTATTATTCATGATATATCTATTTTTATGGAATTAGGAGGAAGAAGAGCTTTTATCATGTCATAATTTAGGATTATTAAGTTTAATTATCAAAACAGTCCTTATAAGGATGAATATCATAACATAATTGAACATTTATCCATGCATAAACAATTTACTAGACCCAATAATGAAATAAAAAAAATTATATCATCTTTATATGCCATATTTGTTAGCTATTGTTCCTAAATTAAAAGAATTATTAAGAATAGAAATTATAAAATCAATCATTTACTTTTGGTTTAATAGTGATAATACTAAAATAAATATGAGTTATATTTAGAATATGTGTTTAATAGTAATAATGATTATGATCCCATATTAGATTATGATATTGATGGAAGAAATGAATCTTTCTTTACAAGTTTTTGAAAACTTTGATATCATGAATGAACGAAATTATATTATGAAAAAATCTAGATCTAAGATAAGTCCATATAAATTTAAAAAGAATATTAAAAATAAAATATGTATTGAATATGAAAATGAAATTGATAAAATAAGATATCAGGAGCAACTTTATGTATCACAAGAGACATTAAAAGTTTTAAAGAAAATTTGAAAGAAAACTTTGCTAGAGGTACTGTAAGATCTATATTAATATAAGATATTCAAGATATAATTGATAAATTAGAAAAAAATAAAGAAAAATATTTTAAAATATAATATATCATTTGAACCTAGAATATATATCATGGCTGATATAGATATTATCAATTCTCAAACACTGATAGAATTTAAAAAGTTACTTGAAATTTTATAAATTATTTACCTCTGTGTTTACAATATATAAAATGTTTAGATAAACAATTAAAGGATTAGATAATTTATTAGAAAGAATAATGGAAAAAATAAATAAAATTACGTCTTAATTAATGGATATAAATGAATCATCTGAAGAATATTATATGCTTTCAGAAAATTGTGATCAGTACATTATAGACAATTCTAATATATCACAACAAAGAATGGATTTAAATAGAGTGTGTTTGATATTGTTTAAAAAGAGTTTTTTTAAATGAATAGTGATTTTTAGGAGAATTGATGGCTGAAATTTGGTTGAAAAGTCAAATATTGTGAATTTGACTTTTAATAGATGGTTGAAATTGATAATTGTAGAAAAAGAGAAAATTTTAGTGTAAGCCAAACAAGGGCATAATAAAATTATGACTAATGATAATATAGTTTTAATATAATGTCAGGATACACAATCAAAGGAATAGATAACATTTTGGATAAATTGACAGAAAAAATGAAAGATATTAAATATCAAATGAAAATATATATTCTAAAGAATATAATAGACTTTTAGAAAAATAAGAAGAATATATTACAGATTATTGTATTTTAGTAGATCAAAGAATGAACTTATACCCAAAAAGTTTGTATAATAATTTATCAACTTGATAATTTGAATTTGTGGACATTTCACAAGCATCAATTTCTAATAGTTATGATTATAAACAATATTTAGACAACAAAGATATTTCATTTTTATTAACTATTGTCGAAAAATTTAAAAATATACATTCTGTTAGACAATCTAAACTGAAGAAGATATACGAAGATACTGACTATACTTGTCTAAATAGAATAAAATTTGATTACATTGAAACAGCTAAAAATATAAATACAGTTCATAAAATTACAGAAGAATACGAATATATAGAAGAACAAGTTTAAAAAAGAATAACATTAGAATAAATAATTAAAAATGATCATCCTAAATCTTTTGAAAAATTATCACAATATAGAGTATTTTTAAAAGAACTTAAAACATTAAAAAAATCTAAATATAATCAGAAGTTCTGAATTGAATCAACCTAACTAAGTTTGGGAATATATCTTGCAAAATAAACAATCTTTTTCATTAAGGGTAATTTTGACGTTTCAACAAAGAGATCTATTTTACTAATATTATTGTTTGACAAAAATATTTAACTAAAACCCCTATTATATATGTATAGAAATAAATAATTATTTTTTTGTTCAGAACTCCAAACTAAACTTAAAATTGAGAATCATCCAGTATTGAATTCATACAATATAAATAATTTTTATATTCACCAATTTAGCATTTATATGTTCATCTATAAAATCTTGTTCCATCTATTTCATTTACGTTGTTTGTAAGGTATGAAATACAATTCTACGGTTATGTGAGGGATGGAATCTTATCATGTTTGGAGAGAGAATATGATTGAAATCCAAAGGCTGAAATTAAGACGAGGGAATATGATTCAATAACTATGATGAAACGAAATTTATAATACTACATCTTTCCATTAGAGCGGCATTTTGAGTTAGATCAAACGAGTATTGTAAATGATGTGTAAAAGTGATTTTAAAAATATCAATTTATGCCTAATTATGCACCACCATTGAAGATCTTTATTTAATATTATAAAGAGCACTTTCTTTTTTTCAATCAAAATACAAATGTCTTGTTTCACAACCATTTTTAGAAATTCATTTTTTTTTTTAACACATTACTCATTTATAACCATACATTTATACAATAAAATATTCTGCACGTAAGCTAATTTTTTTTCCCTACTTTTAACTACACATTTATCACTATTCAAATAATTGTTTTCCCTATTTAATGGTTAGGGCAAGATGATTTTATTAATATTTTAATATACACAATAAGTGTTTTAATTATATTAGTACTTTGTTTGCTCCCTCTTTTGATTACAAATTGGGTTATTTGTATTTTTTTAGGTAAAATGTATAGTTGAAAAATGTAGAAAAAATATGTGTGGTTAAAAATAATTTGACAAATTGTGTAAATTATAAATTGGTTTATCTATCTTCTATATATAAAAGATTGAATATGCAATTGACACTATTCATCAAATTGCAATTAAACACTATTCATCAAATTGCAATTAAACACTATTCATCTAATTTAAACACTATTCTAATTGCAATTAAACAATATTCATCCAATTAAACACAACGCGGACAATAATTGGATGTATTATTATTCATCCAATTGCATTAAACATTATTCATTCAATTTATGCACTATTCATCCAATTAAACACTATGCGGACAAAAATTATCCGGATTTTCCATCAATTTATATACTATTCATCCAATTAAAGTTAGGCACTATTTATCCAATTAAAATTAGGCATTATTTATCCAATCAAACACTATACAGGCAACAATTCGATTTAATGCACTATTCGATCTGTCCAAAGATTACATTGGACATCTTTATAGAGACCTTCTCATATTCCTATTTTTATCGTTTTGTGTTACTTATTTTTTTCGTTAAGTTAATTAAGAGGGTTCAAATAAAGTTATAATAGTAATATCTTAATATTGATGTGAAGATTTTGTACAATACTTTGTTACTTGATTTTCAAATTACTAAACTGTAGAAAAAAATTTAGTCATTTAAAATGATCCATTAGCAATGTATTTCATCTTTCATTAATTCTTTCTTTTGTTATCCTTTTTGATTTGTCCCAAATTATAGGTTACTTTCCTTATTGAGATTATATTAATGTCTTATTTTTTAATATATCCCTATTTAATATCTACTACTTATTATTTAATGTAGGAGTATATTAGGTAAAATAAAAGCAAATTTATAGTTCCAACATATAATAATTATGTCTTCTTAATACGTATAAACATATAAATGAGTTTATCTTTATGGGATAGGGGGACTATAAAAATAGAAATTATTATTCGAAACTTCTCTAATAGGAAAATAATGACAATATGCGTGCAACATAAGCACCAAAACTAATAAAAGTTAAAAACTTTTAGCAAGCTTAATAAAAATCAACCTCATAATAATATGGGGTGCGTGAAAAGGGATCCTGCACGGCTGGGTTTTGAACACCACTCTTATTATAAGTTTTCAAAAATTTTAGGGTCTTTGAAAAAATTATAAGAAATATTAAAAAAAAAAATTGATCTTTTAGGGAGACATTTTTTGAGAATATTTTTAAGTGACATTGTGATATATCACACATTCATTGAGTGATGAAAAAGTCAGTGATGGAGTAGTTTTTTTTACTACTCAATGAATGTTAGACATTTCACAATGTCACTTAAAAATGTTCCCCAAAAAATGTGTCTCTAGAATTATTGTTTCTTAAATGTTGTTGAAACACGATCAAAGTTATTTTACATGAAACTAAGACAATTAATTAATATATGGAAAGATTAGCAATTTATAATCTCCAAACCGAAATATACAAACAACCTTAATTATTTAAACCACATTTTTGTCCTCAAATGTAAAAACAGCACTTAAATTAAGTTTTCCGCGACACATTCGCAGAAATTACAGTGAGGAAAAGATAGAACACGGTCGAGATGAACGACATGAGTATAGATAACGTAATTTTGTAACAATATTTGGTAAAATGGTCACAAATTGCTATCCAACCAGTGTGGCTATTGCCATATTTCCCCACGTACCCGATCGCGATTGCTGCTGCAGATCCAGCCATTAACAACGTTGTCAAAATCTGCGGATGGAACAATTTCAAATCTTCATTAGTACATTTAGCCCCTGTTTGGCGACCATTATTTTGAAAATAATGTAATTTTGAATAGCATTTTTGGATAATGTGTGATTAAAAAATATTTGAAAAGTAAAAAATGGTAGACTTGACTAAAATAGATGATTGAAATTGAATGTTGAATAAATTTGATTTCCAAATAATGGGAGCCAAAGAGAGACTTATAGTAAACAAAATTTTAAATTATATTTTTGTTTAATAATGTAAAAAAAAGTACCAAGTCATGCAGAAATATGAAGAAGTAATTTCTTGGATTCACTGCCTTGTAACCAAGGATGAAAACAGTAAACAAAGAGAGAAGAGAGCATGCACAAGCAATAATATTTGCAAATGCAAAGAACCTGCATCCAACAAAAGAAAAAAAGTAAAAAATTACGCTTGATCATAAAAAAAATAAACCCACAAATTTAAAGTTAATTGATTTCATTAAGTATATAAAGATCTAAACAATAATCCTTAATTTCTATACACAAAATATATTCAGTCGGAGTTCTTTTACTAGGGTTTAGATCTTACTTGTAAGCCGACGAATAGCTATAACGAGCATCGACCACGATCCCGAAAACCTCAACAGTTTGCTTGCTAGTGAGGACAAGCCATGTAGCAGCCAAAGTACCTCCAGTGGCCAAAATTCTCAAAAGAATCTGGGATGCAAATGAAAACTTGTTTGTTTTATTAAGAGATATACTTCTAGTATTTTCCATTTCTTTTTTACTATATTTTTCTTCTTCCAGAAATATACTGCAGAAACTGAGGAACAGATACTATTTATAGAGAGAATGAGGGAGAATAATTCAATATCAAGTCCGAGGAAATTGGTAGGTTTAATTTTATGCATTTTAAATGATATGAGGAGGGAAAAGGAAGTATAATAATAATAATAGAAATCTTTACGAATATTACTATTACTATTCTCAGCCATGATAAAAAATCTAAAAAATGTGACAGCTCAATTCAAATATTTAAAATTTGAATTTAATCGTTAATTACATGCAAAACTTACATTTTTTAAAGGTAAACCCTCGATATCATGTGTCTAACTTTCATTCCAATAGCATCCATGTTACGCATTTACCTCTCTGTTGCTCGACGTCGGCTAGCTATGTTGCCTAACTTCCCATGTGTGGTTGTCACACATTTTCCCTTGTCGCACGTAGGGATGACAAAGGGTTGAGCCACTGGCCCTACTATTTTTCTAAAATAAAATAAATCATAAAAATGATCAATTGAAAACCATCTTCCTTTGTTAAGGCCTGGGACTCAATTTAATTTTTGAGTAGGTAAAGTTAAACTTATACACGAATAACTTGTTATGTACATTTTTTGTTAAATATCAAAATAGTATTAAGAAAATAACAAAATTTGATTATATAATGAAATTAAAACTAAAGATCATTTACATGTATATTTGCAGTTTCAGAATACTTGTTTTGTATACGAAATGACTTGGCGCTTATTAACGCTTCCAAAATATCTTTTTTGAGTCGGCTCCAGACTTCGATCAGATCTTTTGCAGTAGTAGAATGACTGGATAAAATTTAATTATTCAAGTATTACAATGAGACTAGCTAGATGATCTAGATTCAATCACGTTTGATGAAATATCGGAGACATACTTGAAGAAATATGTTGTCTGTCCTATTTCTTTTGGCTAAATATATTGCCACCATATTTTAATTGCAAGAAATGTTCATAATCTTTAATCAATATTACAATTATGTCCCCCAACTTTTTTTCATTGTATTCTTATTTTAATTCTTTAATTAATTAATATATCTCGTCTTTTCTATCGATTTTTATTAAAAAAATTTATTAAGAAGGATTAAAAAGATTTATTTACTACTTTTACACTTAATAAGTAAAAAAATTAAAATTTTAATTGAATACTTGTTCATTGTTTTAAAGCACGATAATAATAAAAAATTGGACGAAACCATCATGAAGGATGAAATTTGCATAATTGTTGAAAATTTAATGATAAGAAATTGATGAAAAAAATAAAAAACATAAATGTAATAATCTATAAAGATTAGGGACCAATAATGTAATTCAAATGTGGTGTAGTTATAAGAAATTGTGGTGGAAATATAACTACCCTTTTTTCCCATCGGTCTTCTACTTCATCTTCCCGAAGTGAAGCATAACTGGTTTCGTGTGAAGGGTGCTCGATCTACTAACATTAGCACACAATTGTGTTACATATGAGTCATACATATTCATTAACATGTTTTCTAAATTATTATAAGCGATAGGTGAATCAAACTTTAAAGTGCTACTGATTTTAGAAATAGTATGTTTAATATCTTTTACGTTGTAATGTGGCTACATTAATCATGCTAAATGAAACAATGGGTGTGTTTGATATTTTTTAAAAAGGGTTTTTTTTATAAAATGAATAGTAATTTTTAGGAGAATAAATGATTGAAATTTGGTTAAAAAGTCAAATATTGTGGGCTTGCCTTTTAATGAATTGTTGAGATTTAGTAAAAAAAAAAAAAAAAAAAAATAGAAAATTTTAATGAAAACCAAACAAGGGCAATATAAGCATGCATTTCCAATATTTTCTAAATTTTAGTTCCATTGAAAATAATATATCAGAAAAGTGGATCATTTTGGTATTTTTGAAAAGTTGTAATAATAAAAAGACGTTGAAGAACTTTACAAAAAGTTGTCAAAAACTTATAACTTTAAAAGCTAATTCTCAATCAGTTTATATGTCAACATAGACTCATTATCATTTCTTACGATTCTACTATTATAATATTCGTTGATTAAGTTTTTGTACCTTTCACGTGATTTTAGCTTTAAAATCTAATTCGCAATCAGTTTATTTAACTTTAAATGCTTATTTTCAACTAGGTGAAATGTAATGTACATTAGTACATCCCTAATTCTATTTATTTAATTTTTAATATATTTCATGTCATCTTAAACAATTAAAT
The DNA here is from genome assembly GCA_963555705.1 of Ligustrum vulgare. NCBI lineage: Eukaryota > Viridiplantae > Streptophyta > Magnoliopsida > Lamiales > Oleaceae > Ligustrum > Ligustrum vulgare. The sequence goes on from OY743173.1 coordinate 1,486,498, forward strand.
TTAAAATGTGACATACACATCTAACATGAAATAAAAATTTTCCAAACTCAGGACTGAGAATAATACACAATTTAGCTACATCATGTTTATTTACACTAGCATTATTAAACATAAAAGAACAAATTTTACTTTTACAACAATAATCTCTAACAGTTTGTAGTATAACATCAAGCATCTGTTTGGTAACTCTAAAAAACTTAATTAAAATTTAACTTAAAGTCAACAATTAACTTTAATCACATACATATTTCATAGGTCTTACAACTTTTCAACCATACATTTCATCAACTTTTATCAAATCTACTAAACACTGATTTTAATCTTTATCAAAAAGGGGCTAAATATAATATTAACATTATTAGGATACTTTATTATCTTAAAAACAATATTTTATTTTATGTAGAACTGGAAATGAATCTATGTAACCTATTTTTACTAATTACTTCCCATAGATTCCTAATAAACGAAATAACACCATCATATTTATGTAAATCAGATATTAATTGTTTCTTATTGTTAGTGAAATATTCTATTGTTTTATAAAGAAGAGTATTTCTATTAATTTCAACATTCCAACATGAGCTACTTTCTCAGAATAAATCAATGTGTTTAGTGTTGATGTAGAACCAGTATCGAATTTATTAAATGTCAGTTGAGTTTGTTTTCCTTCAATGTGACCATGTTCGGTTACATATTGCGATATTGACGGTTGAAGTGGGTAGTACATACACTTTTTTCATGCCAAACGTTGTGCACATTATTTTCACACTGTTTTGTTCTCTTTGGTTTCCGTTAACTGTACGATCTATTGAAACCAATTTGTACTCTTTCCTCTAGCATCAAGAATATTAGAGGTACATCTTCTAAAACATCCACACATTTTTCAATATCATCCGAATCAATTGGATAATTACCTCTTACCTCATCAATATCTTCTGGAATGACATTTTCAATGAAATCGGCAAATTCAACATGAAAGCAAGATTGTGATGTTATCGGTGATTATCCGTAGAACAAATTCTCAACAAATTGTAATTGAAATTCGGTGTATATGTTGAAACTTGAAAGAAGAATAAGAATGATATATGTAAAGATGAGATGTATAGTAATTAATAATTTAATTGAAATATGTAAATTGAGAATTGAATTAGAATATAATAAAAGGGAGTAGAGAGTAAATAATTATAGAGGTGCTGGTGAAATTGGAGTGAAATTTTGATATTTATAGATGAAAAAAATTGTGACCAATGGGGATCCAAATGGTCACTTTAAAAGTGTTGTGACCATTATTTCAACGATCGCAACACTTTAACCTATCACTAATCGAGCCGGCGAGCCATGAGCGACTGGTGTAAAATGAGCTCATGGCTCGTTTTTTAATGAACTAAGCTCCTCTATCGTTAGTGATTTTATAACATTAGCTCAATGAAATCATTACATATGTTAGATAGCGTAGTCCACTACAATAACATTTCTTTGAGTAAACCACGAGTTATGTTTAAGCTTCTCTTTCGATAATGTCTAAAGTCGATATTTAGTATTGAATATGACTAGCAGCAGGGGCGGACCCATGTAGGAACCAGTGGGTGCAGTCGCACCCACTAGCTCCCATTTTATTTTATTCTTTATTTTTTTTTCAAAATTTTCAGCATATTATTAATCGATTCATCCATTTTACAATATCTCGCACCCGCTGGACTAAATTCTTGGGTCCACCCCTGACTAGCAGGCAATGTATACCATTTTAGTATTTATTTTTGCATTTTTAATAATGTCTTCGAAACCTCGACCAAGTATTAGATAGAACTAAAAAGTACACGATTTTATCTATATCTTTTTTTTTTTTTTTTTTGATGCTCATTGTTGTCTAATAATGTAAAAACTACTTCACCAAACAACTATAAGTGCATGTTTACGGCCATTGGAGGAACCAGGTCATGGGTAGTCAATCGACCCCCCAGCTTTTAACATTTTTTTTAATCTTTTTAAAAAAAATGTCAGCAAATCGAGTTAATTGTCCTAATCAAGAAGGTCGTGACAAGCATAAAATGATTATCTTGAAGATTAATGATTTGAAATGAATCACTTATGCTAAACTAGGCATAGGTATCTATCATGATCAATATTTTCAGACTCGGCTCGGGCATCAACCCGATCGAGAGACTGGGTCAAGAGTCAACCCGAAGTCAACTCGAGATTGACCAGAACATTAATTAATATTAAAAAAATTTAAAAAATCAAAAAAATAAAAATAATATACATATATAACCCGGGTCAAGCCTGGGTCCGGGTTGATCGGGTTTCCCTGGTCAACTTAAGTCGTTGACCGAGTTTGACCCGACTGAGTTTTTAATGTGACCTGACCCGGCCCTTTTTTTGGGCCGAGTTTGACAACATTGATCATGATTCAAATTCATGCAAAATTTCAATTTTAAAAACCAATGATTTACCATGTTTTCTTCTCGAGTTTTCAAATTATTACGAGGCGCCAACGAAGTAGAAACGTTGTATTCTTGATATCATTTCAAAGTGCTTATGGCCTAACTTCCAACATTATTGAAAGCACGTGAAATAGTCAATCTTAGCAAAAGTTATGACGCGTTAAAGTAAAATGTTCCAATCTAAAGTTTCAAACTTTTGATGATGACCTGACTTTAAAAACTTGCCAACGATAGTACACTAGTCGAATCCACAAACCGTCTATGTCATCTCGAGGTTGGTTTCGAAAACTCCATTGTAAACATATCAAATGTCCAAACGGAAATAAAAATTAATTAAAATTGTATCTAAAAATGGACATTTGACTTGTATTTTCTTTATAATTTTTTTTATCAGTTATTTCATTGACATCATTTTTTTTTATTGAAATAACATCCTTTTTTTTAAGTTGTTACAAATTAAGTCAAAAAAATTTCAAATTATATTTTGACCCCCTAACTCAAAATATTTGCGCCTGCCACTGTTTACGATCAGGGATGGAGCTAGAAAACCCGAATGAGGGGGACTAAATGGAATTGGGGGGGGGGGGGGGGGGCTATTTCATTAAAGAACAAAGTCAAAAATAATTTTTGTCGAAGGAAAAAAAAATATTTTACTTAATAAATTTTTGGAAAAAATTTGGATTGCCCCGGCTATACCACCGCTATTGTCCGTCCCTAATTACGGCATACAGATAATTTAATCTAACTTTGCTACACTCATGATGAGTGTGATAAAGAGATTGACAATTAGCTTACGTGACATAATTATCATCTTCATTGTTGACGTAAGTGTGCAGCAAAATTCTAATCATAATCCTTGTTTGTATATGTAATTAGTGCTCTAATTAAATGAATACTGCCGTTTCTTAATTTTGATGCTTAATATGTCATCATTAATATGTCTGGTTTCTTTATTTATTATTCTTTGATTTTTTCCTGCATTAATTGACAATTTACTTCAGGCTTAAGCACACAGTAATGCTATTTATTGCCACCAGAGAACTTGTCCATGTGGAAGTGAATTCTACTACTGTCTTTAATTGGTAATTAGTTATTTTTTATTTAAATCCATTGAAAGTAGTGGGATCCACTGTCAAATATAGATGTGGCAATTTGAGTGGTGCTGGTCAGATCGGTTAGTCATTATATCAGTTCGATAACGATTTGCGTGAAAAAAAGTCCGTCTGTTGCGGGTTTACAGACCCATCCGAGTCGACCCACAAAATTTGAACTATAACCCAGATCCGCCTGTTAACCCATACGGGTTGAGCCATGTGAGTTGCGGGTCACGGTTCGTTCCAATTTGACCCCCTTATAAATAAAATATAGAATTTCTCAAAAATAATTTTTGTTAAATTGTTAAACATAGAATTCAAATTTATATCTTATATTACATGAATTACTTCTACTTTGCAAAATTAAATACAACATAAATAAATAACAATTAAATGCATTTCTAATTACTATTATCAATAAACATCACGTTTCTTAGTTATTAGAGAGAGAAAAGAAGATTTACATTTAGAAGTTGTACTAGAGTTTGTAAAAGAAGAGATATTTTCATTGTTATCATATTTAATAAAAATAATTTTAATATTTTTTAATTATTTCACGAGTCGATGGATTAACCGTGACACGCGAAGGTGTGACCTACAAAACCTGCAGTTCACATCTTCTTGACCAATGAATTGCCCGCTTCAAGTCACGAGTCGGCCAGCGATCCCAAGCCAGTCCGGATCAGTTTTCATAAGTCCGGTCTACCCGCTTATTCGTTCGTCTTGACACCTCTAATAAATCAAAAATTCCTTTGATTAAAAGATTTGATTTGTATGAATTGCTATTGAGTTGAATTAATAATAGCGATCTTTCGTCGTGTTAACATGATGGACATCAACTCGTCCTTTGAGATCATAAAATTCGTTATCCTTATCTTTTGAGCTTTGATCGAGAAGCTTCAAGGCGACACTAAAAAAGATAAAAAAATATGTCTAGACTTGTGGGATTTTCGCTCCCATGCCACCACCTCTTCCAAATCCGGCCAAATTGTCGAATTTTCTAACGGAAATTGTTTTTAACATGGACAACAACAATGGTACATCAATCCCCATCAATCAAATTCCAAAAGCCTCCACTAAACCATACCAAAAATAAATTCAAGAAAATGAATAAATCTCAAAGTCCACTTTCGTTGCTACCCATGCCTCAATCCAACCATTGGACAACCTCCCTACTACTAGAGAACATATCCACGAAGAGGTTTCGTCGTTTAAAGCGCCTCAAGCAGTGGATTTGAAAAAGGAGGCAACTAGGGTTCATACTCTTAGATCTGAAAATCGACCCCCTTCGAATCTAATCCAGGCCATGAGACCACCGCCATCATCTCAGAAACATCAAAAACTTTTGGTATGGTCTCCCCTTTGCTCGATTTGGTCAAAAAAATCAGTTTTGAAGCAAACCCACCGCAACCAGCCGCAGACGCGAAATTTCATGTAGCTTCCGTTTCTGCAGTCCCAGCTCCTAAAAATGCCCAAATTCAACCCCGAAAGCCATATGCTTCCATACTTAATGCCTGACCCATGATTACTCAGACTGAAAGAAGCCAAAACAAATCATTTACTTCAGTCACACAAGCACACCTAGATTCTGCTTTGCACAAGTTCGCCATTAAGGAACATTTTTTATATCTGAATGAGAGCCTACCACTGAAGTTACTGAGGATGATGAAGATTACTTATATGTGTCATACAAGTTTACACTTGTTGGTAAATTCCCTCACCGCAAGCCTCCAATCACCAAGGTATGTAATAGCTTTTTAAAATTTGGATTTCTTGGTGATTTTAGGATTAGGGCTTATAGATGCTCATCATATATTGATCCACTTGACTAATGAGGATGACTATGCAAGACTATTTCTTAAGCCATCTTAGTATGTTGAGGGATGCCACATGAGGGCAGTCAAATGGACACGAGGATTTTTTCCTGAACATGAGCCCCCCCCATTGTTCCCGTATGGGAATCCTTTCCATTACTTCCTATTCATTTTCGAGTCAAGGGGTTTTTGTATGCACTTGCTAGGGCCTTTGGGATCCACTGCGTATTGATGAGGCAACCACAGATCTTCGTAGGCCTAGTGAAGCTCGTGCTTGTATTGAGGTTGATTTAGAGTGTGAGCTTCTAGACCATATTTGGTTTCGGAGACAAAAATACCCCGGGTATTGGCAGCCAGTAGTTTATGACAAGAAGCCAGATTACTATCTTAGGTGCAAGGCTATGGAGCATTTAGATATTCATTGTCAAATTGGGAGACGACCAGCACTAGCACTAGCACTAGCACCAGCTCACCCACCACCACCACCACTTACTTCTGCGCCAGCAGTCACAACACCACCTCCCATACACAACAGCCCCCTCTTTCTTCCCTACTTCTTCCACTGCAGCACCTTCAGTCACCCAGTTGATACCATCAATGACATAGACTGCACCTACACCTACACAAGTTATATCAGAGACCACAACACATATTCCTACAGCTATTGAGCCTACCACAGAGATTCTCCCTACATCTCCTGAGCAGACTACAAAGGCTCCTATTGATGAATCTTCTCTTACTACTGAGATCATACTAGAGGTTCACATAGAGGCTACACAGACTATTCCTACATTTACTGAGCCTATTTTAGTAGCAGTTCCTACCATATCTGAGCCTCCTCTACAGGCTCCTATTGAGGTACCTTATATCTCTATCACTCCTACACCTACTGATGTTGTACCTGCTATAAAGGCAATACCCACAGCTACACACACTAGCTCCCCACCATCTTTAGAGACCGAACAGTCTTTTCATAGGTCAGCGGGGACGGTTCCACATTTTCTTGCACATGGTCTATTGGTAGAGTTAAGCATAGAGAAATCAAAGGTTAAACAACTATTGTTAGACCAGTTTAAGGCAAAGCATCGTATGAAAATCACATCTTCCTTGAGATTTTCCATTGGGGACTTGGTCACTAATCTTTTCGTGAGGGGAAAGCTCCTCAGCTTTCCACCGCTCAAACTTCCACACCGTCACCTACTTCTACCCTACGGCAGGATAAGGTGAAGGCAAAGACCCAGAGTTATATTGATGGTATGGGTCTGGAAAATTGCATGCAGAACACCGAGATACACTTTCCATCTCCTATTGGAGCATCTTCATCTGGATTGCGCACACCACAGGTCCCTTTAGTCAACCAGCTACATCACACACGAGCCCCACCTTGAGATCAGAGGCACGTGCTTTTCATCCGTCTGATAGTGGTACTTCACCTAGGAAATCTCATTTCATCAGACGAGATCATTCACCGTTGAGTGACATCGACTATTCTGAGTTCTATGATCGTTTTCAACTGAGACGATCACGACGTATGACTCGCTCTATGTATAACTCTGACATAATATGAGGATCATGTCCCGTGAGTATCATTAAATGTTTTACATTTCTTATATTTACTATTTTTCCAAAAACTTTTAATTTGTTAGGAATATTTAGGTAAAGTTAGGTAAAATTAGGTGAATTCCATATTACCATTATGCCCCTGTAAAATTTATATATTACGATTATGCCATTGTCCAATATTACGATTATGCCATTGTCCCCTCCTATAAATAGGGGCCTATATTCATTATGAAATATTAAGAATAAGAAATTATCTCTGATTCTCTCTATATTATCTATTGTTTTACAACACGTTATCAGCACGAGTCTCTAGCCAATTGAGTAATAACGGGAGTATGCTCTACAGTTGCATCTAAATGATGAACCTCTATATCAGAAACCTGATTATTACTAATCAATGTTTCATTTTCTCTCGAACTAAAAAGAATGATTCCGGTCAATCCAGACATCCGATCGACGATCAGCCACCGCCATCAGAACGAATTTGTCAAGGAGAAGCCTCGCCTGAAATTTGGAGATAATCCGACGGCTGAAACAGAAGATATCGACCAGAGAAGAAAAGTTGAAAAAACCGAAACTTTCAAAGCAAATTCACGCCAAACCATAAATCCAAATGATGATCGGACAACAGATCCATGACGACGGCGATGGGACGATCCTCCGGCACCGGCGCGGCGGCGCGTGAGGCGCGTGAAGCCCACGCGCAGACGTCAAATCGGCGCGTGGAGGCGCGTGGATGGGATTCCGGGGATGACGTCAACAGGGAGTTTGTTCATTTCGACGTTCTTGATTTTTCTATGGTCTTACTTTTCTATTTGGTGCAGTTTTGGATATTTTTCGGCGGTCGAACGTGGCGGCGTCGTAAAAACTATTTTTACGGAAATTCCGACGAGATTTTGAACTTCGGACCAAAAGTAAGTTTGTTCTAAATTAAATTTCAAACCTATTGACGGTTTTGATTTATCCATATGATCAATATATTAAAATATGGACGATTTTGCCCTTAATGATACGATAAAATATATTAATCGTGATTTAACGAAATTGATTAATCATTATTAATGATATGATGATAAGTGTTAATAAAATATATATTCTAAATTATTTAACACTACTATGTAATCAATACGATAAATTAAAAGATTTAAAAGTAACATAATAGTTGCCATACCGTGATGGATTGAGTTTTATGGACTGGATTTATACCTTAACTGGAGATGACTCATTATCGTAACAGATTGGACTATTATGAATACCTTGACTGGATTTGAAGATACGACTAGCTCACTCATGAAAGGTAATTATTTCATTATGATGTTGCCACCTACATGGTTGGTTCTACCACCTACATGGTTGGCTTTATCAGTTTTAATTATATCATGTCATCGCCTATATGGCCGGTTTAAGTATTTCATTATGTCGATTCCGCCTATATGGCCGGTTTAGCAATTGAATATATAGAATACTTTACATATATTCATATTTTATATTATTTCAGAAACACCTCAATTGTTGGTTAATTCTAACATATTAGAGGATGTTGTCAACATATATACATGGTGATATTATTATTGTTTAACCTATATACATGGTGATATTATTGTTATTTGATACTTCATCAAATGATACCAGAAGTTATCATTACCAAAAATTTGGTAAATGTTGATAAAAATATTTCATCCAATGGTACCAGAAGTTACCAATATCTGTATTTGAAATGGTGGATGAAAATTATTCAACAAGAGAATATTGATGTATGATAAGATAATATCACATGATAGCACGGATATGGCTAATGTGAAAATAATCTCATCAGTATTATGAGATGTATATTAGATGATAAGTGTCTGGAAATGTTCTTGCACGAGCACTTATGTATTCCAGAAGAAGTGTATATTTACTCCAGAAGAAGTAAAAATTATCATCTAAACATACTGAAATGATATTATTATTATTGCTCCTGAAGAAGCATAAACTAGTCATACATGCATAATACAAAAGGGGGAAACATTGATGATCCTCAAAATGAGAGATGTGTTTCGGGAGTAGCCGTATCCTACCACCTCTGACCTTTTGAGGAAATAAAGAAAAAGGTGTGTTTCAAGAGTAAGAAATACTCCATACTCTACCACCTTAAATCTTTGAAGTACACAAGATTAAACATAAACAAAATCCTAGAAATTTATGGTGTGTCTCGAGAGTGAGAATACTCCGTACTCTACCACCACCTATTCTAGGGTTCACAAAGATAGATTTACATTAACCGGACTCCATTTTCGCTTGATTCCCCTTCCTTGCGACCAATCTATCTTAACTCCTGCTGGATCTTTTATTGGAATATATGATTGCAACTTATCCAGCAGTTCCTCGATAGTAGGAGCAGAAATAAGGATTCTCCTAGAAAATGGAGAGATGAATCCCTGTTCCACAGCATAATCAAGAAATGTTAGCAAACCATCAAAGAAATTGTTTACATTTAAAAGCCCAATAGGCTTAGTATGGAGATCTAGTTGAGCCCATGAGGTAATATTAAAGATTTCTTCTAAAATACCAAAACCTCCAGGCAGAGCTATGAAGGCATCAGAACCATATAGCATGCAAGTTATGCGTTCATGGATAGATAAGGTTTGTACTTCATGCCCTCGTGTTTTTCCTGCGATATCAGCTAAAGGAGTAGGTATAACACCTATCACTCTTACTTTCTCTGCTAGAGCGGATTGTGAAACACAACCCATCAATCCACTGCTACCTCCTCCATACACGAGAGTGATACCTTTCTCTCCCAATTTCTTTCCAAGATCCACTGCTGCTTCTAGATACCCAAAACCTTTTCCGACTTTTGATCCACAAAATACACAGATAGTTTTGATCTGTCGAAGTTTTGATCCTTCCATCTTTGGGAGAATAAGGAAGGAGAAACTTATGAGAAAATGATATTTTGGGATGAATGAAACTGTGAAAATCAGTGGCTTTTTAAACTTGAAAAACTTCACTATTTACTGCTCATGTTTTGAAAACGTAAAGATTTACTTTTGACAGAATCACCCTACTAACCTTTCGGTGATTTAATATATTTAACCAACCTTTATCAAAACTCGTGAAAGGAAACAGAAAAATATTTTATGTGCATATATATCAAATGATTTACCTTGTATTAATGCTGCATAGCCAAAACATCATTGTTTATAACAGCCTGGCAAACAGGATCTTTTGCTATTATATTTTTGAGACTATAACGCTCTTTATCGCTGATGAATTTAGCCCACAAAGATAGTAGCTCACGCTGTACATACCCACTAGGGTGCGTCTCAAGAGTCAATCGGATATCATCCAATGACTCCTTACTCAGCCCACCCTTAATGAAGTCTATCTTATCATCTCGATTTATAGATGAATACCCTATTGACTTACAACGGGTATCACATGTCCATCGAGCACATTTGTAGCAACTATTTAATCTTTTTGCTCTTCGCTTCTTTGCAAAAGTACTCTTACCTAAGCCAGGCTTGTGCTTAGGAAATGAATCTGGTAATTCACCAGCTAATCGAACTTTCGCTTCGATCAACCAGCGAACATCTTCTGGGATGCCATGATCCATCAGCAACCTCAATCTTTCGAGCCTAATTCGATAAATTTTTCTCAAATCATTTACTGGAAGATTGGAATAATATTTGCGAATATTTGAAAGTATGATATCCATTTTTGATGAATCTAGCCTTCTTCCCAAATCATCTATTTAAATGCATTATTCAACGCGTGAAAGAGCGATGGCTCCGCGTGTCAGTGATATCGATTCCATCAAGAAATAATGGAATAAATTATTGAAAATGTGAGATAATGCGTCATTACCTTTTTCGATATAAGGGAAGATTTGGCGACAAGATTGAGATCATGAGATATTTCCTTGGATATTATACCTGATTTTTCCGGTATAAAAGTAATAAAGGTATGCTGATTTGAACTGTACAGAAATACGTACTGATGAAATGAATAATGTATTGAACCAGAAGTTCATACATATGTACAAGTGAAATATCTTGTTGAACCAGAAGTTCTATAATGATTGGTTAGATTCCAATTCAATAATGAGATTTATTGAGAATGAATAATGGCATTCATTAAAGAACCAGAAGATTGTTATCATTGCTGCTTGTTCTCAAAAGCAAATTTATTATCTCACTAAGAATATGAATGACTGATTATTTGCTCAAGTAATGATATTACGAGCAAAGTGATAAATGCTAGCATGAATATATCTTAAAGTCATTAATGATTTTATGAATTAGTTGAGATAATAGAATATTATATTGCTAATGGTTTAGCAGATTAAAAGCCTCAAGTTATTTGCTATGAGAACAATTTGATTATGCAGCAATATTCTACATATAAACATGTCAATACGATGAAATAATGATTTGCTTGTGAAACTTTATGATTTTTAAGAAGTGCGATATCTATATACACTCCAACAATACGCACTTGATATATGATTGTATGACATGTGTTGCGGCATTTTAGCCGATTGATATAATATAAGATTTGTGAATATTATGGGGAAACACGCTTAAAGCGTAATTATGCCTGAAGCATAATGACTATCGATTCCAAAATAAATATCTCTTGAATGATTGAGATGATCCCTTTGAGGCTAAATACTCATGGTGAGTAAAATGGACATAATTAAATGATGAGATATTCAGGTACCTGACGATAGAACATATACAGAGATCTCTCTATGTTATATTGAGTTGAAATGGAATCGATAAATAAGTCGACTACATACAACCCTCTTATGAAAATGAGGTTGATGAAATTATAATACTTTGGCCAAGTATATAACCCCAATGTAGGGATTATTATTCAAGGACCAGAAGTCCAAATGCTTAAATGTGTAAAGCCGGTAATTATATGTACAAATGAAAAATATTTCACAGTCGTAGATGACGACTTGTTGCGCGCAAGATTTTTCATTGAACTGGCATGACATATGGTGGATGTGACTATAATCTAAATCACTAACTTGAGCTCTTTGATATACCAATGAGTGAGATCAAAAAGTGTAATTCTCATCTCGGTATTTTGAGGGTATTCTTTGATGTACCAGTTGATCGCGGTACATTGGGATTTCAAGTAAAATGATTGTAGATTATATGTCAAAACTGATATCTATTTCAATGATTGATTATGCTCCTGCAAATTAGAAATTGCAGTTTATAAAGTGCAAGAACATACATGTATAAATCATTGAAAGATTCAATATGCCCAGATTAGTATCACTATAGGATGATACAAATGACCCCATAATATAATATGTTGAAAATGAAATTGGAGTGTACTATTATTATATTTGAATATTTGGGCATGCAATTGATTTACAATATGCAAAATTATATTATCCACCGAAAATTGATTATTCACTAGAAGTGAATATGAAAATGAATGTGTTTAATTATTCACAAAAGTGAATTCTAAATTTGATTATTCACCAGAAGTGAAAGATGCAATCAATAAATTAGTACAACATTGCTTAATATAGCATGTTATGACATCATAAATGAACTATGAATGATTTATATAAAGCTCATCATGAATGATATGTTTTGATGAAAATATACGAGATTGCATCAATATACTTGTGATATTCCATGAAAAGGAATAAATACGCGTTGCACTCTTTTTCCTTTAGCTGAGGTTTTTCCCACAGGGTTTTCCTAGCGAGGTTTTTAATGAGGCAACAGTTGAGGCGTATTGATAAGAATTAATGAGAATAATGTACTCTTTTTCCCTTCGCTGAGGTTTTGTCCCACAGGGTTTTCCCAGCAAAGGTTTTTGAGGCATCATCATAGCTATCAACAAGCTATAATTAACAATACATTGTTATACTGGAATGATATCAACAAATGAAGAAAATCATACACATCTTATGAAGAATGTTATGATATCGGCTACACACAAGAAGATTTTCATATATACATATTCCAGAAGTAAGATGATATCAATGTTCGAGAAGATCATGAATCCTCAATTGCACACTTCAGGAGGAGAAACATGCTGTACTCTTTTTCCTTCGTCCAGGTTTTGTCATACTAGGTTTTCCTGACAAGGTTTTAACGAGGCAGCAGCTGTACTCTTTTTCCTTGATTCAGATTTTATCCCACTGGGTTTTACTGACAAGGTTTTAATGAGGCAGCACTTCAGAATTTCAAAATTCAGTACATGATTTGTCCTACTCGAACATCAGACTCAATGATTTACCATGGCCAACATCAGGGGGAGCAGCTGTACTCTTTTTCCTTCGCTCAAGTTTTATCCCACTGGGTTTTCTTAGCAATGTTTTAACGAGGCAGACCATTGAGCAAGCGAGTAATATGTCATTCAAGGGGGAGTGTTAGGAATATTTAGGTAAAATTAGGTGAATTCCATATTACCATTATGTCCCTGTAAAATTTATATATTACGATTATGCCATTGTCCAATATTACGATTATGCTATTGTCCCCTCCTATAAATAGGGGCCTATATTCATTATGAAATATTAAGAATAAGAAATTCTCTCTATATTATCTATTGTTTTACAACATAATTTAGAATTTGAGTGTTTATTTCTCTACCATTTTGCTAGAGGTCGGGTATATATATCACCCTCCATTTTCTTATTTTTTCTTGTCATCTAATAAAACACTTATTTAAAAAAAAAAAAAATGCGTCAAGGTTGATGCTCAATTAGTTAGGTACATATGCCTTGTTACGTGGAATCGTATATGAATGCAGACTTAGCCTCATTTTTGTTCCTTTTTTCTCAAACCTCTTTCTTTTCTATGCTCATTTTCAACAACATTTACCCAATAAAATATTTTGCACGTAAAACCAAATTTCCCCCTACCTTTCAACCATACATTCTCAAGAAATCACTATGCAAATCTTCTCCCTACTTTTTTCTCAGGCACTTGTATGAGACCCATTAAATTTTACTACATTTTTCTTTCTTACTTTTAACCACACATTTTTCAATAAAATAATGTTATACTTCTCTTTCTTATTTTAAATCACATACTCTCCCAAAAATCACTATTCCAAAATACATTTTTTTTTTCTTCAGATAACTTGATTATAATGGGAATCAAACAAGGGCTTGAGAGTTGGGGTTTGTTAAGTTTTTGGTTCCCCAGAAATGATTAGATAGTATGAAGAATAATAAAAGTTGGAACAACTTCACCTAAAAATTCATGCATACTTGGCTTGCATTAATTAGGTCATATACCTAAAGAGGTACATGTACAAGATCTTTAGCCACACAAAAGCTAATGAAAATGGCGATATGTCTTTATTCAATGCAAAGTACTAAATTCCTCGAAAAAGTTTTTACATAAAAGAAACCCATCTTCCTTGATAGAGAAAAAAATGAAACTTCTTTTGGTTCTTTCTACCCATCTAAAGGGACTCTTGTGCACCTAAGTCCTCTTCATTTTCATCTAGATAAATAATTGTAAAACCTTTCTTGAATATAAAAGATAAAATAATCAGCAGTAAAAGAACTTTATTATAAAATAATTCACCGGTAAAGAAATGAAAGAAATCATCGGCAAACACTTAAGTTCGACAAGAGGAGTATCAATTCGGAGCTGGCTATGAAGAACTCAGCTCACATAGATAGTTCCTGCATCTTGTAGTCGAGTCCTAGATAAAAGATGATACTGCAAACTTAATGAATGTGGTCAATATGCAATCAAAACCAGAAAAAGTAACAAATACTACGCAAACAAAACTAGGATGACAACAATTGGCTTTGCAGCTTTTGCTTCACCGAGCTTCGTCTATTTCGTAACAGATTAATCATCTCCAACTGTGACAACATTAGAAAGAAAATTTAGAAACTTGTACACCGTCAATGTTTTTAATCTTATTTTGTAGCAAAAGTGGATTTCTCAACCACAGAAGGCAAAAGCAGAGAAACCCACACCATGCCATATTGCCATGTAAAGAAGAATCTAGGATAGACAAAAACTGTGTTCCTTGTAACATTCAAGCAGTTGCGGCCAATGAACTTGATCTGTAGCAAGACCTCTTTGCTGCTCGAACAATGTCCTCGACCTGAACAACAGTTTTCCAAGCATCAAAATCAGATCAGAGTATGAGTTCAACAAGGTGCAGGATAGTTTGAATTGAACACAATAGAATAAAAGCAGAAATCTAGGGTCAAGAAAGTAGTATAGAGAGTTTGAAGCTCTAGTGTTGGATAGTTCTCCTCTAGTTTGGCTTGTGTACATTATCATACACTCGTTGAATCTCCCTGTTACGTATACATGGAAAAAGCAAATAACAGAGAAAAAACAATCTTTAGATCTAACCCCAATTGATATATTATTCCAAAAGGATTATGATAGATCTCCAATTATTCTAGAACATTCCAAATTATAGATACGGGTAAAAAGGGTAATAGATTGTCAATAAATGTGGGAATGTGTGGGATTCATGTTCATTCACGTTTTGGAATCGAGTCAATTAGGAGAGAACAAAGCCTCTCGAAAGCTTTGCAGTTATCTTTCTATATTCAATTTTCAGTTCATAATACAAACAAATCTAGAATATTCAAAATTAGTTAGATGCGGGTAAAAAGGGTAATAGAGTATAAAAAATGTGGGAATGTGTGGGATTTATTTACGTTTTGGAAGTGAGACAAGTAGGAGAGAGCAAAGCCTCTCGAAAGCTTTGTAGTTATATTTCTATTTTCAATTTTCAGTTCATAATACAAGCAAATCTATCTTCCAAATTTACATCTTCAGTTTATAGCTTCACTCTTCTCCGTTGAAATCTAGCAGCAGCAGCAATACCCACGATCCTATCAAAATGGTATCAGAGCATCGAAAATGGGAAATGACGCTCATAGGTCATGTGGGACTGTTGGAAACGAGGATTGATGGAATATTATCAGAGCTACAGGAGGGACTGGGCACGATGCAGGCTGAAATCCAAAAAAGCTAAGTCCGAGATGAGGAAGGAATTTGAATCGAATATGAGGAAAATGGGGGGAGCTGGGCCCTGGGCATTCATTTCACCACATCAGAAAGTCCATCGAAATCTGATGAGGCAGGAATAAGTAACGACTGCAGAAAACGCTATGAGGATCCTGGGAGAATGGAGATCCATGCAGCTCCATTACCGGCAATTTCAGTGGCTCTGATGGAGAGTAATTTCATTAACAATTTGAAGCCCAAGATTTGGGCTGAGGTGAGAATTTTAAAACATTGTGGATTTGGCCATATTATGGAATTGGCCAAAAGGGTGTAAGGCAAGAATGAGTGTGTCAAGCAAGTCCAATTAGAAATAAAGTCAACCCATGCAGCCCAAACTTAAAATACATCCCACATCTCCTATACCGAAAAGCTTCCAACCCCCTTCCAACACCCACGATTGGTCCAAAACCCACTGCAGTCACTGTATTTCGTGTGACAGCTCCATCAAGAGGAGTTCCTCCATTTAAGAAGCTCATGGATGACGAGCTGCAGCTGAAAAGGGAGAAAATATTGTGTTATAGCTTTGATGAAAACTACAACTCAGGTAAATGGAAAGGATTATATCATCGGTGGCGGGAGAAGAACTAATCAGTCTAGTTTCCACCTTGAGGACAAGGTTGATTTTGGGGCGACGAGTAATGATAGATCTCCAATTATTTTAGAATATTCCGAATTAGTTAGATGCGGGTAAAAATGGTAATAGAGTGTCAATAAATGTGGGAATGTGTGAGATTCATATTCATTTACGTGTTGGAAGCGAGTCAAGTAGGAGAGAACAAAAAATCTCGAAAGCTTTGTAGTTATCTTTCTATATTCAATTTTCAGCTCATAATACAAACAAATCTAGAATATTCCAAATTGGCTAGATGCGGGTAAAAAGGGTAATTGAGTGTTAATAAATGTGGGAATGTGTGGGATTCATATTCATTCACGTTTTGGAAGCGAGTTAAGTAGGAAAGAACAAAGTCACTAGAAAGCTTTGTAGTTATCTTTCTATATTCAATTTTCAGTTCATAATACAAACAAATCTATCTTCCAAATTTACATCTTCAGTTTATAGCTTCATTCTTCTTCTGAGGATCCTATCAGATTATATCAAACTTGTGCTAGTGCATATGAGGATTGGGCCATGATAGAATAGAATCCAAGGCATCGAAGAATTATTCGATGGATTATTATGAAAAAATAAGTGGAGTTGGGATTACTCGAGGGCTTTAAAGACGTCAAGTCGAAATCAAACATAACATGAAGAGTACAATAAGAAAAGGAAGAGAGAAAAATGTAGAAATGCTTCAAACATTGAACCAGTGGGCACTTACTAAAGCTCATAATCTTTAGATAACGTAGCAGCATATTAAAAGAAAATAGTACATGAACATTTTAGCCCAAATTTATCCAACACGAAAGTCAAGTGTTTGTGCAACAATAATCAAATTTATCTCATCCAACTTGTACCATTGTGAAGAAACTAAAGCACATCTTCAATGCATTTATCATAGTATTCCCTAGTTGAAGGATAGATTTTTATTGAAGTACGCATAAGATAAGCAATAAGAAAATACAACCACCATTTCTTTTAGGGAAAATTAGGGTTGAGGTCTCTAACCTTTCACGCAGAGTGATTATGGATTTCCAACCTCCAAAAATGAGTATCTAGGTTCCCAATCAATTTAAATTTATGAATCTAAGTCCATGTGATAGAAACCGTTATTGTGAATGTTAAAATTGGATGCGAATTTCACGTGAATCAGAACTAGATGACATAACAATCAAGCCATTTAATAGTTCTCTTCAATTCAACTAAAAATCACATGCGATTTTACATTTACATGGGCAGTTTTTGTCACATAGGGACCAAGATTTATATATTTATACAAAACCTCACCTTTGAAGTTAAGGACAACCACGTGAAGTTTGGGTAGTCTAGCACTAATTTTGCCTTTCTTTTATTCGCATTACATTATGCTTAAGTACATATGTATCGTGCATCACATTCTTAGGGTGTGTTAGATGTTTAAAAAGAGTTTTTTTGGTTTTGAATAGTAATTTTTGAGAGAATGTATAGTTAAAAAGTAGGGAATCTTTTATAGGTTTTTGTGTAATACTATTTAGAGAAAACCATGGTTTTGAAATAATGAAAATCAAACAAGGGCTTAAAGCCAAAGAAGATATAGTCAAGAACAAAAGGAAAACGGCCCTAGAAGCACAAACCTGTGGGACAGCAAGTCTCTCAAGATTTGCAGCATAGGGCATTGGAACATCTGCCCCGGCAATCCTCTCAACAGGGGCATCAAGGTACTCAAAGCTATCTTCAAGAACAGATGCGCTGAAGAAATGAAAATAATAATAAATACATCGGAGTGATAATAGGGAAACATTAGTTGATGAGAAAAAGGAAAAAGAGGGGGGGGGGGGGGGGGGGGGTTTACAGCTGTGTGGAGAAACTAACCATATCTCTGCACCAACGCCATGTTGAGGGAATCCTTCTTCAACAGTCACAAGCCTATTGGTTTTCCTGACAGAAGCATTTATCGTGGTTCTATCAAGTGGGCGAATCGAGCGAAGATTTATCACCTGTAGAAATAAAGAAACACCAATAAATCAAGTTCCTAAAACACCATATTTTCACTGTTCATTTCAAGACATTATGTGTAACTAAATATAATTGAGTTACCTCAGCACTAATTCCTTCCTTCGCAAGAATCTCAGCAGCCTATACAGATTCCACATGGAAAAGTAGAACATATAAGATTGCAAATATCCCAAGAAAAGAGCTAGTTCAGCTTTTGTACTATCATTTGTCTTCGAATTTCTCATCTTAAACTTTACGTTCATGTGTTGAAACAACTGATGCTGCGATAGTTAATATGATTCAAATCTATTCAATTTATCCAAAAATAAACTGGACCCACCTGAAGAGCATAGCCAACCATTTTTGAGAAAGCAGTGATTGTCACATCCTTCCCCTCATGTTCTATCTGCCAAATAAAATTGAAGAGAGATAAGTTTCAAATATATACTATGCAAATCAAAAGTACAACGAACATGAATAAAATACCTTAGCTTTCCCAATTGGAAGACTAAAACTGGAATCGAGAGTTTCAGCAGAAACAGGGAAGGATTCACCATATCTGTAACACAGAGTTATTAGCATAAAATGAGGTTGGTACTGAAAATTATAATTATTGAATGAAATCTTGAATACTCACAGCAATTCATTTTCAAGGAAAACAACAGGATCTGGATCTCTTATAGCAGCTTTCAGCAGGCCACGAGCATCCTCTGATGAATATGGAGCCAGTACCTTTAATCCTGGGCATGAACCATACCATGCTGCATAGCACTGCACCATATACACACTGAGTGAGATGGTAGGATATGTTTATTTGTGAAACAGGAACTGTGAGTCTGTATGCCTCAAGAATACAATGTCAATAGACGACTATAAGAATAAAAAATAGTCCAGAAGATGAAGCAATGTCTTATTTTATTATTTAATGTGTTAAAGGGCATGCTTGGGAGTGACTATAAGCCATGGATCCTACGGTATGTGTTGATAATAAGGGTGTAGCAGTTATGGATCCAATGAAATGTGTGGATAAAAAGTACATTTCGCCTGGAAAAAAAAAAAAGTATATTTCACTAGATTTAATTATAATTTAAGCTTGGCAAAACATGAAAAAAGTCTTTCCGTCACAAATTAAAAATCAAGCTCATTTTCTCATCAAAAGAAACATATCCTTGTGAGTGTACACATTCATTTTACCATTAGAATCGAGAAAGGGGAAAAATAAAAAACACTTCCTTGGATTATAAAAACATATTATAGATAGTCGCTCTGAAGGTTGACACATGATATTTGTGAAGATAAAAATGACAGTGAATCAAACTCGTACCTGTGAATGTTGAGCCCCAACACCAGCAGCAGCACCATTTGGACCTCTGAAAACAATAGGCACTGAGATCTGACCAGCTGACATGTAATTTGATTTTGCAGCAGAGTTAATAATATGGTCAATGGCCTGCAAAACCAATATATCAGTTATCCAACGTAGTGTAACATCGATTTTATTAGAAATGCTTGTTATATTGTTCATCTCAGACACACAATCTTCTAGGTGATCCTAGAATGCTAGCATCCAAATTATATCAAGTAAATCTAACCACCACCTCCTCTCCTTTCTAAGAAAAAGGGTAATGAGAAAAGAGCTTTAATTCCACAAAGGGAAATTAAACAGCAAAATACATTATTACTTGAGGAATAAGTTGATCAAAGAAATAAATGAAACCACACACTGAAATTTTTTGTTTATTTCTTATCGATGAATTTGACTCGTACTAAATAAGTTGTAACTTCTTTGCTTTTGAATTGGTCTAGCACCTAAGCTTACAATTCTATATTTAGAAGTGTGTGACTAACTAGGAAAAAGTGGAAGTCATCACCTCCACACTGCAGCTAACAAAAGGTTTTAATGGTCAAAGATCACTTCTGAAGAATACAAGTAGGCCTTCCTTGATGACTGAATTCAGTCATGGTAAGTTGTAGGCATGATTTTTGTCACTAAGTATTGGAACAAAAACTAACACAGAAAAGTACATGCCTTCTTTGGCTTAAATTGTGACAGTTTTGAGTTGAGCCTGCCATCAACCATTTCATACAAACTCTAGCTAAATCATAACACTTGTAGAGCATCATTATGGAATGAAATTTGGATTTAGGGACAAACAATTGGACATTAAAGTTGGACTTGTGAAGAATCAACTTAAAATTGAATGGAAATATTTCTAATTAGAATAAACAAGATCCTGTTTCCGTACGCCCAACATTGCATCAAAGAAAGAAATCTCACCTGCATAGAGAAGTTAAAAGTCATGAACTCAATTACAGGCCTCAGACCATAGTAAGCTGCACCAACTCCAATTCCAGTAAATCCAGCCTGCAATATATAAAATGGTTGAGTATGGAAAATATTTCAAACACAAATAAAACAATACATAGTAAAAGACAAAGAGAAACCTCAGTAATGGGTGTATCCACAACTCTGTCGGGACCATACTTCTCCAAAAGCCCTTTGGAAATCTAAAATAGAACACAGTAAATCATAACCCGGTTCTTAAAAGAACAAAAATAAGATTATTTGGAAATCTCCGTTGTTGAAGCAGTTGAGGGAACGAGTAACACCCACCTTGTATGCACCCTGATACTCACCAACCTGTTTAACAGTAATAAAAAAAAAAGTAAAAAAAAGTCATGGAACCCAAAAAAGAACAAATCAACAACTTGAGTAATTGGATTTTCTTCTCATACTAAATTAAGATTCAGGTTACCTCTTCACCCATTAAAAAGACTTTGGGGTCAGCAGACATTTCTTCGTCAAGCGCCGAATTTAAAGCGTCACGGACAGTCATCTACAAGAAATGACAAACCACACACAACTTGGGTATACATTTTGGTTGATGTTCAGATATAGGTTGCATTTGGTAGAACATTAAAAAGAAGCACCAAAAAAGGCTTAAAAACTAGAAAAAGCACTGGATTCAGCATTTAAGTCCAAAGATATCAAAACTATACAGATTTTACTTGATGAATCCTATCTTTTACTATATTTACTCCCTCAATTTTCAACTAGCAAACATTATTATCTTTTACTACATATACTGCGTCAATTTTCAACTAGCAAACATTGTTATGAGCTTCCACAAATACACAAACTACATTGGTTCGCTGTATATGTACCTCCTTTGCTGTGGAAGAAAAAGCCTGGGATGCAACTACTCGTATTCCTCGCTCCAAATTCTTCAAATCAGGGAAAAAAAAATAAGGGAGAAAAACTTACACAATTTTTTAAAATATTTAATAACCTAGCAAATGAATTTACGAGAGAGTTTTCAATAATCAAAATGTCATATTACCGAAGTAGGAATGCCTCTGCAGGCCACTCTTTGCCTTATAACTCCCAGCATATTGACTCCCTGATTAACATGAAAAATAAAAATAAAAATAGAATAAGAACCTTAAAATCACGCACACGCTTATATCAATTAATATGCCTATTTTTAAATCAGATTTCATTCCTCAGATCAAATCTTAGGTAACCATATCAGATGCATATAATTGTCATGTAGCTGTACAAAATGAGAGAACCCAAACAAATTAAAACTACAAGTTGAAATAAAAAAAAAAAAAAACTGAGAATTACCCGGTTGGTGTGGTTGTGTTGATGAGAGATTTGGATTAGAGAGTTAGAACAAAGATTTTTGGGAGAGATAATAAACGTACAAGTTGTTTTGATCCGTTCGCCTGCCAGATTGGTTTGTACGTTACCTCTCAAAATAGCTTGTGGACGCTTTATTCAGTTGTACAATTCAGACAGAATGTCCTTTTTGGTAGGAAATGTAGGATTAGAAACTGTAGGGAGACCAGAGGAAATATCAAAAATGGCTGCTTTTAATGGTGGTTTACTTTTTGAGTTTAGTGACCACTGTACTTTACTAATTGTCACGGATTAGCCATTGTACTTAGCTTGTCGCCCCCAAGGCCACTTACCTTTAGTCCGTCTCGTCCCAATGGCCACTCAGACAGATCTCGTCAATCCCTACGCAGATGTGGAAGACGATTTTCCAACGTGGTCGTTATTACATCTAGCTGGACGCATAAACACGATAATTGAGAACCCCAAAAATTAGAAGAACATAACAAACAAAAATTCCAATCTTCAACCATGAACCCTAAACTCCCAAATTTGTTCTGCCCAAGATCTTATCCTTTGAATTAGATCACCATTTCACGTAAAAATCGACAACATAATCAAAACTTGAGTTTATTCCATATTTGGATTCATCTTGTCGAATATCAATTGAAGCAGAAATAGGTTTCGAACTTGAAATCGTGCAAATGGATGGTCCAATTGAAGGTAAATTCTGAACTGAAATTTACTCCATGAGTCATCGAAACCTAGATATAGTTGACTGTTTCTATACGTTAAATAGGATATTATTATTGGATTATAGAAGAGTGCTAGTTATGTTGAAGATAATAATTCTCTATTCATGATGGTGGGTAAAATGTAAAATTCATATATAGTTTGTAATCATGAAGCAGAACTGATGCAATTTAAGCTCAATGGTTTTTTATTAGTTTTTCGAATAGAACATGGCTCATTTACCATATCATGCTTTGAAATTCAAATATTTCCTTTTCATATATTAATGCATAACATATCTATATGTATAACAATTGCTTGTCAGGGCATAGTTATATGTATAACAATTTCTAGTCAGATATTTTTATTGATGTTCTTCTTAAATCAAGTTGTTACTAAAGCATTGAAACTTACAAGCATAACAAAGAAGAAAGAATATCAAGAACCCAAATATAGTTGGATGCATTCTTATGACCTTTTTTTTATTACGTAATACTACCCACACTACATTTTTTTCTAGACACAATACTCATTCATTGGAACATGCAATTTTGTTACCACAGACGATGCTGACTTCGAAGTAGGATTGGATGATCGTGATGATGTGGTTGAAGATGCACATGGCGAGGGAAGCGATGTCGAAGTAGGAGATTTGGAGTATCCATCATCAGATGAACTATTATCGCAACAATCCTCTAACGATGAAGGTGAGCATCTATTTCCCGAATTCGATGATGTGAAAGACATGAAGAATCCACATTTCGAGGTCGGGAAAATTTTTAGTTCTGCATTAGTGTTTCGAGAGGCAATTAGAACTTTTGGTACCTTAAATGGGTACAGTTTGAAGTTTAAGCCGAATGAGGACAAGCGAGTGCAAGGAGTTTGCAAGGTCGGTTGTAAGTGGAGGATATGGGCTTCAGCCATGAATGACATTGGTACATTGCAAGTAAAATCATACACGTCGGAGCACACTTGCACCCGTGACAAGCATAATAGGCATTGCAATTACATTTTTTTTAACAAAACGTTATATGGATCAATTCAAGGTGGACCCGAATTGGAAAACAGAGCTTATTTTGGCGACCGTGAAGAAGGATTTGTGCACAGAAATTAGCAAAAATGTTGCTTGGAAGATGAGACGATATGCTAAAGATATTTTGGTAGGAACTAATGAAGAACAGTTTCGTATGTTGAGGTCTTATGTAGCAGAGGTACTCCGGAAAAATGTTGGGTCAACTGTCATCATAGCGTTACATCATCATGTCTTCAAGGGTATCTATGTTTGCTTTAGTTGTTGTAAGACGGGTTTGAAGACTGGTTGTAGGAAGGTGATTGGTGTGGGTGGCTGCTGTTGACGCCACCAGCCTTTGAGGTACTTACGGCTCGACCAACACACGGATTGTCCATCGCATGGTGTGGATTTGTTCCACGTGAGGTGGACGCGTCCCCAGGGGGTTTCGAACCTTGGACCTTTGAAACTTAAGAATTCCAAAGGCCTCCCTGGTACCTGGGGACGCGTCCACCTCGTGTAGAACAAATCCACACAATGCGATGGACAATCCGTGTGTTGGTCGAGCCATAAGTACCTCAAAGGCTGGTGGCGTCTACATAAAAACGCGCATTTTTATGTTGACGCCACCAGCCTTTGAGGTACTTACGACTCGGCCAACACACAGATTGTCCACCGCATGGTGTAGATTTATTTCACGCGAGGTGGACGCGTTCCCTGGGGGTTTCGAACCTTGGACCTTTGAAATATATGCCAGGGAGGCCTTTGGAATTCATATATTTCAAAGGTCTAAGGTTCGAAACCCCCTGGGGACGCGTCCACCTCACGTGGAACAAATCCACACCATGTGGTGGACAATCCGTGTGTTGGCCGAGAGCTTAGTGGTACCAGGGAGGTCTTTGAAATTCATATATTTCAAAGGTCCAAGTTCGAAACCCCCTGGGGACGCGTCCACCTCGCGTGGAACAAATCCACATCATGCGGTGGACAATCCGTGTGTTGGCCGAGCCGTAAGTACCTCAAAGGCTGGTGGCGTCAACAACTTAAGAATTCCAAAGGCCTCCCTGGTACCACTAAGCTAAGTTAGCTTAGTGGTACCAGGGAGGCGTTTGGAATTCTTAAGTTCCAAAGGTCCAAGGTTCGAAACCCCCTGGGACGCGTCCACCTCGCGTGGAACAAATACACACCATGCGGTGGACAATCCGTGTGTTGGCCGAGCCGTAAGTACCTCAAAGGCTGATGGCGTCAATAGCTGCCATCTGCGAGGTAGTTTTGGTGGAATATTGCTTACTGCAGTTGGGATTGATGCTAATAATTGCATCTATCCTGTCACATATGCAGTTGTTGAAAAAGAAAATACCTCAACTTGGCGATGGTTTATGAACTATCTTGCAGAGGATGTTGAAATGGGGAATGGATGTGGTTGGACCTTGATGACGGATAGGCAAAAAGGCCTATCTAATGTGACTGACGAGTTGTTCCCCGAGGCCGAGCACAGATTTTGTGTACGTCACATGTACACAAATTTCTTCAACAAGGGTTTCAAGAGTAAAGTTCTTAAAAATTATCTTTGGAGTGCCGCAAAATCAACGACGGTGCCTGACTTTAGACATTGGCTGCAGCAAATTCGTAACCATTCAGAAGACGCATTTGGTTGGCTTATGGAGAGGCCCCCGAAAGAATGGAGTAGGTCACATTTTGCACTTCATTCAAAGTGCAATATACTATTGAATAATGGTTGTGAAGTGTTCAACAAAACTTTACGGGATGATAGAGAGAAGATGATCATTTCGATGCTTACGTCCAGGGACGGAGGCCATATAGGCCCAGTGGGGGCCATGGCCCCCACTGAAAAAAAAAAAATTTTGAGCCAAAAAAAAAAAAAAAAAAGTTTTTGATTCCAAAAAAAAAAAAAAAAAAGGAGAAAGAATTGACATCTTGAATTTATTTCCTTTGATTTTAATTCTCTCTCTGCAATCATTATATATATGCAAGAAGTAAATACAATATTTATTACTAGTATCTCTCACATTGAAAGTTTACATTTACTTTTCAGTTATAGGTATTTTCTTTTGTGAATTACTAGTTTACACTAGTTAATTGTTACTTGTTAGTTAACTTAGTTTAGCTTTTGGTTTGTTATTTCATAATGTCAATCATTTTGGTTCAAAAAAAATTCGGGGGCTCCGCCCCCGAACCCCCGGAAGGGGGCCTCCGCCTCCCACAATTTAAAAATTTTGGCCCCCACTCAATTAAGATCCTAGCTCCGTCCCTGCTTACGTCAATACAAATGACCTTCATGAAAAGGATTCGAAAGCGTCGAGACACAATGATGCTTTGCACGGGACGCTTGTGTCCAAAGATCAGTAAAAAACTTCACAAGATTTCTGAGATGGCTCGTGAATGCACATTGAACTTATCTGGCGGTCCTAAATGGAAAGTTGAATGTAGCTCGGGGACATATGTTGTTGACATGCAAGAGAGAACTTGTGCCTGTGGAAGATGGCAACTAACTGGAATTCCGTGCCTGCATGCAGTCTCGGTTATATGAGAATGCAGGAATGACCCAGAGGACTATGTTGATAATTGCTATACTGTGGAGACCTACATGAGTTGTTACTCTAACATACTTAACCCAATAAATGGTATGCGACTGTGGCCAGAAGTTGACATGATGGCTATCATCCCCCCGTCATGGTCTATACCTCGAAAGGGAAAGCGACATAAACCGGAGGAAAGGGGCTGATGAGGAAGTGATAGCACATTCACAAGCGAAAACGTACATGAGGAAAAAGGGGCGATTGAGGATGACATGCTCTACATGTGGATTGCGCGGGCACAACATGCGGTATCACACAAATGATAGCGCACCAAAAGATGTAAGTTAAATATGACATATGTCCTTTTATTTGCTTATCGCTTGATCATTAAACTTCATTTTCCGTGCAGGATTGGTTTGAAGGTGATTTGGAACCGGTTGAAACAAATATCGACATACAAATAGATGAACCAGTTATGGTAATTTTTTTGTTTTAATTACGTAAAAGTACAGTAAATGATTTATGGATATACTTCATTTGTTTTACTTTCATATGAAACAGGGGAAACTAAGGACAGCTAGGAAAAATAGAGGGCAATATAACACTGGAGAAGACATGGGAAATAGTTTCCAATTCATGCCTACCCCCATGTCAGTGACAGATGCACGAGCGGAAGCTCTTCGAGCCGGACCTTCAGCAACAATCATTCAACAGCCACTTCAATGTTGCGTTCAATGCGAGGAAGTTGACTTCGTTGACAGAGAAGATGAAGTAACGCACACATGAGCTGGAACCAGTAGCTGGCATTTTTTGGAATATCACAATTATTACATAACTATCACTGTTTTGCTTCACTTTTGTCCAGTGTGATAGGTTTTTTGTCTTGATATAGCAAACTGATTTTTGATGGCTTGTGGACCTGTATATGTCAGCTTGGTAATATTTGATGTTGAAATTCTAATTCTAATTCTAATGCTAATTTTCAACTTTCTAATCCTTTTGCTTGACTGCTAATATTGTTTCATCAGGTATTTTTTTTAATCAAATTCTAATGCTACGTATTGATGCTCAAATCAGGTTGCACTACTCTATATAGTATTCTTTATAAAGAAATGAACTCAACTTACAATGCCCAGCACTAAGAACCTGTGAATACTTAACTAAGTTTTACGATCATTATGCTACGATATTGAAACTTCTGCAAACATTGCACAGCCTCACATGTCCAAATATTACCATAATAGAAACATTAACAAGTTCAATAATTTAGTCTCACATTACATTAATCCATCTTCCAAAACATTGAGCTCAACCTAAACAAGCAACATTACAAGATAACCTAGAAATTCTTAATGCGAACAGAATGTTACATGACAACATACTTGAAGCTAATCTATTGAAATTTTTGACATTCAATTTAGTCACTCTCGCACCCCCTTCTCGTCCGGTTTTCCTTTACTCTTACGAGTGGAAATTGTTAGTGTTATCTCGACATCATCATCGTCTGTAATTCGTGCACATGTTTTCAATAAGCTAGACAACTCAGAGTGGAGATTGCTTGATTCAACTACATCCGCCTTGTCAGCCAAGTGCGTATTGCTTAATTCACCTACATCTGTCTTGTCAACCAAGTGCATATTGCTCGATTCACCTAAATCCCAATCGAAGTAACGACAATTCTGCATAGTACATGAGAAGAATAAATGCCCTTTGTTATCTGTCTTCTCAACTTCGAGCCATCTAACAAAACCAACTCCACAAATGGGGCATCGACGCTTATACGGGCATTTATCCATCCAGTGTCCAATCTATCTACAACTATGACATATGCCGTAGTTCTTACCTTTCATTATGAGGACCTACAAATAACAATAAATAATGTCAAATAAAGAAACCATTTCCAAAATGCCAACAATAGATCACATACATTTATTCAAGTTACCAATGTCCAACTCAGTCATCTGAAATTTGAAATTACATAATGGTTAAACAAAAACAAAATTTCTCATTATAATTTCAAATTATTTAATGGATGAAATCAGTGCCCTAGTGCAAACCGAGATGACTGTATGTTTGTGAAAGTATAAACATTTGGAGTAACCAATGTCCAATTAAATCAGCCAATGTAACACTAATCAAGAAAAGAAAATTAAAATGAAAAAAAAAAAAAAACCAAGAATCTTTTAGCTAACTCAAAACTCCCCTTCCACTTCCAAGTAGTTGATTCCAAAAAAGGAACCAAACCATTTCACATTTACTCAAAATTTCCAAATAATTCACATCAATATATATTTTCAGAACTGACAAATAACCCAGTCCTATTACACCGACATCAGCATCAAATGCGATGAAAATAATGTTTATAAAAAATATGTTCTGAGAAACTACATGGGATGACAAATTAGAAACTAAAAATCAGAGAGAGAGAGGCCTTGTTGATGTTGATGAAGCCGCGCACGCCAACGAATTCTACAGCAGTGGAGACCTTTGGTTCCAATTGATTTGGGGATTTAGGTCTTGGGGCGTGAGATGTGAAGAAAATAATGGACCCAAGCGTTCTTTTACTTTGACAGAGGCGTGTTTTCTCATATGAAATAAGATGGGATTAGCGTGTTTATGCGTCCAGGTGGATGTATTAACAGCTACGTTGGAAAATCGTCTTCCGCGTCTACGTAGGGATTGACGGGATCTGTCTGAGTGGCCATTGGGACGAGACGGACTAAAGGTGGGTGGCCATTGGGGCGATAATCTAAGTACAGTGGCTAATGCGTGACAATTTGTAAAGTACAGTGGCCACTGAAACATTTAACTCTTTACTTTTTAGTTCCCTCCCCCAACCGACTTTTCGGGGCTTGAAGGGTTGGGGACTTGGCGAGGGGATTCTTCTTTTCCCTGTATTTATAAAAATTACTATTTCACTCGTGCGTTGCACGAAAGTTGTTATCCGCAATATCGAATTTAATAAATATTTGTAAAATTTTAATACTTATACATAATCAACAAATATGTAAATGCATAAAAAATAATTTTTTATTA
This sequence comes from Ligustrum vulgare, assembly GCA_963555705.1. Taxonomy (NCBI): domain Eukaryota; kingdom Viridiplantae; phylum Streptophyta; class Magnoliopsida; order Lamiales; family Oleaceae; genus Ligustrum; species Ligustrum vulgare. The sequence goes on from OY743173.1 coordinate 1,515,932, forward strand.
CAATAATATTAGAATTTAAAAAATAACATAACTAATTCAAATTATTAAAAACTTTTTGAACAATAAACATCAATTTATATATTTAAATAATAAATAACTATTGATTTCAATAATTTTTATGAATTATTATTAACTTAATTGAAAATGCAAATTTAGTAATTATTTTTTTATTATATATCATATTTGATGTAATATTATATGTACGAATATTGATGCATGTGAAATGTATTAATATATTTCTCATAACTTCTACATTTATCTCTCGTATTTAATATACTTTCAATTTTCATTCAAAAATATCAATCACAATAATTAAAAAACAAGTAGACAAAATATTTGAATTTAACCAATAAAATTTTATTTACAAAAATAATTAGGCAAAATAATAATTTTAAAAATCTAGCAATTATTATGATACGACAACCGAGTAAAGTTGGAGATCGCGAAATTATACCGAAAATCTTATACCCTATAATCTTTAAAAATTTATTAAAATTAAGAATGATTAAAAAATATTAATCATTATATTAATAATATTAACTGAAAAGAAAGCAAGACATTAATTCTTCAACATTAGCCTTCTTTCACTAACTTTTTCTAGAAATTATTTATAAGCAATACATTTTTTCAACCCATTTTTTAACCACGTATATTTTTTCAAAACTATTTTTCAACCATATATTTTACATTGAAAAAATATATAGTAGTTGGATAGAGGCTTAATTTATTGAAATAATTATATATATATATATATATATATATATATATATATATATATATATATATATATATATATATATATATATATATATTCGTTATTTTGAAAGTTGTTTGACAAATTATCAGTTCTATTTCTAGAACTATCAGATCCTCTGAACCAATTGGAAAAAGAAGTCATTAGCTTGAACAAGATAAGATTGAAGAGTTATACCCCTTGTAGGTGGAATGAAGGAAGGAACGTGACCTCGAATCCAAGCAACCCTTGCCCTGACGCCTTCTCGGTTAAATAGGTCTTACTATGAGACTAAGCTAAATAGTGCCCAGTGTAAACCTGCAAACACTCAAGAACTACAAACAGTAAAACACTCCAAGGTTATTTTGAACAAGAAATGGCTCTGATACCATTTAGAACCCAGGTTAGGTAGACAGGAAATATTGCCGAATAAATTGAAGAACACAACAAAATATTGAAGAAATAACAATTGAAATTGAAACAATTGAAGATAACTTGAAAAAGAACTTTGAATTAATATTGAAAGATTGAATATTGAACGTTACAAGAATATTGAAAGTATTTTGAAGCGAGAATTTAATCTTTGGATAACTTATTCTCAAAGAGAATTTTTATCACTCAGGTTAATTCTGTCTTGCAATGAAATGAAACCTAACATTTATAGAAAACTAGAAATGAAAGATTACATTGAAAGGAATCTTGAAAAGTAAACTACATCTGGAAAGTCTTAATTGAACAGTGCTCTGTCGTCTACTTTCCAAAAAGTAGGAATCTTGAAAAGTTGATTGAAGTTTGAAAGTCGTTGATTGAGCAGTAGCTTGTTTGCAACTTTTCCAAAAGTTCGCCAACCACTCCACCGAAAGTTTGAAAACAAATTAATCTTTAATAAAGAGAGCATCTTTTATTAAAGTTAAATTTGATAGCAATTTTTGACTTGAATAATTTTGAGGAGAATTTCTTTTGATTTTTGAACACGGTATTCTCTGAGGTCATCAAGAAAACTGCGTCCATGTAGTCATTTGGTAGTTTGAAAGTCGTCATGAAGGGATTCATCCAAGTTAATCCCATAACAGTCGTCTTCATTTTGATAGAAGTCGTCATCAACATTAAAATCTACTTCTGAACTGGATTCTGAAGTATCTTGAACTGAAGAGGCGTTTTCAGGGAGAGCAGCAATTTTCTCTGCTAAAATTGACATTTTTTTAGGTCTGGTGCATTTTGCAAGAAGAGCTAATAATCTTCTTTTTTCAGCAAGAAAATCAACTTGTCTTTCTTGAAGCTTTTTTGAGGGTAGTCCTTCATTTGTTTTTTGAACAATCCAGGATTGAACTGCTTTGGGACAGCAATTCGTTTCATGGAACTTGGCCCACCATTTTATTTTGAATCTTCTAACAATCATTTTCGGATTGAAAGAATCGTTTGAATTTGAACAAGAAAAAAGTCCCAACAAAGAATCCATGAGACTTTAAAATTGAAAGAAAATTGAAGGAGAAGATTCTCCTGAGGCTTAAGCAAATCTTTTGCCTCATTTTTGAAATGATAAAATCCTTGAAGAGAGAGACTGGGAAGAACATTCTCTTCAAGTCCAAAATAATTAAACCAATTTTGAAACCATTTTGGAAAATTATTTTGGCAATTTTGATGAAAAAAGGATAAACCAAGAATGATTTACTGGTCTAAAGAAAAATGTATTAAACTAGGCATCTTGATAATCCAAGTAGTTAAGACGAGATGAGAAAATTTCACCTTTTGCAAGGTTCGTCTTTTTCTCAACCCAAGGTTGTTGTCCCCAATCGTTAAAAGACAAAACCTTAGGCCCTATTCTCTTTGCTGTTTTGAGGTCGTTTTCTGTTTTTATTTTCAAAAATATTAAAAACGCGTTCTCTTTACCATTTTCGAAAACCCATTTTGGAAAAAAAAAAAAAAATTGTACACAAAACGCAAAACGTCTAAAACCTCATTTTGGGCGTTTTGTGTGTATTTCAATAAAAAATGTTCAAAACGCGGAAAACGCGTTTTGGGTTTTTTATTTATTTATTATTATTAAGAATTATCCTAACTTGAAACTAAGTTTAAATTTCCGCGTTTTGGGTTTTTTTTTATTTATTATTATTAAGAATTATCCTAACTTGAAACTAAGTTTAATATATATATATATATATATATATATATATATATATATATATATATATATATTTTGTAAAATTATCTTAGCTTGGAACTAAGCCTAAATGAGGTTTTTTTTTTTTTTGGGAGATTTATCCTAACTTGGAAATAAGTTTAAATAAAGTTTTATTGAATTCAATATCAACATTAAAAAAAAATTAAGTGAAAATTAATTAAAAATAGTTTAAGTAGTATTCAACAAAATTTCAAACAGAACGTATTTTCCAACTTTTCATTTTCAAAAACAGTTTTCAGAAATGACAAACCAAACGCGTTTTCAGCAAATTTGAAAACAAAAATAAAAACAGGAAATACAAAACATTTCCGAAAATGAAAATTCAAAATAAAATACAAACAGAACGCCACCTTACATATTGAGCATTTTGAAAAATCAATATTTTGAGGATTTTGTTTATTTGGAGTGTGAGTAATAACTGTTAATCCTATTTTGAGAAGGATCTTTTCGTAAAACTCACGGGGTTTTTGAAGAGTAGAAGGCATGAAATGGAAGTTAGGAGGAAAAATATCTGATAAACATTCATTGAGATCAGAATATTTTTCAATCCAGGAAGGTTCCATTGTGAGGATTGAAAGGTAGTTATTTTTTGTGAAATATTGAAAGGGGTTTTTGTTGATTTCTGGAAGTTTTTCAGAACTGATTAAAACGGCCTTTTTGAAGTTTGAAGGTCTTGGTTTCTCAGGAGTTTGAGGGATTTTTCCAAGAACTGAAAAATTATTTGTAGTAGAAATTTGAGGGATGTTTGAAGCAGATGTACTTTTGCTGGAATTTTGAACAAAAGTTTCAATTGAAGGAATGGCAATTTTCTTGTCCTTGTTTTTGTTTTTTGAGGAAGTGGTCATGGAGGAAGCCATGTCTTCAAGAACTTTGTTGTACCAATCAATCTTGGCACTCTTTATTTGAACACTCTTTTGGGGTGACCTTACAATCACTCGAAATCTCTCCTCTTTATAGAAGAATTCACTTGTGAAAAGGTTATCCAAAACATGATTTTGAAAAAGAATTTTGAAATAAATTAAATTTGAAAAATTTTTGAAAAAAGAAAAGTTATCTTGAAAGCTAATCCATAAACAAAGAAAGTAAATAATTAGCTATTTTTGAGGTGACCCTTTTGGAATCTGCTCAAGGACTCCACCGAACCCTATGTTTGACACATTATGATCCGGACAAAAAGGAATAATGAATGGGAAACTTTTGATAATATTTTTGACTCTTTGGAAAGCAAAGGTATTTTCTGGACCCCATGTATTTGGATTATTTTGACACCTTTTGAGGAGTGGGAAACAAGGAATCTTGACCTTTTGGATAAAGTGAGGGGTAAATCCAAAGGGAATATTTTGATCTAGAAATTTGTCCTTTTTGAAAAAAAAAATTCTTGAAATTAATATTATTAATTTGAGAAATTGATGCATGTTTGAGAAATTTGACGTCATTGCATGAAGGAGAATTTGTGAATTTCAAAAATAAATTTTGACCGAAAATGTTCGTTTGAATACCATTTTCGTTGGCTTGAAAAGGATAAATTTGAACAATGAAAGGAGTACCAAGAATAACTTCTTGATCCAAATCTTTCGCCAGATAGAAAACATTTTTGAAACAAATGTTTGAGTTACAAACATGAGCTTTTGAAAGTTTATATTGAATGTTGAGTTTTTTTACCACTAGCACCATAAAGACGCTCAGTAGTTTTCTCAAAGATTTTTGTAGGGATTAATTCTTCACGTATGCAGTTTTGATTTGCACCTGAATCAATTAAAACCCTAGTGGTAATTTTGAAAGTTTTGTCAACGATGATCGTCATTTGACAATACCATTTTTGAAGTTGAATACGATTAATGCCATTAATCTCTTCTTCATCCTTTTGAAGAGAATCAAAATCATTAAGTCGCTCAGAATTAGAATTAGATTCTTAAGAAGAAGAAGAATTAGAATTATCTTGAATTTTTAAGAGGAATTTTTGAGGATAGTAACATCAAGTTTAATTTCTTTAACCTGACATTCAAGATTGAAAATTTGAGATTTCATTTCCTTCAGTTTTGATCTAAGATCAGAACTTGAAGATTTAGAAACCTTCTCTTGATCAAATCTTTTTTAGTATTTCTTTCATACTAAACGGCTCGTGGATTTTTGAAGAAGAAGGAAGGAGCGAAGAGAACTTCTTGTTTAATCGAGGATTGTCAATCTTCTCAATTACTTCTTGAATAAGTTCTTCTTCTTTGGTAAGAACATTTATGATTTTGCAACCACAAACTTCTTTTCCTTCAGAATTTTGAGAGGAGGAGGAAGAATTATATTCATTATCAGAATCTTCTTGATACTGATAAATTATTTCTAATTCAGAATCAGAATTTTCTTCTGGTGAGGGATTCAGAATATTGAGAAGTTCAAGTTTAACATCTTCATCAATTTGAAGATTATTAATCTTGTCCTTCATGGGACATCTGTTTGAATAGTGACCAATTTGATGACACTTGTAACAAGTGACTTTTGAAGTATTTTGAAATTTCTTTGGTTTTGAATGAAATTTTTGATGAAAAGATTTTTGAGTTGATTTTTGAAATTGAGGAGGAAATTTTGAAGAAAATTTCGTTTTCTTAAAAAAGAAGGAAATTTCTTTTTCACCTTTCAAGAAGGAGGAAGAATTTTTTCAAAACCATGTTGTTCGCAGAATGAACCTAACTCATTCATAGACCCATATCTTTTAGATTTGAGCTTGGCTTTGAGTTTGATATCATTACAGAGGGCAAGACCTTCCTTATTGATGTAACAAATTAGTTCACCATAAGTTAAGTCGCCATAAGGAATTGAATTAGAATTTTAAGCTTTGATTGAATTGCGAACTTTTTCTGCAAAAAGTTTAGGAAGTTCAGATAGAAATCTTTCTTTCCAGAAATCTTGATTGCAGTCTTTGCGAATCATAACTTTAGATAGGAATATATCCTTATACCATCTAAGTCATGTAATTTTGGACAAGTTAGATTCATCAGACCTTCTGACGATCTATCTCGGAGGAAGTTTGGAGATCCAACAAAATGTTTGGCGATAGCAAACACAAGGGTCATCAAGCAACCAGAAACAATCTGACCGTCAACGATTTTGTTGGCATTAAGAATCTCATTCCGGCTTTCGCCCGTGAGATAATTAGACCACCATCCCTTTAATTGCCCAGTAAATCTTATAATAAGATTATTACACGCATTCACTTCTTCAATTTTGTTGCATCTATACGCATTGAAGCATACAAACATTTTTTCGAGAGTTTGAATAATTTGGAACTTAGTCATTCCATCAATATTTCACTCAACGATTTCGTCACCTGAATATGTTTCAGTGACTTTTCTTTTAAAAGTGGATTCTTCTAAAAGTAAATCAGGTTGAGAAGGACGAGGATAGAATGTGGGTAATTTTGAGGAATTAAAATTTCTCAATTTATTGATTTGAAGAGGTTCTTCCTCAATAAATTGGTTTTCAACATCTGAAATATCAATGGTGTTGATATTCTTTGATGCGCTTAATTTTGAAAATTGTTTGGTAAGCTCTTGGAGCACTTCAGAACTAGCACTCAAAGATTTATTACCAAGATTAAGAGTAAGATTGGTAGGTTGAAAAAGTAACATTTGTTTGTTTGATGAAGAACAGGATGATGAGGGAGAATCCCTAATGGCAGTGAAGACATTAGAGGGAATTTTGGATTTGTTTTCAGCTTTAGAATTTGTTCAATTCTGGTTAATTGGGAACACATAGAATGAAGAACAATGTTTGTGTAATTGTTCTGGATTTGAAGATTCTTGACATCAACAGTTTTGGCTACTGCATTGTCAACTCTATCTTCAGAAATTTGTTTGAAAGGAGACGCAGTAACTTCTGCATTTCCATGAGGAAAAATGATTTCTTCAAGAGGAGGGTATTCAAATTTGAAATTTTGACTTGAAGAAGTTTTCCAAATTTTTTCTTTTGAATTGGTAGCTTGAATGGATTTGGATTTCGAAGAAGATTTTGATTTTGAAGAAGATTTCTTTTTACCAAAAACTTTGAAATTAATCCATTTGAAAAAACTTATATCTTCTGGTTGAGCAAAGTACTCATCCCAGTAAGATTCAATTTCTTCTTTTGAAAATGTTTTTTGAAAAAGTTTTCGAAGATTTTTTATTTTGGGAGTTTGATCATTTTTGAATTCAGATCTTCTATCAATGCTAGAAGAAATGACGTTAAGTTGAGAAGATAAACTTCTTCTATGAAATTTCTTTCTTAGAAGAGGAATTTCTTCGGAAGGAGACTGCATATCAGATGTAGTAGGTGAATCTTGTTCAGATTCAAAAAATTGAGGTTTTGGAATAACAGGTTCAAAGTTGACATCTTTGAGTCTACTAGATGAAATTGAAAATTTTGAAGGTTGAACAAAAGAATTTTGAAAAGATCTAACTGAATCAGATCTAGAAAGTTTTGAAGAAATTTTTGAAGAGCTTGAAGATGATGATTCTCCAAAAATCATCTTAACACTTCCATTAGGAAATGATAAAATTTGATTAGGAGTATCAGAAGTAGGAGGAGGCTCAGGCTTGTTGGCTCTTAGAATATCCCATTCTAAGCTTCTAGTTTGAAGATTCCAAGGAATTCTCTTAGGAATCATGGTCTTAGTATGAAGATCGTTAACTTCCAGAAGAAGCGATTCGTTTCTTGGGGAAGAAAGAAGAGTATGAATGTTGAGATTCGTACCCAGAAGCTTATAATATACTCTCTATATTATAGCAAAGGAATTTGATTCATCCAAACTAAGATGTTTAGTTTGAACGTGAAGTTTTAGAGTCTTAAGGATATGCTTATCAAAAAGACCGACTGTGAAGTTTGGATAGCAATTTGAGAAGACAGGACCACCTTCTAGATTTAGTTCTAGAACGGTGCGGAGCGAATGCTTGAAGTTTGAATGTCTTTGATCACGAAGATTAATCAAGACAGGAATATCTAAGCCAAGTTCGTACAATAGCTTAAGCGCAATTTGAACAAGACCAATGTGTAAGAATTGAAATTTCTTACGATGTTCTTGTATGGTTATTTTTAATTGCCACACACACACATATATGTATATGTGTATATGTGTAAATTTAGTAAACAACTAACCCGTTAATGTTTGTGAAGTCTTTTTTCGTGATCTAGTTTCTAGTACACCTTTAATTCTTTTGCTAGATTGGCATTTGGTGTGTTGTTTTGTTGGGTCTCACAATAGACAATCTTTTGGCATGTTTGATACCGAATTATCACGTGCTTTGGTACCTGAACATGCTTTAATCTTCGCTTCCACCTTGAGTAACAATGACTTGCATATATTGAAAACATCAACATGCCTTGAGCCAGTAGACACAATTCTTTGCGAAATATGTAATAACTCAATGTAATGAGTTGTTAGCACCGTATCATTGTCATTTTGGAATCATCTCTCACAAGAGATCACAAAGATCTTCATATGTAGATGCTCTTGTCCATCTTTTCAAATAGTATCGAGGCGGTATACTTTTCTGCTCTAAGTGGCGGAACAACTTCAATGCATGCGAACAAAGGATTCCATGAACTTAAACTTTCTACATGTGCATGACACTTTTTCTTCCAATCGATTGTATGTGAGTGTGCAAATCCTTCTCCGTCCTTCAATCTCTTTTGCTCTATAAGTACGAATAGTTCCATCATCATACTCCAATTCTAGTGACATATCAATAGTTTGCTTAATACCTTCTTGAAAACAATTGAGAATTTTTCTTGTGACGTGGTCATGCTTGTCCAAAAATGAGCATGGCTATACACTTGAGCCCATTTATTCCTCAGTTCATATGTTCTTTGTAACCACTCATTACCTCTAAGCCCATTATCTTCAAGTAACTTGTTCCAACCTTGTTCAAATTCTTCAATTGTTTTTGGATCGTATATGCATGCTTTGAATTGTGGTGAAAATATTTTATATCCAATGTTACTCAAGTTTTTGGTAGCTGATCGGTACAATTTAACGACGCCCTAAGATGGGCTTGGAGTTTGAAACGTGGCAGGTCGGCCCATTTGGTAAAGTGGTCGGCCTGTGTGCCCAGTCTCCATAGTCATTAGCTAAAGCGATCAAAAGGTCGGGCAATAATGCCAGGTCAAGATCAAGCCTTTTTCACGTAGTTTTTAATTTCTCCAGTACACTTACTTATATGATAGCTTACATGCCCGGGCTTCTCTTATCTTTAGGTCGAGTATTCCCAACCTAATCTTTATTCCTAGAATGCTGATGGTCGGTCCATCCCGGCCACATTACTCCTTAAAGTCTCATACAAATAGGACTTTAAATATTCTTCGTTTATGGGCTTCATTAACGAGCCACCTTCTTGGGCCCCCAAAACAAGACGTATCCTATAAGAAAATATCCTAAAAAAGGGGAGCTCAATTCTTGTAAGGTTAAAACTCCTCCTAAAAGGTAAGTTTATATCAAAAGGACACATTTTTTAATTAAAGAAGGTTCTGGGCTTTTCAGCCTTATAAATACAGCTCCTTTGATCACGTATTATTCATTCATAATTCTTTACGTATTTTCAGTTATACATTCTCTCTCTAATTTTCTCCAGAATACTAATTCTCACACCGGAGGGGCGATGGGAAGAATCCTCCTCACCTTTTTGCAGGTCATCCAAGGCAAATTCATTCATCTTTTCTAGTGATCAAGTTACTCTAGATCTTGCCACGTCAAGGTTAGGAATTTTTACAACATCAATTGGCGCCGTCTGTGGGAAAAGATACAATTAGCCATGGTCAATAGACGTCAAACTCATCCCTCCGCATCCACTGGACAACCCCTTCCGACCAATACCTCGACTGAAGGGGAGAATCCTCCACCTCTTGAAGATTTTGGGGAAGAACAAGACCCAAAAATCACGCTAGAGAATGAACCGATTAGTCGAGAAGATTTCAACGAACTCCAGCAACAGCTTCGTGAATTCCGTCAGGCTCTTCAGCAACAGAATAATCGTCAAGCACCACCCGACCTGAGCACTCCAGGAATGATTCCCAGGGAAGATCACAGGTCAGTTAATCCAGTAGATGACAATTCCTCGGGAATCAAGGGGTGCCCATCCCATGACTGAGGGATCTGCCAACTTGACACAACGGGAAATCTCCAGAATTATTCAGGAAGGAATTGCAGACGGGATAAGGCAAAACACGCAAGGTCGGACCTCTTTCACGAGAAGAACCCCTTTCACCTATGAAATAACGTCGTTCCCCTTACCAGAAAGATTCAAATACCCTCGGATAAAGGAATACGATGGAACTACAGATCCTAACAACCACATGAATTCCTACACTGATGTCATGGACATGCAGAATGCCCCTGATCAAATACTGTAAAAGGCCTTCCCCCAAACCTTAACAAACTCTGCCCGAGATTGGTTTTCTACAATACCATCCGGATCAATCTCTTCCTTCGCTGATCTTACCGAGAAATTCACGGCCTTCTTTGCAAGCAGTAAAAGGATTAAGAAAACAGCTACTTCCCTCATGCAACTGAGACAAGGACCTAATGAAGCACCGCGAGAGTTCATGACCCGTTTCAATGCCGAAAGACTTCAGATTCCTAAACTTCACATCTCATCGGCGACTTCAGCCCTAACCTTAGCCATCCGTGGTCCGAAATTCAGAATGTCCTTGTCCAAGAATCCACCTGCAAATGTAACTAAACTCCTTAGAAGAGCAAAAAAATACATTAACATGGAAGAGACTTTGTTGTCGATAAGGGCACATGATCAGGTTCATGGGCCAGTTGTACAATCTTCAGAACCCGTCAAGTAGGGAAACAAAAGGCCAAGGCAAGAAGATTGAAGGAATTATTCCCGGTTAAACACAAAGGGGAATGGCTTTGGGCATCAAAGTTTAACCCCGTTAAACGTGCCCCCATCTCACATTCTCATGGAAATCAAAAGTCGGGAAGATTTGCGTTGGCCAAAGCCTATCAAGGGAAAGATCAAAGAAAGAAATCGTCATAAATATTGCGACTTCCACAAAAGCCCAGGTCATACTACGGATGAGTGCAGAACACAAAAACAGGAGATAGAAGCCCTCATCAAAAGGGGCTTCCTGGGCCATTACGTCAAAAAAGGAAGACAAAGACCAGGTAAAAAGAGAAGAGAAGAATACGCCCCCTGGCACCATAAACTTTATTATCAGGAGAATAGCTTCTGGAGGTGATTCGAATAACGCAAGGAAAAGTCATGCCCGGGCATTAGGTGATTAGGAAGAAAGGTCGGGAAGTCATGACCATGAAGTTTCACACAGCATCAATTTCAGTAACTCTGATATGGAAGGAATTTCATATCCCCATGACGATGCCGTTGTCATTAGTGCCACAATTGAAAATTTTGATGTAAGAAGGGTGCTTGTTGATAATGATAATGCCTCCAATATCCTTTCTTTGGATGCTTTCAACAAGATGCAACTGCCCAAGGATCAGCTTCGTCAGGTCATTACTCTGTTAACTGACTTTGGTGGAGCAACCGTAAGACCAGAAGGTTTAATTGACCTTCCAACTTCTCTTGGATCAGAAGAAAAGCCGGTAACTAGGATGACCCCGTTTCAGGTCGTGAAAACCCCGATGGCTTACAACGCAATCTTGGGAAGACCATTCTTGAACAACTTGAAAGCAATAGGGTCAACATATCACTTAGCAATCAAGTTCCCAACTTCCGCAGGCATAGCAACAATGTAGGGTAATCAAGCAATGGCCATAAGTTGTTACATCAGCTGTATTGGAAAGGGTAAAACATATCTGATGTCGATTGAACTTCCAGCAAAAGAGCACATGTCGCCAGTGGAAGAATTGGAAGAAGTTCCAATTTCAGAAGGGAAAAGCTTCACGATTTGGAAAGAACTCCCCAAATCAATGAAGGAAGAACTGTCGCAATGCTTGAGAAGAAACATCAACATATTTGCATGGAGCGCAGAAGATATGCCCGAGATTGACCCCGCACTTGTTGAACATAGGCTTAATGTCATGCCAGACAAGAAGCCTGTAAAAGAATGAAGAAGGCAATTTGCTACTAAAAGAAGACAGATAATAAAGGAAGAAGTAGATAAGCTATTGAAAGCAGGGTTCATCAAGGAGGTAAAGTATCTAAAATGGCTAGCCAACGTGGTATTGGTCAAAGAAGAAGGGAAGATCCAAAAACCGGTATACTATGTGAGCAAGATGATGTTGGATGCAGAAACCCGATATAAACTAGCAGAACAACTCGCGCTTGCCTTGGTCACAGCAACCAGAAAATCAAAACCTTACTTCCAAGTCCATGCTATAACAGTCCTCACGAACAAACCTTTAAAGCAGATCTTTGCAGAAACCGGATGTCTCTGGTCATCTACTCAAATGGTCAATCGAGCTTGGGGAATATGAAATTGAGTTCAAGCCTCGACCTTTCATAAAAGCACAGGTCTTGGCGGACTTCGTTACCGAACTCGCTCCAAGACCTCGGGGGCCAACAGGTTATGACAGGGAAGAGGCCACTTGAACTTTACAAGTTGATGGAGCATCGAATACTGTAGGCTTGGGGGCCAGAATCATACTAAAAAAGGATGATGGCAAAATGGAGATTCAGTTTGCAATTAGGTTTGACTTCCCGGCCACTAATAATGACGCAGAATATGAAGCTGTTATCGCCGGACTTCAGGCAGCTCAACATCTAGGGGTCAAGCATGTCAAAGTCTTGAGCGATTCATAGTTTTCGAGCAAGTGAACGGCACTTTTGAAGCAAAAGATGAAAAAATGTCATCTTAAAGAATGATGGTCCTGGACTTGCAAAGGAAGTTCAAATCTTGCTGCATAGATAAAATACCAAGGTCCGCTAATCACAAATCAGATGCCCTATCTAGATTAACTATTTCCAATGAGAACTGTATTCGTACGAACACTTCATGAGCCCAGCATCGCACAACAACCCGATATCATGGATATTTCAGATCATGAGCCCAGTTGGATGGATCCTATCATTGAGTATTTAACGTCGGGAAAGTTACCAGAATGTAAAGCAGAAGCAAGAAGAATCAAAGTAAGGGTACTGAGGTATACCATATTACAGAATACCTTGTTTCGTCGAAGTTTTACACTTCCTTACCTTCGATGCCTAACTCCGAAGGAGGCACCCTTGCTATGGACGAGGTTCAAGAAGGAATTTGTGGAGGACACCAGGGAGCAAGAGCACTGGTTATGAAGTTAATGCGATACGGGTACTATTAGCCAACCATGAGGAAGGACACACTCAGCTATGTGAAAACTTGTGATAAGTGTCAAATGTTTGCAGCCCGGTTGCATCAACCGACAGAAGAGCTATCTTCAATTATATGCCCATACCCCTTTGCATAGTGAGGAATTGGCATACTTGGGCCATTTCCCATAGCTCATGGCCATGTCAAGTTCCTAGCAGTAGCTGTAGAATACTTCATAAAATGGCTAGAAGCAGAGCCTCTTGCCGTAATTACAAAAAAAAAGTTAGAGGCATTTGTTTGGAAGTCAATTATCTGTCATTTTGGTCTTCCTAAGACATTAATCACTGATAATGGACGACAATTCGAGTGCCAAGCCTTCAAACAATTCTGCAAGAATCTAGGAATAGAGCACAGGTTAACTTCCATTTCACAACCGCAGAGTAATGGATTAGCTGAGTTTACAAACAGGCTTATCTTGCAAGATTTGAGGACTCGTCATGATAGTGCCAAGGGTGATTGGCTCGATCTCCTTCCGAAAATTCTTTGGACGAACAGAACAACATTCAAGACTGCAACAGGGGAAACTCCATTCCTGCTAGCCTTTGGGATGGAAGTCGCTATTCCAGTGGAAGTGACGATTCCCAACCTCTGCACAATGGCTACGGAATCACCCAATCAACTTGAGGGGCAGAGAGAAATTCTAGACCTTTTGGAAGAAGTCAAGGAAAGTGCCGCCCTAAGAATAGCTTCTTATCAGCAGACCATGTCCAAGAAGTTCAATATCCGAGTCAACAAAAGAGAATTCAGAATGGGAGATCTTTTCCTTCGTCGAAGTGAAGCCCCCGGTCATCAACCTATGAAATTTGGACCTATATGAAAGGACCATATGTAATCATTCTAAAAGTGGGAAAGGGCTCGTACAGCCTTCGAACAATGGATTCAAAGCCCCTTCCTCGGTCATGGAATGTTGAAAAGCTGAAGTCCTATTACAAGTAGTCACCTTTCCGGTAGCAACAAGGTCACCTAGTTGTACAAGAGTCGGGTCTGCGAACCCATTTTTTCTTAATTATGTAAGGACTTGCACGTCCATCAACAATTTTTTTAAGTAAGGCCGGGCTGCGCCCATCGAACTTTCTTTCAGAGTCAGGGACGAGTACTCTTTTTCCTTATCGAGATTTTTTCCCAAAAGGGTTTTTCTAGATAAGGTTTTAACGAGGCCCATAGTTCAATCCCCTTTAATAAAAATATTTCTTCCGAAGAATGAATACCAGAGGACAAAATACTAGAATAACTTACAAGGTCATCCAAATGACTTTACAAGTTATTTCCCTACAAATAATTTACAATATCTCATGGTAAGGGGTTACAAATTATTCTTCTACGAATAATTTACAATATCTCATGGAAAGGCGTTACAAATTATTTCCCCCACAAATAATTTACAATGTCTCATGACAGAGCATTACAAATTATTTTCCAACAAAATAATTTACAATGTCTCATGGCAAAACGTTACAAATTATTTCTCACAAATCCACAAAGTCAATAGTTTGACCTCTTCTTTGTGTAAATTAAATACAAGGTCGGTTTTGCTCGACCTTACCAATTATTTCTCACATATCCACAAAGTCAAGAGTTTGACCTCTACTTTGTGTAGATTAAGTACAAGGTCGGCCTTGCTCGATCTTACAAATTATTTCTCACGAAGCCACAAAGTCAAGAGTTTGACCTCTTCTTTGTATAAATTATAAAAAAAAAGGTCAGTCTGGCTCGATCTAACAAATTATTTATATAATTACAAGTTAAGGATTTGCCCCCTTTTTTATACGAAAAGATCACAAGATCGGCCTAAATTCCCGCCTTGACCTTTTATTCCTTTAAACTACAAAGTCAAGGCCCTTCTTTGAAAAGCATATAGAGGTCGGCCTACAATCCCGGTCTCCACAAACTATTTACGAATAAGATGTAAGCAAAAAGAGCGTACTTGGGCTTGGAGTTTGAAAGGTGGCAGGTCGGCCCATTTGGGAAAAGGGGCCGGCCTGTGTGCCCGGTCTCCATGGTCATTAGCCAAAGTGATCAAAAGGTCGGACAATAATGCCCGGTCAAGATCAAGCCTTTTCCCGAGGTTGTTAATTTCTCCAGTACACTTACTTATATGATAGTTTACATGCTTGGGCTTCTCTTATCTTTAGGTTGAGTATTCCCGACCTAATCTTTATTCCTAGAATGCTGATGGTCGGTCCATCCCGGCCGCATTACTCCTTAAAGTCCCATACAAACAAGACTTTAAGCATTCTTCGTTTATGAACTTCATTAACGGGCCACCTTCTTGGGCCCCCAAAACAAGACGTATCCTATAAGGAAACATCCTAAAAAATGGGAGCTCAATTCTTGTAAGATTAGAACTCCTAAAAGGTAAGTTTATACCAAAAGGACTCATTTTTTAATTAAAGAAGGTTCTGAGCTTTTCAGTCCTATAAATGTAGCTCATTTGATCACATATTATTCATTTATAATTCTTTACGTATTTTCAGTTATACA
The DNA here is from genome assembly GCA_963555705.1 of Ligustrum vulgare. Lineage (NCBI taxonomy): Eukaryota > Viridiplantae > Streptophyta > Magnoliopsida > Lamiales > Oleaceae > Ligustrum > Ligustrum vulgare. The sequence goes on from OY743173.1 coordinate 1,531,603, forward strand.
TTCTCTCTCTACTTTTCTCCAGAATACTAATTTTCACACCAGAGGGGCGATGGGGGAGAATCCTCCTTGCCTTTTTGCAGGTTATCCAAGGAGAATTCATTCATCTTTTTCAGTGATCAAGCTACTCCAAATCTTGCCACGTCAAGGTTAGGAATTTTTATAGCATCAGTAGCGTTTTGACATAAATGCCACAAACACAATCCATGGTGGGCTTCAGGCAATAACACATCAATGGCACTTGATATAGCTACAGACTGATATGTAAATATGCTCTTTTGATTTTTTCCTCCCATAGCCTCTAAAAAAGTATTAAACAACCATATTATTGCATCAGTAGTTTCACCATCCAGTAGACCACACTCAAACAGTGATGTTTGTCCATGAAGGTTGATGTCCACAAATGGTGCACATAACATGTCATAATATTTGTTCAAAATGTTGTATCGAATCATATTGCATCACCAAATAACCAATAATCCTGTCTAGATTTTCCATCACAAAAAATACTTAGCGGATATCACCATCTTCATGGGTTCGAAAGGAATAGAAAAAAATGTTTATTCTCACCTTTCTTCTGCTAGAAGTACTCTAGGAGAAATTCAACATCGCCCTTCTTGAGATACTCAGCCCATCTTCTTTGTGAGAAATTGTTGCAATCCGATCTTGGAAAATTAAGGCTGCGTTCTCTTTGGCGTTTTCCAACTGTTTTTCGTTTTCCATTTCCGAAAACGCGGAAAACGCGTTCTCTTGAGCCGTTTTCGGAAAACGTTTTCGAAAACGTTTTCAAAATTTGTAAAGGAAATGGAAAACGTGAAAATCACGTTTTCTGCGTTTTTCGAAATTTTTGCCTTGTAAGTGGAAAACGCGGAAAACGCGCTTTTTCCACTTTAAAAAAAAATTAAAATAATCAAAAAAATTTGAAATTTGTCAAAATTTATCATTTTTAATTACATTATTGGTCCCTGATTTTCAAAACTTGTCATTTTAATCCTCAAATTTTGAAATTTCTTTCGAAAATATCCTAATTTATTTGCAACTTAGGTCCCTCAACTTCAGATTTTGTTGCACATTAGTTCTCAAATTTTATTTTTCTTTTAATTTAGTCCTTTTCGTATTTGCTTTATAGGTCATTGTCTTCAAACATGTATAACTTTTGATGTACAACTCCAAATTACACTCTGTTTTTTGCGTAGAACTCCAAATTCAACCATCTTTCTGATGATGTATCATGTGCTTAATTATTAAACCTTTCTTTTTTACTTTTGTATTGTAGACACTTATTTTGTAAGGGCATAATTAATTAACGTAAATTGATTTTTGCAAATTTTATTGAAACTTATATTTTAAACATTATGAGTGCTTACTAGAAGGATGTATCTATATAAAGTATTAAATGGAACGATTACTTTAGAAGTGCAATATGAATTTTTGAACTTTTTTTGTATAACCAAATTGTGTGATAGGGGTTATTTCATTTATTTTTGTTGTGTAACTCAAAATATGATATCTTTATTTCATTTATATTCACAAACAATATGAAATAATTTTCTTCAAAATTTTAAACAGAACGCGTTTTCCAGCTTTTCATTTTCGAAAATAGTTTTCAGAAATAACAAACCAAACACGTTTTCAGCAATTTCGAAAAAAGTCACAGAAAATGGAAAACAGAAAACATTTTCGAAAATGAAAACAGGAAACTGAAACACAAAGAGAACGCAGCCTAAGATTCTCGACTCCACCAGCTTCTTCACACATACAGGGTAAGATTCTTCCTTGCTGCAACCCAGATGAATGCATTTTAGCCATAATTTCAGCTTTTGTAAATTCAATTTTTCGCTGGGGCATCAAGTAATAGGAATGCTCAAGTTAAACAAGATCATGAGAATGCTCTGACTTTAAATCAATCACTTGGTACTTATTACCAGGAATACGTTTAATTACAAAAGAAACTTTACAATCATCCCATCGAATATCTATTTTTTTAATGCATCTTGATTTTTTGATAAGAGCCCTCACATGAACACACTAATGATTGGCGTTGGATTATATTAATGTTAGATTTGCTCTTGTTCGTTCGCAGAATCCTAACACTGAAACCAACCCTCATTTCATATGTGTTGTAGAAAGCGTAGGCTTCTTTTGTCATGTCAAATATCATTCCTATTTCTGGTTCTCCTGCATGATTTATTTCCTCCTCGAATTGATTTTCTGAACCCCTACACTCTTCAGCCACAACATGAGGTTCTTCATCAACACTAAAATTCAAGTCCGGAAGACTCATAACAAATTTTAGGAAAAAAAATAACAATAATAATAATGCACCATCATCATTAGAAGTAAGAGTCCAAATCTAATCTAATTCACAAATTAATTCACCGGAAGATTTTATAATAAAGTAATTCACCAGAAGATTTTATCATATAAAAGCCTATGAAGTTCAAGTTGCCATGCATGAAGATTTTATCATAAATTATTGGAAAGACAATAAACATCATGTATTCATATATCACAGTAAACATCATATATTCATATGAAGCAATGAAGAACTACAATCCAAACCCACATGTAACTTTCAAGACAAGAACACATTATGTTATATTATCAAATAAATTATTTACCAGAAAAGTTGGTGGTCTTGAAATTTTTTGTCTCAAAACCCAAGTCCATATTCAAATCACCAATCTATAACAAGAATGAAAATCAAAATACATAAAATACATTAGAAATCAACAAGCATGAATCTGAAATCACATTCCTCATATATGTATCTTGGATATAAAAAAATAAAAAATAAAAAAATCCCACATGATGAAGAAGACGACAACAAGACCTGTTGAAAAAGTGTTTCAGATTTTTTTTCCCTTTTCATTTTGTGAGTCAAGGAACGAAAGAGACTATTTCCCCCTATTTCATTTTCCTCAAACACAGTAAACTTCTCATGTAAGCTTAGAATTTTGAACCAAAGAAAATGAAAGGTGGGTCAGTCCTATTTCGTTTTTCTCTAACAAAGGAAGCTTCTCATGTAAGCTTAGAATTTTGAACCAAAGAAAATGAAAATGTGGGTCCCATTTTGTTGTAATTATTATTATTATTATTTTTAAAAGGAGGGTTATGGGGTGAACAAAATTGGACTCTTTTTCCACTTTTCTTGGGCATACTTTTGTCAAATATTGCATCTTACTTGTTGAGAAATTTGTGGAAGTATAAGATCGTAATTTCCTATCTCTTCCCTTCCCCATGGACACACCTAAAGGAATAGAAGAAAACTAACTATAAATGGAGAAAAAATATAGTTTGTGTTCAATTTGACTGAGTATGCCACTTTATTTGGTAGAACAATTTTTATTTGTTTAAGCAGAGTAAGGGTGAACTAAATATGATACATGTCCATTTAAACAACCTCATCTCGTAATTTTGTACAAAGATTTGTTTGACAATCCCATGTTGATTTATGTAATTTTCTCAAGCCCTCTGGAATTATGCATGCATTATTTACTGTCTTGAGTGTAAGATTTTGATGATTTGGCTGCTAATTTATCATTGAATTGAGTGTATGGAAATGAAAACTAGATATGTTTTTCATTCCATCCCTGTCACTCAGGCATAAGATCAAGGTATGTCTTAATTTTTATTTTTGCAACATTGGTTTCACCCATCATTGAAGTGGTAACTCACTCTTGCTTATAAAGATTTTTTTTCTCTCTATCTCACTCTTTATCTTCCTCATGTATCCCTTCAAAAGATTTATTTCTAAAAATATTGCTATATGTTCTGATAAATTCAAGTTTAATGCTATTATTTCATGGTTTGTTTCTCCATTAGTATACATACAATTTTTGTTTCATCTCTTTCCCCTTTTTACTTCCTTGCATGTTTGACGTGTATTTCAAATGTGTTTAAAGTTGTTTCTTATTCAGCCGCGAGTTTTGGAGTTCAATTCGCCAAGGTGCTATATGGCTTTATAACTTGGTTTTATTACAGGAAGTTGTTTTCTTTTATCTTAGTTAAACTTTCCAGGTCTTACTTGAAAGATTATGAGCAACTAGTATATACCCGTGCGATGCACAGATGACATTATTGTTGTATTTTGTTTGTAATGAGAAGTATTAATGAACAAAGTTGCATAATCAAGTAATGAACACGCAAAAATACTATTGGATATATATAATCAATATTTAAATTAGCTAGGTTGACAAAATCAAACATAGAAATCTTCATAGCTGCTAAAATTTTGAGAAATTTTTAAATTCTAATCTCCATGCCAACAGGAAGAACCTGTTTCCATTGATCTTCCTTCACAATGTAATTGCCAAAAATATTTAATACGCAAACTTCTATAAATTACACGAATTCCTTCAACATGTAAAATTAAAATTACACAAGTCAATTCCTTTATTCAATGATTGCACATTTTGTAGGAATACATTCTCTGCAAATTCAAATAAGAAAATGACAACAAAATTAACATCAAGAAATACTGAGATCTTCTAAATGCTTGAAAGTAACATCAGGAAATTGCTTAACAGCGCCAAAGACTTACATACTTTGAGTTACATATCAAAATATTGACCCCATAGCAGCCTTAATAGGCACCTAAGTCGTGATACTTTTGCTTCAGGGTCAACTAATTCTTCAAAAGATAGCTAGTAATGAAAAAACAAAAATAAGTGAATTCTAGTCGTTTAGACCTTGGAATTATCCTTCAGAACCTTAGCCACCCAAATAGATTTGCTCTTTTCCATCGTCAACTTTCCCTCTCTTTGTACTCCCTGCAAAAAGACAACTGTTAGAATTGGCTATATTTCATTAATAAAAGTATCAACGGTTGGATTACCTAACCTTACGTAACTTTTTTCAACATAATGAATCACTAAGCTTATAAGGTTAGATTGACATGCCAACAAAATATCTTGATTCAAATGTTAGACCAGCAACTTGCTAGACTATAACCAATAAATTACTGGAATAAAATCCTCACATTACACGTATCAAAAATATACTTGAAGGCAGTCACAGTTCTCAGCCTCCTTCCTCACAACGTCGAGAACAGTGTCAATAAGCTTAGCTCCCTCAGTGTAGTGACCTTTAGCCCAGTCTTTTCTAGCCCCAGACTGGCCGAATATAAAGTTATCAGGCCTGAAGATTTGCCCGTATGGACACTGTCCATAGTGCCAGGCTCCAGGTCCATCATCCATGAGCACTGCACAATGGACAAATCTTCCGCAGGAGGCCTCATTGTAGTACACATTGACACGCTCCAATTGCAAATCTGAGGTTCCCACATAGTGCCCAATAGGGTCTAGGCCATGCTCATCACAAACAACCTTCCAGAACTTCGATCCTATTTGGTTGCCGCATTGATCACCCTGAACGTGAAGGATTTCCCTCATTAATTAAACTAAATCTGCCTACTAAACATTCATCAGATCTCTAATTTTTCTGGCAGAAAACCTTTAAAAAGTACTCTTCATGAACTTTTATTTAGTGGGATGCTAGACTTGCAACTAAAACCAGCCTATTATTAGACAATAATAACTCAATCGGTTACATACTCAGGTCTATTATGAACCCAGGCATACTTTGTGGAAATTTATTTCTCACAATGAAGGTGAATTAAGAAAGATAAAGAATTAAGCTTGCTTCAATTGGGATGCAATATGTCATCCCACCATTAATGTAGCCATCAATTAAAAACAATTTAACTAAAGTCGGTTAAATTAGAAAATCACTAATAGATTACTGCAATTTCTGAAAAGCCTTGGAAACATTACAAATTCCATTCATAAACAACCATTTCAAATTTGAAAAGAATTATTTTTATTCCAATACGGATGTCCTAATTCTATGTAGTTATTAAATGAACAACCACTCACAAACCACACTTAGATCAAAATCTATGGAATTCTCAAATCACTAAATCAAGACAAAAGTAGTTCAAAATAGACCAAAAACATAGAAATTCAACCTTTTTGAAGCAAGAAGGGAAGGTGATTTTTGCAGCCTCTCGATTAATGGACGCCTTCTGGAAATTTCAGCAAGCCCCTGTATCAACAAAAATATTAAAACCAAGAAGTGAAGCCTCTTTATTTCCCACTTTAGCAAAAAACCTTTATTTTTTATATTTGGAAAAATAAAATTACAAAGTATTTGAGCAACACCTTGTTCAGACTATGCACAAAAAATTGCTTTAGATGGGTAATTGATTATAATTTCAAACATAATTCATAAAAATAAAATGAAAAATGCATCATGATTCAGATAAGGTGTTCTAAACAGAAGTGAAATACATGCCATAGGGTCATAACAGTACAAAATCAAAAAATATGGAAGGAAGTGGAAGGAGTAGGAAATTCAATATACCATTCCAAAATGAAACAAATGATTTCCAAAAACAGAAATTAAATAATCTGTATTCTCCACTTGTTGTTCAAGATTAACAAATTCAAACCCAAATAAGCCATTCTCCTGTTACCTATTGGCTTTGAACAAACTGGTCCATGGAGCTTTAGACATAGCTCCTGCTAGCGTTTTATAATCTAGTGAAATAAATTTTCAAAATCAATTCAAATCACACCTATGTTTTTTACTGCAAAAAGTTCTTTATGAGGCCGGAGGAAAAGCTTCTCAACAGGTAAGCCTTCCTATTCCCAGTTTTATTCATAAATTTTTTTGGTGGGTTAATGGGATTTAAAAATTTAAGCGTGAGAACAATATGTAACTTTCGGTAGGAATTAAAAATTTCTAAATCGTGAAGAGAACTTTGAGCACCTCAGCAGTGGGGAATCTGGGGACACATGTTGATTACAAAATCCTAGCTCATTTAAGAATAAAAATCATTTATGGTATCCACCTAGAACCATCCGTACACATAGATCAATCACCAATCAAAATAACCTAATCAATACAAAAAACTCAGCACAAACAATTAAAACCCATCACTAAATCCTTTTCTTCAATTGTCAAAAATAATGTTATTTATAAATTAACTCCAAATGGAAATCAAATTATTTAAGTTATAACACATGTCCAAAGTAATTAAAAATTGCCACAAGTTTATCACCCTTCTGTGAGCCATTTGAAATTTTATATGCAATGCAATATAATATGATCCCATGTTTTCGCCAAAATGCATAAACCAAACAAACACATTGTTTACATACCTTCATGAATGAATTCAACGAAGGCAAAACGAAAATCCACAACCTTCGCCGTAATTGGTGTGGAAAATAAATTTAGAACAGATAACAAAATTGTAAATAAAGAGTCTATTCCATCGCTGAGACGGAATAGTGACACACTTTTACTTGCCCACAATTAATGAATAATGCTGCAAGTCTCTTCAGTAACTTATATTCATAAGAAGAAAGATAAATAGTGTCTGGTATCATTTGACTTAACAGAATGAATCTAAGTGTGTGTATACCCTAAACTCTCTTTACCTGATGATCAATGTCAAAAACATAAACTGTCCTCCTAATTACATCTCTTCTTTGTGTCATGCTTGTTATGCTATTAATCCTCTGCTTCCCATGGCCATAGCCATTTTTCTTCTACATATCAAATGTCATATAAACGCAATCAACAAAACCAAATACTGTACTTAATCCCTATTACTAATGTTAATAAAACTACATGAAAAAAGAATATAAATGGGAATGTTGCTGCTTTAAAGAAAAAGAAAAAAAGCCGAAGTACTGATCTTCATTCCTCATTTCATTCTTTATATTTCTGCATATTCTTTAACGAAATAGACAATAATCCATAAATAATAATACTCAACAAAAGAAAAAATGGCATAATCATTTGCATTTACCATATACTTCAGGTTCCTCATTATCGTCATCACCATCGCAGTGATCCACTCGGTGTCCATCAGGTTCTTTCTCTCTCTCATCTTCATACACTTCAACCTCACCTGCTTTCACCAAAAATACATCTATGAGAGAGAAATTCCCAAATTCTAATTATAAGAATGGGTTTTTGTTTTTTACAACACTAAATTATTACGTATATTTGTCCAATTAGCAAATGAGTTCAATAAGAGCAAGCATAGACCATCCAATGTTCACATTATACGGTTTGCACGAACAATAACCCATTCATTTCAGGGAATTAGCTAATTGATGCAAAAGAAGTAAAACCCAAATTCATAAAATTTATATAAAATTATGAAGATGGTAATAGAATACCTTCTCAATCGAATTTACGGCAGAATAGTACATTCGCAGGCCTTCAAGTAAATCGTGTGTCTTCACGTGACAATCAGAATCATTATCAATGTTTTCATATTCCTCTTGAGGTGACTGCCCTAGTGGGTCAGTCCCAGAACCAAATAACTCAAGCAAGGAAGTGTCTAAAATTTGCAGGGATTCGATGCCGTCATGTTTGGCATCTTTTTGAAATTGGTCAGCAGCACCTAAATAACCTAGAATTGCAATTATAGGGTTGGGAGAAATCAGCAATTATTCATGCCAATGACAAAAAAAAAAAAAAAAAAAAAATCCCTAATGAACTGTTAATGACCATCGAGAGATGAATTTTACCTCTGAACTTCCACCATTGATCGAAATTTCTCACCCTATGGAGCAACTTCATACATATCAATATATAAAGAGAGGGTGAGGCTCTCGACTCCGCCAGCTCCAGTACCTCCGCAACGGTGATTACACCGCCACCTTTTTCTAGCGGCAGCGAGAAGTCTAGCGCTCTCAGCTGAGTTCCATCAACAATCGTTAAGAAACAAACTTTGAATAAAATAAGAAATATTTGAATAAACAATACCTTAATGTACATATGCATAACAATCTTAGTGAGAGTTAGTTGAAAGTTCTATAAGGAGTTGGCTTGTCTATCACTCAACTTGATCTTAATCATTTCATCCAGCAATTAATGTTCTAAAAAAGTTGTCTGCCTAGTGAATATTTGGATCACCAACAATAGACTGATTTTACTTCAGACTGCAGAAAATTGGAGCAAATGATGGGAGAGAGTAAAATAGGCAAACCTCAGAAATTCTTTCTGCGCTACTTCTCAAACTGAGATAACAATAAAAATTGAAACAACGTTCAGTTTAGGAACCCCATTTCAAAATTAACACTCTAAATCACATTTCAAAATTACAAACAAATCACATTCATAGTTTTTTTCTCAGCTCAAAAATCACAAATCACATATTCTAATAGATCACATATTGACATTTAGACATTCTCAGTTCTACTCAACCTCAAGAGGCTGAAGAATCATAAATGGGGAATAGGGGTCAGGGAAGAAATCAGAAATCACAGAAAGCAAAAATCAAGACAGTACAATATCACTTAATCACAAAACTGACATTCAGATTCAACATTCAAAATTTAATAATCAAAAAGCATAACTAAAAAATGAGGTCACAAATGAAATTTGAACAGTTTTTCAAAGGGGATATGCAAATTCGAAAATAAATAAATACTCTAAATTGTAAATCTACAAAGGGTAAATAATACAAAGTTCAAAAGCAAAGAAAAATGAATTTACTGAAAATAGAACTGTCATCATTGAGGCAGATGAAGAAATCACTTACCGAATATTCTTTCTGCGCTACTTCTCAAACTGAGATAACAATAAAGGCGAAATTTTTTTCCAACCATCAGCACTAAGAAACAAACAACAGACAATTTTCCTCCTTAAACTAACACAAATGAAAAGGATAGTTAATCATAATTTACCTTTTCCTGATAAAATAAAGAACCTGAAAAGGAAAGCAAATATGAAGAATCCCAGATCTCTTTACAGGATCTTTTCCCCCTGTATAGACAATTACAGGGATCAAAGATTCATGGAACTTGAAGGGCTCGAAAAATTAAAATACAAAATAACAACAGAGAAAATAATTAAAATACAAAATAACTTACAGGACCAAAGATTCATGGAACTTGACTGGACACTGATTGAAGCAACATTCCCAATCACTACTGGAGTCGAGACCAGTAATACTTGTCATCTTCTGCAATTTTTATCAATCAAATCCAATCAAAATGATTGATGAGTGGACCTAAAGATTCAATTCCATGAAAAAAAATTAGTTAGAATCAACAAATATGCGTAGACTACTATAGTGTAAGAATTTAAAAGATGATTCAGATAAAAATCAAATCTTTTAATGAACTCAAAATTTTACACATCCACTAATTAGATTCTGAGTTAATAAAAATTGAAACAACGTTCAGTTTAGGAACCCCATTTCAAAATTAACATTCTAAATCACATTTCAAAATTACAAACAAATCACATTCATAGTTTTTTTCTCAGCTCAAAAATCACAAATCACATATTCTAATAGATCACATATTGACATTTAGACATTCTCAGTTCTACTCAACCTCAAGAGGCTGAAGAATCATAAATGGGGAATAGGGGTCAGTGAAGAAATCAGAAATCACAGAAAGCAAAAATCAAGACAATATAATATCACTTAATCACAAAACTGACATTCAGATTCAACATTCAAAATTTAATAATCAAAAAGTATAACTAAAAAATGTTAAAAAATGAGGTCACAAATGAAATTTGAACAGTTTTTCAAAGGGGATATGCAAATTCGAAAATAAATAAATACTCTAAATTGTAAATCTACAAAGGGTAAATAATACAAAGTTTAAAAGCAAAGAAAAATGAATTTACTGAAAATAGAAGTGCCATCATTAAGGCAGATGAAGAAATCACTTACCGAATATTCAAATTGCATAGAGGTAAGTCGATACATTTCAGTCAATATGAAATTATTTCAAATTTTGACTTTATCGAAAAAAATATTTATTAGAGATGGAGATTTGGGATGACACTTCTAATTTATTAAAAATGTGAACTTACTACCATCAATTAACCTAATAATTTGGTGTATAAATAAAAGATACCTTCTTAAACAATACTGTATAGTGGTTGTTCACACAAATTCCTTCAGGAAATATGAGGAGAGGATTATCAGCCCTTCAAAATGTTCCCGCGGCCTAAAAATAAAAATATATGTTTCAAATTTTGTGCTTGCTTGAAAACATGAGCTTCAGAGTTCACCAGCTGGGGCATAAGTATGTATTTCTCTATGTCAACTTTCCACAGAAGTGTCCAAAAAGAATACTTTATCAATCAAGGGTAGAAACAACTAGATGGTACTCTTAATAAAATTATAAGATTCTTGACATTTTAAAGATTCCGCAAATGAAATTCTTTCTAGCTGAATTGGCAGAATTTTTAAAAAATAAATCATGAGAGGGATGATTGTAAATTTGATTGAGAGACATCTTATTGAATTTTGTACAGGATAATAGCATTTGATTTAGGCGAAGATATTTTAGGTAAGCAAAATCCAGATATTGGAAGCAAATCACATAAACGAACAATTGAAACCAAATATTTTTCTCAATAATGGTACATAAATAAGAATCGGCATTCAGCACTACATCGGGATTCAAGGTTCATTACCAGGGTGCTTCATATCTAAGATAGAAAAAGTGACCGGCCAACCACCACCAGAAAGACCGCGCCATTCAGGGGAACACCTGACCAGAGTTTGGGCAACAATGGTGACCAAAAAAGTTAGTGAAAGTTAGAACGTTTCTTGGTGGGATTCAACTGGGAAGCTATAAAAATGGTGAAGAAAGGTTACCGTCAAAAATGAAAAACCTCTCGAACGCGAACCAACGGTCGGAGAAAAAGATGATAACAGACGCGAACCCTAGCATTGACAAACGGAAGAGACGGAGTCCAGTTGTGAGAAGCAGACTGAGAAGCGACCAGCGAGCTGTCCAGTTCGGCGCCAGTGACGGAGAAGACAGAAGCGGCGCTAGGGTAGGGTTTCCAGAGAAGACAGAATCAGCGCGCTGGCTAGGGTTTCGATAGAGAAATAAATTGAGAAATCTGAGGCGGAATTCTTGTTTAGACAAAATCCAAAAACGACGTCTTATTGCTTGAGCGGGATTCTTGAGCGGGAAAAAATAGACAATCACTCTCCCTTTTATATATTAGATAGATGTTGCATGACTTAAGCGTTTTTAGTATTTTAGTTTCTTGTGCTGTGAAGTAATAACTGATAAATTAGATGACCAAAATTACACAACTGCTAAAAAACTCTGTAGCTATTGATTGCATGAATTTATGTTATTTACTATACATGAGATTCTTTCTCCAATGAGGATGCATATTTTAATTTTAATATTAATCTTTTATGGTTGTGTGATGTGTTGATTAGATGACCAATATTATTACTGGGTTTAACAATGTTGGCTTAATTTGTTTATAAAGATATAATAATTATTATACTAATATTGGGTATTAGATTCCTTTTTCTCTCTACAGTTTCTGCTCTTGTATTTGCTCCTCTCGATGGTACATCTTGAAATCCTTCTCTGCTTATATTTTGGAATACTTGCCAATGAACATTTACTTTTGTTCTGTTACATTTTGTTCTCTTTGCTTTTTCATCACTTTAGCAATTTGGTTCCCACTGTAGAAAAATAGTTTTCAAATTTAATTGACAAAAGAACAAACAATAAATTAAACCACAATAATATAAATATTGACTAAAATAAAAAATTGTAAATTCGAGTAGGTTCTGGAATCGAGGCTTGTGCGAACACAGTTTCCTTAAAAAAGATTCGCTCCCTCGTTAGGGGTGGGCAAAAACCGACCGAACCCCCCCAAACCGACCCAACTCCATCGGTTTGGGTCGGTTTTTCATGAAAATTGGGTTGGGTTCGGGTTTTTTTTAATTTTTTTTTTAGGGTTGGGTCGGGTTGCGGGTTGGGTGAATAACCTGATCTAACCCAAAAAAAAAAGACAGTTTTTTTTTTTTTTTTAAAAGTAATGAAACTTGACTTATTTAAATATTGATTGAACATATTTTAATTTTATTAGCAAGTGTTCAATTTATTGTATTTTTGGTTATTGCAGTGTACATAATTGATTTGAATTAAAGATAGATTCATGAGTTTTTTTTTTTCAAAATTTTTACTAATTGGGCCAAAGCCCAAACCGACCAACCCAACCCAACCCAACCCGACTGAAATTTGGTGGGTTGGGTTTGAATTCGTAATTGGGTTGGGTTGAGTTGATTTTTTATCAACCCGACCGTAGTGGGTTGGGTTCGGGTTGGGAAAAAATCCGACCCAACCCAACCCACGCCCACCCTTACCCCTCATCAATCTGTGCTTGAGGTTTATTTGAGCATCTGTTTTCCAGGATACAACGGAGGTTGAGTAGTTAACTCAGTACAAAGTTACTACTCCGGTGAACTGAACTTATGTATGAACAATCACCCAAAAGACAAAATAAAACATGGACAAAATGTTTCTTGACAAAAAAAAAAAAAATGACTTTCTTGTTGTGTCTAAAACAAGTGGAGGGAATGTGGTTAAATAGCCTCCACTTAAGATAATGGAGTTACAAAATAACTCCACCATTAACAAGACATATAACTCCTCAATTAATTGTAATAAACAAGGAGTTTCAATGTGACCATTTACTCCTTAATTAACAACAATAATTTTAGGAGTTTCTAATTTAAAATTGATAAAAACATGGACCATGCGAAGTTCCTATTGAACTCCAATTTCTCATTCACATTTTTTTCCAATAATCCTCCACATGAATGAAAATTGCACGAGACACGACAACATTGGACACAAAGACTTGGTGATATAGTTCAACGGTTGAAATCTGCATAGGATAGGTAGGTATTACCCTTTGAAACTTCCCTTGTTAAAGTATATTTACTTTACTAGCTGACTAGTAGACGCGATGTCCTTGAACTGTTCTGCATTTTGTGTAAACGATGATATACCCCACACGGGATTCTTCCTTACATAGCTCCGTTCCCACGGTCATGTTTGTTAGGCCATGAATATACGCCTGGTTCTGTGAGAGTTTCTAAGAATTTAGCCCAACACAATTCTTTTAGAAGTGGCCCCACTTCTCTCTCACATAGGTGATCTCTTAATTTAGAGTAGCCCTCTCTACTCCGCTCGGATTTTTGACGCATAAAAATCATTAAAAGCATAATGCTTATCCTTCATCCCTACGAGTATCACTGTTACATCATAGGAATGGATAAGGGATGTTACCCCCACAGTAATTCAATTAAGTCTTTACTCAACTAGGTTGGGTTTTCATTGTATTAACTCATTCGTCCAAGGGTTTAAGTCTCATTCATCTCAATGACTTTGCAACTAACTCTCTATTTAACCCTTTGGTTAGCGGACCCGAAATGTTATCTTTATACTTTACATAGTCAACAGAGATAACTTCAGTTGAGAGTAGTTGTCTTATGGTATTATGTCTGCGACGTATATGTCCAAACTTACCATTATACATATTTCTTTATACCCATCCAATTGCTGATTGAATATCGCAATGTATACAAATTACTAGCACAAGCTTCAACCATCTAGGAATATCCTCTAAGAATTGGCATAGCCATTCAACCTATTCACCACACTTGTCAAGGATTATAAACTCAGGTTCCATAGTGGATCTGGCTATAACTGTCTATTTATAGGATTTCCATGATATCGTTGCACCTCCTAATGTGAATACAAATCCAATTGTAGACTTTGAGTCTTTAATATCAGATATCCAGTTAGCATCGCTAAATCCATTAATAACTGTGAGATATCTGGTATAGTGTAGTCCATATATCTCAAGCATCTTAATACTCTTTCTATTCATTTCCAATTGTCAAAATCTGGAAAACTCGTACATCTACTTAGCTTGCTAACTGCGTAGACTTTATCTGGTCTTGTATAACTCATTAAGTACATAAGACTTCCGATTATTCTAGAGTACTCAACTTGAGAAATATCGTCGCCTCTATTTTTTGATAGATGTAGATTTGTATCTTTCAAGGTTCTAACTATTGTAGAATCATCCTTGTTAAATATCTCAAGAATTTTGTTCACATAATGTGACTGGCTTAGAACAAGCCCATTTGAAATTCTTGAGATTTTAACTCATCGGCTAAACCCATATCTTTTATGTCGAATCTTGAGTTCAACATGCCTTTCGTGGATTTAATCATCTTATCATTATTGCCAACGATAGGCATTTCATCAACGTAAAGACATAAAATGATAGTTATTTTTAGTATCTTTGTCATACAAACATTCGTCATGTTCGTTGATTTTAAATCCACTTTCCATCATGACATTATTAAATTTTTAATGTCATTGTCTGGGTGCTTGTTTCAAGCCATACAATAACTTCACTCACCAATTTATAAACTTTCTTTTTCTGCTTTGGTGATGAAAACCCTCTGTTGTTCCATATAAATTTCTTCTTTTAAATCTCCATTTAGAAAAGCAGTTTTAATATATTTCGAGATTCTATAACGTTGCAATCACTAATATCATCTTAATGGAAGTTATTCTCGTTACCAAAGAATACGTGTCAAAGTAATCAAAGCCTTCTCGTTGCCTGTAATGTTTAATTACAAGTCTGACCTTGTACTTATCGATAGTTTCATCTAATATCATTTTCTTTTGAAAATCCATTTATAGCCTAGTGGTTTACTTCCCGCGAAAAGATCCACTAGCTCCCAAGTATGATTTTTCAAATGGAATATATCTCACTTTTAATGACCTCCTTCCATTGAGATCATTCTGAAGAGTTTACATCTTCTTTGAAGCTTTGGGGTTCACTTTCTAGCATATAGGTCAGAAAATCAGGACCATAAGATTTTTCTAAAAATCCTTTCTCATTTGCTACGTCTTGGTTCAACCTCAGTTTTCTTTTCCAATTCTTGGTCCTGACTATTCTCGAACATAGTCTCATATGTCCATTTAGAAGAGTTTGTTTCCTCTTTGGAATTGTACAAAAATACATGTCCAAGTAACGAAGCATTTCTCGAATATCGTGTTTTTAATGTATGTCTTGAATCTTAGATTCGTACACAATAAATCGATAAGTACTACTGTTGCGCACATATCCAATGAAATTGTGCAAAAATTTTTAGACCTATTTTCACATTCTTTGGTGTAGGTATAGCCACTTGGCAAGATACCCCAACATTCATAGGTATTTCTAGGATGGCTTCCTCCATTTCCATAACTCGTGGGGATATTATCTTTCCAAGTAGGAGGCATCTTTTCAATTGTGGCAGCCACTTGGAAAGCTTTATCCAGAGTTATCCTTTCGACATGAATCTTATGTGGAATCACTTTGATTGATCAGTCCTTGGTCAGTCTTTGAATCCATCATCTTATATTCAAGGAAGTGACCAACTCCCACAATTTCTTAGCCATTTTTATTATGCAGTACACGTTGTACAATGAATTAGTCAAGTTGTTCATGACATAATTCTGGCATAGGAAATTGAATGCCTTCAAGCATCCACTGCACTGATTGTCTAAATGTCTCCTTCACCCTCTCGAAGTACTGGAGCATTCTCAGTCAAGAATCTCGCAAGATTTAAGGTAATCAAATAGACCATCATCTTCTGCATCTACCTCTTGAAATTCAACTCATTGAATTTTTCTGATTTTCCCAATGCTTAATTGGAATAGCCACGGTTGGGGCTTCAATTTGTGCCACTGTTTGGGTCATAACATGACTTGGCAATTTAGCCATAGTCTGAGTCACATCATAACTTGACATAGGCACATCTTATGTAACAGTAGAACTTGGCACTACAAAACTTTAGTGGCCAATTTTGAAGTAATTTTTAATTTTGATACTTAAAAAAGCAATTTTGCAAAGCTTTAGTGGCCAATTTATAAGAATTTCAAACTTTAGGTGTAAATTTAGAAAAATTTTCAAACTTTAGGCGCTAATTCAAAAAAATTTCAAACTTTAGGAGTTAAATTGTAAAAATCCAAAACTCTCAAGTCCCAACTTGAATAATTTATAACATTAGAAACTTAAATAATAAATTCCTTGAGTTCAGGGATCAATTTTAATATCTTAATAAGATTTGAGGACCTGAGTTTGCAATAAACCAATAAAATCAAAATTGCACAAGGACCCCTGAAATCTTCTAATTTTCGGTCCAAGCCTCTGCCTCAATAACTAATCCAGCTAGGTTTTCAAACACTAGCCTTGCCATCGCCCCAAGTCCAACCAGCAAGGCCACAGCCCCCTCGACGACCCGAGTGTGATGCGGTGCCATCAATGGCATTGAGTACCACACCCGCAGGTGTTCCTCTTCTGCTAGCGCTGACGGTGGCCAAAGCCACAGGTCACACCTCTTCATCCACACATAGCAAATTACCAAACCTGATAATCTTCCGACCCATGAAGGACCCAATCCTCACAGATCCATAATCAATGCCACCAATGCTGTGTCGAATTCGGATCCCACGCACGCAAAGGCCATTTGATCCATTACGCCACATGGAGCTCCAACTACATGATTATTCTCCACCTTTTGACAGAGAAAAGCTAGATCTCTTCGGTTGATTCGAGTCCATAAGCGGCAGTTATTGCAGACATGCTAATCAACCAATTTTATCGTTTCTCTATTTCCTTCGAACTTTCATTTCAAGGTCAGCCATTGCTACATGGAGAAGCACACAACCCCCGAAAAAGTAGCTATGGAATTCTCTATCTAGCGATGGAAAAAAAAACCCCAATACGCCCCGTTAATTCGTTGACCCGATCCGAAAAAATCTCGATCTGTGGATCGACGGATCGAAATTTATGTGATCCACCCCGATCCGAAAATTTATGGAGCGAATTTGGATCGGGGGTGATCCAATCCGCCCCAATCCGACACTGTTCATAAAAAAAATAAAAAAATATAACAACATATACGGACAGACCACACTCCACAGACGACTCACTCGACACTCAGACAGATAGAGCCCTAATTTCCCAATTCCAATTCCCATTCCCATTCCCATTCGTCCATCTTCATTCCATTCAGTCCAAGGCTCCGCCGCCGCTCCAAGCTCCTGGCTCCCCGCTCCAGCGTCCAGCCCCAGGCGCGACGCACGTCGCCGACTCGCCACCCACTACTGCTGCTGTAATCTGTGCTTCAGCCTTCAGTTCTCTCTAAACCAGTAACCACTCTCCTCTCCAAAGTCCAAATCGCCATCTCCGATTCCACTGCGGCACTGACGCACGGGCACCGCCACTCACGTAGAGACCCCGCCAACGCGCACCGCCACTCACGCAGAGACCCCGCCAACGCAACCTGTTGTTACTCGTAACTCTCTCAGTCTCTGCCTCTGTGCCTCATCCTTGTTATAATGTTATTTTGTTTTATAATTGATTCTCCTTTTCTTGAATTGGTTATGTTGGATGGTTTTTGTAGAAATTTGTGCTATTGGTATATTTTGAATTATGAAACTTTACTTGACTTATATTTTGACACAATCTGTACCTTCATCTCTTGAATTCAGTAACATTTATAGTTAATGTTTTATTTGGTCATGAAGAATTATGTTTGATTTTCTGCTAACAATAGGATGAAATGAGTAGTTTAGATTTTTGAGTAAGAGAAGTAGAGAACTAAATTTTTTCAATATAATGGAAGTAATGACATAAACTATGAAATTTAAATATTTAATCCTTATGAAGGTTCGATATACCCAATCTAATAAATTTTGCAAAGAGTTTCCCTTTGATCAGCTTATGCCATTAAATAATTGATATATAGCCTTTCCAAATCCTTGAAATTGTAAAATTTATTGATGTAGAATTCTAGCATGGTTAAGTGGTGAGTTTTGTTTCAAGCACATAGACATTTTGCACAAGGTATACAAATTTTGTTGAAATTCTTTGATATTTTTAATGTTTATTTACATCACTCGCTATATTTCCCGTGCCAAGTTAATGTGTCTAATGACTAAATATTTATGTCTTTTTTATAGAAAATTCAACTCCTTCTTAATACTTCTGATGTTGCACAAGGTTCAGTGACGAGGAAATTGAGGAGGCAAGTGTAATGTCCATTTCATATCATTTAAAAAACAATTTAAATAATGTTATATGATACATACCTATTTTCTTATTTCAGGAACTGTCTGCTGTCATCTCTAGCTCAAACATAAACACTCTTGATTCTTTAGCAAACGAAGTAAAACTTGATGATGCAAAAACTTGTTGTGTTTTTGTAATTTTTATTGTCAAATGTTTGTGTTTTAATATGTTATCTTTTGTTCAAGTCATATTTCAACATATTTAGTGCTGTTGAATTATGGGTGCATCAGGTAGGGATGACAATAATACCCACGAACCCGATACCAGATGGAGACCCGACATAAATGAGCGGGGATTACCCGACTAAATGGGTTCGTGGGTAGGGTATGGAGGTAAATTTTAAAACCCGACATGGGTATGGGTCGGGTGTGAGTTTTACTACAATACCCATACCCGACCCGCATACCCATTAATTTCTTTTAAAAATTATAGAATTTAAAACAAAAGTGATTGTTTAAAAAAATTAAAAAAAAAAAAAAAAAATAGAACCCAAATATCTATTGACTTTGTTAACGTCTAAAAAAATTGTTCAAATTCGCTTGTATAATTTCAACATATAACAAACTTTTTTCAACTCAAATTCAAGTGAAGTCCAATATTTAACTGATTCAAGTTAATCCGGAGCACCTATAACCTATTTATGCCTAAAAAAATAATAAAAAAATAAATAATTAGTAATGAGTTTTAAATGGGTATAGAAGCAAACCCGCCTCCGACCCGCACCCGACCCACAATTTTTAAATGGGTATATGGGTAGAGTATGGAGGTTGTAAATATTTAGTGGGTAGGATACGAGTTTGGAAAACCCGACCCATACCGATCCATTGCCATCACTAGCATTAGGTGATTAATTTGTGGAATGATGTTGATTGTGATTGTCGAAAATGCAATGTTAATTTGGTTCTTCAGTTTTGTTGTTTGATTGTTGTTGAATGAATGTGCACATTCATTTGTTAAATAGGAGGAGCAGGAAAAAAACGGATCGGATAGGCGGATCGGGACGTGATCCGCCCCGATCCGCCACGACCATGGCGGATCGCGAAGCGGATCGGATCACTACAATTGATCGACGGGGCGGACACGGATCAGACCGATCCGCCCTGAATCTGTCCCGTTGCCTACTCTATCTCTGTCCTTCACAAATGCCACCATGAACAAGAGAAACCTAATTGCAAACAAAAGTAAACTCGAAAATGAGTTTGATGTTCTAATTAACGGCTCATCGTGATGTGGCCGACGAACATTACAAACACCAAAGGTATGAAATAGTAAGCAACACTGGTCAAAATCATGGGCAGGGTTTAATAGAATCAATAATATTGCTCCACCACCTCTTTGCCACATTGCTTTTCAGTAGAGGACTACTCACCTTCTCAGCTCCGCCGTGAGAAGACATTTTCAGTTCACCGACCCACTTACACCTCCATTCACGCAAAAAGAAGAAATGGTGCTACTTTCATTCATTTCAATAGTCCCCTCTTATACCGTCCTCTCCAGATGCTCTCCTCGTTCGGTGCTCTCTGTTTGTTGATCAGAAGTTTCTTATGGCCGGAAAATTAGATTGCATGTCCGGTTTTGATTTTATTCTTTCGGTCAAATCTCCCATCTGCTGCCACCAGAACAGATCTAGCTTCAAGTTAAGTGTTCCTCGATTTAATGGCTGCAGCTATTCAGGTCAGTGATCGGCTTCTTCCTCCTTCGATCGATCACATCTTCTTTTATTCCTTGCGGTTTTTAGGACTTTTTTTCCCTTCTACATGGTAGATTTTCAATTGATGGCAGCTCCGACTTTCCCTTTCCAATTGTCTCCAACAGGTCCAGTCTAATAGTTCAGTCAGTCACCGTCTTCTTGGAATTTCTTGTCAGAAGCTCCTTTACTTCCTTTGTTTTTTCCAAACCCGACAGTGGCTCCTCTTCCTCTTTCTTGGAATTCCCCTTTTTCGTATTTTTGAATTCGGCTGTGGCTAATTCTTTCCCCAAGTGGAAATTTTTTTTTAATCAATCTGTTTTAAGCTTGTAGAAAAATAGTTGTCGAATTTAATTGAAAAAATAAAAAATAATAAATTAAACCACAATAATATAAATATTGATTAAAATAAAAAATTGTAAATTTGAGCAGGATCTAGAACCGAGGCTTGTGCGAACATAGTTTCCTTAAAACAAATTCGCCTCCTCATCAATCTGTGTATGAAGTTTGTCTGAGCGTCGTATCCCAGGATATAACAGAGGTTGAGTAGCTAACTCAGTACAAAGTTACTACTCCCGTGAACTGAAAGTATGAACAATCATCCAAAAGACAAAATAAAACATGGACAAAATATAGAATAAAATGTTTCTTGACAAAAAAAAAAAAAAATGACTTTCTTGTTGTGTCTAAAACAAGTGGAGGGAATGTGGTTAAATATCCTCCACTTAAGATAATGGAGTTACAAAATAACTCCACCATAACTTAAGATAATGCATTTACAAGACACATAATTTTTCAATTAATTGTCATAAATGTTGGTTTTTGACCCAAAATATAATGGAATAAAGAATTATTTTTCGACAAGAAAAGAAAAAGTGGTAAAATTAGATTGAGATTATTTTCTTTGTGTACATTTGGAAAAGGAATAAAATAATTGTTGTATTATAATACAAGGAAAATAATAAGAGAATCCACTTGTAATTATGTCAGATTTTTGGCATAAATTATTCTTATATATGTGCCCAGCCTGGTGAGTGGGTAGAGTAGCCAAAAGATTAACATGAGAGAGAGAGAGAGAGAGAGAGAGAAGGCACGTGCCTTCAAACACGTGCGTAGATAAGTGATGTTGCGTTGCGTTGCGTTGGGTTGGGTTGGGTATCATGGTGGAGTATACACGGGTAGAGAATGAAATTCGTCTACCATGATTGTGATGGCAATGTGGTGGTGGAGTGTACACATGGGTAGAGAATGACAATCATCTACCATGGTGTTAATGACACACGATAGAGAGACCAAAGAGACTATCGGGGTGGATGTTGCGTGTTTTGTGTTCTCAAGATGGATTGCACATGGGAAGTAATTGAGAATTGACTGTCGTGTTGAATTCATTTTCTAATAGATAAATTGTTGATGTGGTGAATTAGAAGAAAACGGTACGAGTGGAGATACTGCATGCGTTGTTCTTCTAGTTTTGTTTTTGGTAGGGAGAAGTTGTGAGAATAAGAGAAAAATTGTATGAGTAGGTTTCTTTCATTATCCATAAAAAGTGTACTTCTCCGTCAGTAGTCTGCTGAGCCACTTTAAATTCTTGTTTTCTCTATTGTTCTTGTTATTATGTGTTTGTGTTTTCCCTGTGTGGTATGATTGAGAAATTGATTAATTGTCCCAAAATTAGTATCAGAGAGATGTAGGTGGAAAATTGGATTTTTCCCAACAATAAACAAGGAGTTTCAATGTCAACGTGACCATTTACTCCTTAATTAACAACAATAATTTTAGGAGTTTCTAGTTTAAAATTGACAAAAATATGGACCACGCGAAGTTCCTATTGAACTCCAATTTCTCATTTTTTTCCAACAATCCTCCATATGAATGAAAATTGCATGAGACAATTTTTGTAAGAATTAAAATTGCAACTAAGATCCACAATAACTCTTTTAAAAAGTTTGGGTCCTTTATGTTCAAGTTGAAATTTGAGTTGGCAATTCGAAGGGACCTTTAATCCAATTCCTAAATTGTACATATACCTCAAAACCAATTTTTAGGATATTAAAATAGAAAGGCCTTGCTGTGCAATTTTCATAATTACACAGGTGACCCTCTTCTCCAAACTCAAAGGCTGAAACTGAAAGGCCTGTTGAAATGAAAATCCACCATTGGGTTTCGACTTTCAAGCTCCATGTCCATCACCTTCCTCACATCGGCGCGACAGCTTCATCTTAGAAGGAAGTAAATCCGCCCATGAAGCCTTGAAGTCAGGAAAAACTTTAAAAAAAAATATACAGCAACTCAAACAGATTGGTCGGAGATCTAGCTAGCGCAGCTGTGCTATCTCGACACCGGCTGGATCTGTCATTGTTGTTGAGTCCATTTCTACATCTAAGAAGATACTCTTTTGGAGAATATGTAAATGTTAAAACAAATATGTTAAATTCTCTTCAAGTCTTTCTTATTAGTAATCGATTCTAAATATCTAGAATGGATACTCTTTTGGAGAATATGTTTCGATTTAGCTTCCGTTTGGTAAATGGTTATAAATCAGTTTATAAATCACACAATTTTTCAAATAACTTTTTAACCACATACATTTTCTGTGACGCAAAGCCAGATTTTTCATTTATTTTCAAACTCTAATCCCAACATGTGGCGCACAGTAATTTGCAGAAAAAATTTTATTTTCTTTTTTCATAAGTCAGTGACGTGAACAGCGTCACTTGACTGGGATTTCAAAATTAATTTACTTTAAAATAAAATTCATTCATGAAAAAGTAATGATAATAAAATAACGAGTTTGACAGTTCAAACACAAGACCTCATTCAGTGAGTCCACAACTCACAGGTCGTCACCTAGTGCAGCACTTTCCGTCTCGTCGTCTGAAGATCCACACCAATTCCTTTTTCATTTCTATTATTAACTGAAATATTAGATATGTCTTGGAATGAACATACATTTGCCCAGTGAGTAAAGTATAGTGCACATGTGCTATTGCACATAGACAAGCCAACCTCACATATTCAAAATCCGTGCAAGCTTTACTTATTAAACCAGTCAACTCTATATTTAAGTCAAGTCATATTTTCACATCAAACCATATATCCAAATCAAGTCCAGTCCCAAGTCAAGGTCAAATCAAGTCAATTTAGATTATATGTATTCCGAGTTATATCCAGTCTGGTCAAGTCTATTTCATGTATTTAAATCTAGTCAAATTCACATATTTTAGTCAAGATATTCAAGACTAATATCAATGCATGTATTTTCAAGAGAGCATGACTTTTAATAGGGCCCATATTACAAATCAACTACTATCCCGAGCGCGCACAAGCAAGGAATGTAACCCCGAGTTCAAGCGTAGAGTTTATTCCATGAGTTCTTTTACAAGCGTGGTTTCTATACCACGGATTTCAAGCAGGGAGTCGAAATCCTTGAAATTCATTAACAA
This sequence comes from Ligustrum vulgare, assembly GCA_963555705.1. NCBI lineage: Eukaryota > Viridiplantae > Streptophyta > Magnoliopsida > Lamiales > Oleaceae > Ligustrum > Ligustrum vulgare. Next base: position 1,555,678 of record OY743173.1, read on the forward strand.
TCGTGATCCGGGTACTGGACTCTTGGGCATGTATATCAAGACAAGTAGGATAGAGTGACTCTAATATCAAGAAATTCCTTTATATGCAATGCATAAGGAAAAACATGAAAATCCTTTTAATGCAATGCATAATGAACACATATCACAAAGTAGTATTTAAGATCACATAATCAAGTACAAGTCTAGCCAAGTCAAGTTAAGTCAAGACAAGTTCATATGTTCAGGAGTTACACATAGACAAATTAATCTTACATATTCAAGATAATATTCAAGTGGCGTCAAATTCATATAATCATGTACTATATCTTTTAGCAACTAGATGACATATTATTATTAACTTCAATAAATCAAATGTCACATAAGTAAAACATGAAAACAATACTGGTTAATGTATCATGTATTGATACATGATGAGCAGAACCTGTTTATGAATTCAACATATTGATACTCAATATTTAATATTACTTATTTACATCCAGAATTGTTTATCAATTTTTGAAGACCGCTTTAGAATTCTGTCAATAGGAACCATAATAATTCAAGATATCCCAAGTAATAAAATCCTTGATCATATTTGCAAAAATGATATATACATACATATGTGTGTGTGTGTGTGTGTCTGTGTGATTTTATAACAAGATCATGGTGATATCAAGATAATAATAAGATCACAATAATATCACGATAAAATTAATGACATCATAACTATTATATGAAATTATAATGAGATCACGTAATCAAGTAGGAAAATAAACATACCACTCACCTTAGTCCAGAAGTGCCTAAACGAGGTTTCCTAAATTTTTGCTTCATGCTGTATCGATACATGCAGTTGGTTCAATACTATCAACTGGATTTCTAAGATTTTCTCCATTGTTAACTATTTATTCAAACGAAACTTTAATCAAGAGTATCTTGATCGAGCAGAACTTTATTCAAGAACATGTTATTGCATTTAACAAGTCTTGATTTGAGCATCATTTCAACTTAAAACTCTAGAATTACTTTGAAAGAGGGAAGGAGGGACTATCTTGAGTTTTTCATTAAACTTTTTGTCTAAGTTATGTATGTAATGGAAGGAAGAACAAGAGATTATATATAAAGCATGGATCAAACATAAGCTGGAGGAAATAAGAGCTCACGATTTAAAGTATTTTTTGTTGTCCTAATCCATCCAAACCGAGGCTTATTTATAGATGAGGATGAGTGCACAGATTCTTTAAAGCCTTGGCCATAGGTGATTTGTAGCATGAGGTGTAAGAATGAAAACATGCAAGCATGAGCTGCCTTCTTCCAATTTCGTGATTAATGAAGGATATAAAGATGGATATAGAAGTCTAATGCCATGCAAAACAGGAGGTGGCGCACTCAAACCATGCAAGAAGGTGGTGGCAATTTCTGATTTGAGGAAGGGTGATAAGAATTGAAACATTGCTGGACACATCATGCCCAATCCCATTTCCAACAATTCAGTTTAGCGGGCCATGTTTGAGCTATGATTCGAGGTATCAAACGACACCAAAATCATGAGTTCTTAGAATCATTTTGAAGTACTCACAAAGCACTTTAACATGCAATTTATGATGCAATAAATGGATAACTGAAGAGGAAGTTATAACCTTCCGAAGTTGGTCACTTAAAACTGTTTTCGGGTTACCCTTTTTACCGTCCTAACTTTAAAAATTCACCGAGGGCTATCAATTGGTTGGAATGACAAACCGTTTTCATATTCTCGAAGGTTCACTCCGAGAACTTGCCGGTATATATATCACATGTAATCAAAATGAGGTCGGGAGTGATCAAATGAATCTATGGAAGATAGGCATAAAAATATATTTTTATCGTAACTTTTATTATTTAATATTTTCGTTTTTCTCCCGTTAAATCCCGTTTCTCTTCCAAAATAATTACATAAATTATAAAACATTTTTATTACATCATAATGATAGTAAATGACGTCAAAAATTTCAGATTGTTACATTTTCTCTCTACTTTTCAACATACATCAAAATCATAAATAAATCAGTTTATAAACTATTATAGTGTTATCAAACAGAAGCTAATTACAAAATCAACATCGATAAGGTTCAACACGTATTTCTTGTTTTACTAATTTATCTTCTTAAAATTGATCAAGATGAGTTTCTGTTACTGCAATTTTTATTTTATTTTAACTCAAATTTCTTAATATCGGTTATCAAACATACTCAATATTACCAATACTTTAAAGAATGAAATTTCTCAGCTAAAAGTTCGCAAATTAACCTTTCTTTATATGCCTTTATATTTAGACCCTGATTGGTTTATGATAAATTTAACAATTTTTTTCTCAAATTCATTTTCAACAATATATTTTTTTGAGACCCACCACTTTACACTCTTTTTAACAACTTTTCAATCATACATTCAAAGATTTTTCCAATTTCTCATACACCAAACATGCTTCTAATACTCAACTTTAGTTAGTCCTTGTTGTATTATCTCTCGAAGTAATATTAACATTTAGACCTTGTTTACTCCCACTTTTTTTTTTTCAACTTTTCCTTAAAATTCTTTTTTAACCATACATTTTTATGAGATCCACCAATATTTATACTTTTCAACCATGCAATCTCCAAAAAACTCAAAATTTTCATAAATTTCTCAAAACTACCTAGACCAACCAAACAGGCACTTATTCTTTTCTCAGGGTACTCTTGCACACAAATTGTGAATCATGTTAGTGCAGTCCGATGCTATTTTTGTATAAGCTTGAGAGTTGCATTAAAGTCACTGTTATTTTTCTGGAGTTTCCATGTGAATGTTTTCTAGACACGACATGCCCTGATTAATATTTTTTTATCCTTTGCTTGGTTAATTTCTTCCCGCTTTACTGGCCTTGATTACTTGACTAACTAGGGTTCCTCTAATTTGTAAGATTTGCTAATCCACTCTATGATCTCCAGTACTTAAGGAACTCTGAGTTACCAATGATCCTAATAATGTGAATAGTGATGAGTTTTGAGCCTCACTCCCATATCTTTTTCAACAAGCCATGTGCTCTTAAGTCTTATCAATCAAGAGAGAGAAAAACTAATGGCCTATCAAATGTAAAGAGTTCACATAACTATGCATGCAGCTGATACGTACTGATTAATATTTATTAATTTATTTTACAAGCAACATCCACTCTACCAACTCCAAAAGTAATTTGTTACTGATCATTAATATTCTTGGTATTTTCTTTGTCATCTAATATATATTCAATGAATGACTGTATATCTATTTTTAATTACAAATTAGTAAAATTTTCCATGCTTCTTAATCTGAACCATCAATTGCTGACAGAGATGAATGGAATTGGTTTTAGATATTGTGGCTCTGCGTAAATCCATAAGCATTTCTTCCTTCCCTGTTATAAGAGAGACAGAAATTTTATAATTAAGAGTGTATATTTATTCCAGGGATTCATTGTGCAAGTATGTTGAACTGACAGTTGATACTTGTGCTGATAAACAAAACAGTGTTGGGAATTAGGACGCAACTAATCCCGCCCAGGATCGATGTGACACAAATAAATTGGACTGAGAAAATATAAATACGCAAAAATAAAATGCAAATACGAAACACAAAGATTTACGTGGTTCAGCAATTTGCCTACGTCCACGGACCCACACCAATATATTTCACTAACTCGAAAAATGAGGAGTACAAAAATACTACACTGTATTTTTATCTGTCTACACAAAGACTATTCTCTCCAACTCACTTTTCTCTCCACACAAGAAAATATCTTGTGTTTATACTTTCTCTCTCTCTTGAGTTTGTATTGATTTTGGTGTGTATCTTACTGCAAATGAAGGCTCAATATATAGGCAGAAATCTCGTCCAACTTTCAATTAGTGACCATTAATAAAATTGCCTCCACAACTTTTGTCTGCCAACAAAATAATAATGATGGCCTCCACAAATTTTGTCTGCCAACATATTCTCCACTATCTAACAATCTCCCACTTGGAGACTAATGTGGCTTCACCTGAGACACCTCCTCCTTGCAATTCCTTGAAATATGGTGTGAGTCATTTCCTTTGTCTTCACTTCAGAAGACCAATTGAAGCTGAGCACAGCTCCAATTTTTCCTTTGTTACTGTCTTGGTCATCATGTCGGCTGGGTTCTTACTACCCTGGATCTTCTCTAATATTAATATTTCATCCTCCAAAAGAGACCTGATGAAATGATAACGGAGTCCAATGTGCTTGGTTCTAGAATGAAATGCTGAATTCTTTGCCAGATGTATCGCACTCTGACTATCACTGTGCAAAACATTCTTTTCCTGACTGAATCCCAATTCTGCCAACAAACCCTGTAACCAGATCATTTCTTTGCTAGCCTCGGTTACTGCCACGTACTCTGCTTCTGTAGTGGATAGAGCAACAATCTTCTGTATCTGCGAAATCCAGCTAACTGCAGTAGTACCTACTGTGAAAACATAACCAGTAGTACTTCGTCTGCGATCTACCTCGCCAGCAAAATCTGCATCTACAAAGCCTTGTAGATTCACCTCACCTCGTCCAAAGCATAAGCATCTATCAGTAGATCCCCGTAGATATCTTAATATCCACTTTACTGCTTCCCAATGCTGTTTTCCTGGATTTGCCATAAACCTGCTCACAACTCCTACTGCATGAGCAATATCTGGTCTGGTACAAACCATGGCATACATCAAACTTCCAATGGCTGAGGCATATGGTATTTTAGCCATGAAGTTTATCTCGTCCTCTGTCTTAGGACTCTGATCACTAGATAGACGAAAGTGATTAGCTAGTGGCGTGCTGACAGCCTTCGCATTGCACATGTTAAATCTCTGCAGAACTTGACTAATGTACTTGGCCTGAGATAACTGCAAGATACCCTTCTGCTTATCTCTGAAAATCCTCATTCCGAGAATCTGCTTCGCTGCACCCAAGTCCTTCATTTCGAATTCTGCTGATAGCTGCATCTTTAACTTCTTGATTTCGTCCATATCTGAGCCTGCTACTAACATATCATCGACATAAAGTAGCAAAATTATATAACTGGACTCGAATCTCCTGAAGTAGCAACAATGGTCAGCATTACATTTGAAGTAGCCATTTTTCTGCATAAATCCGTCGAACTTCTTGTACCACTGTCTCGGGGCTTGCTTTAAGCCATACAGGCTCTTCTTCAATTTGCAAACGAGCTTCTCCTTTCCTTTGACTGAGAAGCCTTCTGGCTGTTGCATATATATTTCCTCCTCAAGGTCACCATGAAGGAAAGCAGTTTTCACATCTAACTGCTCCAAGTGCAAACCCTCTGCTGCAACAATACTCAAGACTGATCTGATTGTTGTCAGCTTCACAACTGGCGAAAATATTTCCGTGTAGTCAATTCCTTCTTTCTGCTGGAAACCTTTGACCACCAACCTCGCCTTGTATCTCTTTGATCCATCATGTTCCTCCTTGATTCTGTACACCCACTTATTGTGTAGAGCTCTCTTTCCTGTAGGTAACTCAGCTAGTTCCCACGTCTGGTTAGAGATGAGAGATTTTATCTCATCTTTCATTGCAAGCTCCCACTTGCCAGAATCACCGACCTGACATGCCTCATGATAGCATTCAGGTTCACCTGCATCAGTAAGTAACATGTAACTCATGTACTTTCTATTTGGAACATGAGGTCTGGTTGACCTTCTAAGAACAGGGACTGGAGACTGTGATGCATCAGTCTCTAGAACAGGCTCCTGTAACTGCAGATCCTCCTCTGTCTGCTGCGACGTACTACTTTCTGGAGCATCATCCAACTCAACATATGTTGGATCATCATGTACTGTGTCATCGGACTGCACTGCATTTCTGTCCTTGTACATAACCTTCTCGTTGAATATGACATCCCTGCTTCTGATGACCTTTCTCTTCTGGTCATCCCATAAGCGGTAGCCGAACTCATCTCCGCCATATCCAATGAATGTGCACTTTAGTGATTTGGGGTCTAGCTTGCCCCTTGCCTGATCACTTATATGTGCATATGCGACACATCCAAAAACTTTCACGTGGGAAAGTTTTATTTCTTTTCCGCTCCATACTTCCTCCGGTATCCTGTACTCCAACGGTACCGAGGGTACTCGATTGATCAAGTACACCGCTGTGTTGACTGCTTCTGCCCAAAACTGTTTGGGCAAGCCTGCATGTAACCTCATGCTTCTGGCTCTCTCCGTTAATGTCCGGTTCATACGTTCTGCAACTCCATTTTGCTGTGGAGTCCCTGGCAACGTCCTCTCCATTTTGATGCCATTCTGGTAACAGAACTTTTTGAACGCCATATCCGTATATTCTCCTCCGTTGTCGGACCTCAGCTTCTTTACTCGCAATCCTGTTTCATTTTCCACCATGGCTTTCCACTTCTTGAACACATCGAATACTTCGGACTTGTGTCTCAAGAAATAAACCCACACTTTTATCGAGTGGTCATCAATGAAAGTCACAAAGTATGACTTTCCGCCAATAGATGAAACTGCGGTTGGTCCCCAGACGTCTGTATGGACTAACTCAAGTTTCTCTTGCTTCCGAGTTCTGCCACTAGTGTTGAAACTCACCCTGGTCTGCTTCCCAAAGATGCAACTCTCGCATAAGTCTATATCAGTAGACTGAAGCTCTGGTAGTTTCCCCTTTGCATGCATATACTTGAGTCCCTTCTGACTCATATGCCCAAGTCTCTGGTGCCACAAGTTTGGGCCCTCCTTGCTTTCAGCAACTGCAATTGTCACACAAGCATCCGTCGTTGTGTAAAGGGTGCCAGTATCCTTGCCTCGAGCGATAATCATGGCGCCCTTGGTGATCTTCCAGTTATCACCAGAGAAGGTGGTGACATGTCCTTCTCCCGACAATTGCTTGACGGAGATCAAGTTCTTCCTCAATTCTGGAATATGTCTCACGTCCTTCAGCTTCCACACAGATCCATTGATCTTGATCTGTACATCACCTTTTCCGACCACGCCACACGGTTGATCATTACCGAGATATACTCTGCCAAAATCACCCCGCGTATAGTTTACAAAAAACTCCTTGTTTGAGGTAGCATGAAAAGATGCTCCGGAATCAATCACCCAGTATTCCGTTTTTCTCTCCAAAGAGCATATCAAAGCATCATCCCCTTCCTCTTCCACAACATTAACCTCCGTCCTGTTCTCCTTTTCTTTTGGAGGTGTTGGACACTGGTTTTTGTAATGACCGGTCTTGCCACACTTCCAACATTCCACAACCTTTGTCTTGTTAGGATTGTTTGGATTTCTGGACCTCGATCTACCACTTCTGAATTTTCCGTTGCCCCGCCCATTTCCTCTGTTAGAACTCCTGCCTCTGCTTTCCACGTTCAAAGCCGATCCTGAAGTTGAGACACCTTCTGACTGTCGTCTGATCTCCTCCGTTAAGATCATGCTTACAACATCATCGAACTTCAATTTTGACTTTCCGGCAGAGCCACTAATTGCTGTGACTGTACCATTCCAGCTGTCTGGCAACTGCCCAAGAATCAACAGAGCTCGAACTTCATCACTAAAAGTGATTTCGACTGTGTTTAGCTGGTCCGTCACTTCATTGAATTCATTTAGGTGCTCCCCAAATCTTCCGCCTTCGGCCATCTTCATATTGAACAACTTTTTAATTAAGTGGACTTTATTTGCTGTAGATGGCTGTTCGTACATGCTAGAGAGGGCTGCCATGAGAGACTCTGTCGTCTTCTCATTTTTTATGTTGAAGGCCACTGATTTTGACAGCGTCAGCCTGATTGTGCCGAGTGCTTTTCGATCAAGCAACTCCCAATCCCCCTGGCTTATATCTTCTGGCTTTTCTTTTAGTGGCTTGTATAGATCCGTCTGGTACAAATAGTCCTCCATTTGCATTTTCCAAAATCCAAAATTTGAACCATCAAATTTATCAATTTTGGATATTTTCTCATCTGTCGACATTGCTCCCACTCGATCACAAAACAGTCTAAAGAAATCTTTTCTGATGTGGAAGATCAGTCAAAGCTGCAACCACAGAGCATACTAAGAATTTCAAAAGATTTTAATGAGCCAAGGCTCTGATACCAATTGTTGGGAATTAGGACGCAACTAATCCCGCCCAGGATCGATGTGACACAAATAAATTGGACTGAGAAAATATAAATACGCAAAAATAAAATGCAAATACGAAACACAAAGATTTACGTGGTTCAGCAATTTGCCTACGTCCACGGACCCACACCAATATATTTCACTAACTCGAAAAATGAGGAGTACAAAAATACTACACTGTATTTTTATCTGTCTACACAAAGACTATTCTCTCCAACTCACTTTTCTCTCCACACAAGAAAATATCTTGTGTTTATACTTTCTCTCTCTCTTGAGTTTGTATTGATTTTGGTGTGTATCTTACTGCAAATGAAGGCTCAATATATAGGCAGAAATCTCGTCCAACTTTCAATTAGTGACCATTAATAAAATTGCCTCCACAACTTTTGTCTGCCAACAAAATAATAATGATGGCCTCCACAAATTTTGTCTGCCAACATATTCTCCACTATCTAACAAACAGATCATTATTCAATTAACTAATAATATATGCTGAAGAGCATATTGAAGAATTTGATATTCTGTCAAGCCATCAATATTCAAAAATTTCATCGCCAGAATTAGAAACTTGAGTTTTTTCTTTTCCTCGTATAAAATATCAGGATAAGAAGGACGAGAATAAAAATTTGCAAGTTTTGAAGAATTTTGGCCTTTCAATTTATTAAATATTTGAAGAGGATTTTATTCATTGAATTGTCTCTCAAGTACTTCTAAAGTATCAATAGTATTAATATTAACTGATAGAGACGTTTTCAAATCCTTTCAGAACTTGGGATCCCCTCGATATTTAGCAGTCTGAGTTAGCTCGAGTAAAATTAAACAAAATTATCAGACATCTGTGTATTTCATTACCTAGAGTCAACCATTGATTATTTCATAAATGAACTATTCAAATTCACGTAATTACTGGAATCGAACACGAAACACAAACAGCAGAAAATGTATGAAATAAAATATATCAGCAAATACCAGTGTTTAGAAATTGGACCGGATCTTTCTGGTTCAATCGGGAAAATCGAGAACTGGCCAAGAAATCAGTTCAGGTCATGGCTTAACCATTTAAAATTCGGACCACAAATCGGGTTTTTTCCTGTTCAACTGGAAAAACCAGAAACTCGTCCGGTTTTAAACCTGATTTTAACATTTTTAGGTTGAATTTTTTTTTTTTTTAAAGTTTTTTTTAAGCTACTTTCTTTCGTATATAATTTTATTTTTTAAATGAGTAAATGTTGGCTTATTTGTAAAATAGCTTATTTTGTAGAAAAATTGTAATTCAAAATAATTTTTAATTTTTTAATTGAAACCAGTTCGACCTGTATCGTTCCGGTCAAATGTTGCCTTTTTTCGAATCGAACTGATTTCCGATTTTCTAAACACTCGCAAAAACATGTTTTGCTCATTCAACTGCAAATATAATACTAAATAACATCCAATATTAGGAAGAGTATAAAATCAAATTACATGCCATAGAACAAAAACTAGAAACTAGTAGTGTGGAAATACAAGATTTTAAAAATGCTAAAGAATTATAAAAGGAGACAAGTTCGGTCCCAGAGTCCCGTACACAGATTTTTTATTCGAATACCAAGAAGAGTCTGAGACCGATTTTTGATTTCGGTTCTTAAATTTTTATTTTTATTTTTGATTCGGGAGGTTCAATTTCGATTAAAAATCAACCACTACGAAGTATCGTCGAGTGGAATTTTCCTTCTATAATTCAGCGCTATTCATCCTTCCATTGCTTCAAATATTTCTTTACAACTCCGGCCTATCATTCGAGAAGATTTTAAGACACTAGCTGCGACTTAAAAAAAGAAAAAAAAATAAAAATGAAGCATACGATATATACACGGTGTTCGCTCGTGGTATGATCGATCAAGCAGTTGCTCTCTCATGAGTAAGAAAATGAGTGGAGTTGGATGAATTGTAGAAGAATTTGACATTCAATAGATTCTTGACTGCAGTTTGTCCTCCCTTTGGCAACACATTTTTAAAACTCCTCATTTTTCTTCCTTTCTTTACTATCTTCTTGTTGCTTATGGACTCGTCATTACTTCCGCACGACTCCTGCAGAATAGATAAGATTATAACTTTAATATGTCTTTTATTATTATTATTCAATTAAACATATTATCATTATAATAATGTTGGGAATTTGGTTGGCGAGGGAGGATAAATTTTACCTTTGATGAAACCGCATCTTCAAAGGAATCATCGATAACTGCATTATATTCGCAACTCAATTAAGAATCAATATATTGTATCTTTTTCGGCGAAAAACAAAAAGAAGAAAATGTGATATGCAATGGCGGAGCTAGGATTGTTTTTTATGGAGGCGGAAAAATGTTGGACGAAGAAATAAATATGTATTATGCATACATCAGTTAGTTATTTATTTATTTATTTATTTATTTATTTTTGAAATTTCTGTATGGTTTCAAAAAATTTTGAAAATATTGTGGGGGCGTTGTCACCTTCTATTCCTTTGTTCCCACACTTCATGTGACACGATTGTTAAGAGATAAAATCTCACGTTGAATAAAAATAAAAATATTGACTAATTTACAAAAGTTTGAGCTATTTCTATTAAAAATGTTTTTAAGATGGAACCCCAAATCTAAATATGATATTAGAGCCCAACAATTCAATCTCAAGATTGTTCTATTCATACGAGCCACCTTTTGAGAAGACACATTAAAGAATAAAATCTCACATAGAATAAAAATAAAAATATTGACCTAAATCTTAACGAGGATATGAAATGACACATGAGAGACGTTATTGCTCCTAAAAAAAAAATATTCCACAATTCATAATCAAAGCAATTTTCGAATATTTCAGCTTACAAGAAACTTTCCAAATTTATTAAAAAAAAAAAAAAAAAAAACTAAAATTATGATTTTTTTAATTTTCGAAACATTTGGCCTCTGTTTGGCCAACATTATTTGGGAAATAATGTGATTTTGAATATTATTTTTAGAGAATGTGTGATTAAAAAATGTTTGAAAAGTCGGGTTTTATTAAGATAGATGATTGAAATTAAATGTTAATAAATTTGATTTTAAAAAAATGGAGGTAATGGACTTGGTAAAGTAGTCAAAGAGTTCAGATATTTAAAAAGACGTTAGCATTTTTAAAAGTTTCCAAGCATTAGTCTATATATATGTACCATAGTTGTTGTCATCTTCCCTGTGGCTGTCATCTTTGACATATACCCGGAAACTGGGTGAACCTGGACCATCATTCCTTAGCATTCTCTCATCATAATCTTCCTCTTCCTCTTCCACATCCTCAAACTCTCCATCTGTCAATTCATCCTCAATCTTGTTAATATTTTCCTTGTCCGAAGCCTCTTCCAACGCGCTTTTACGAGCATCAAAGAACAATGGTTCCTGTTTGGAAGCACTTCCAATATCCTCTATACTAGCATGCATAAGCAGTACTTTCTTGGAATTATGAGTCGAACTAGGATCCATCAAGGGAGCCTGGGAATTCCTACGTAATTTGAAAACCTCCAACTTGTGGAGGAAGAAGGGGCGAAGCCTGGCTGGCGAAGCGACGCCATTGGCATCATACCTTGAAGCGCCACACCCCATTAATTATTACGTATATTAATGGAGAAAATGAGCATGGAGAGAGAGAAAGAGAGGGAGAGAGAGAGCCAAGGGGCTGAAATGGAGGGCAAAGAATGCTGGCAACTCAATGCCAAGAAAATCAAATGCTAATGTATATGAAAGGAACATGTAAAATTTATAATCCTGTTTGTTTAATTACATTACATATGTAGGAGTTGAATTTGCTCCTAATTTTGTGGAAAAGTAAGCTATACTTCAGGAGGATGAATAGCCACAAAAGAATATGCATGTAAAGATTCTATAAATCAACTAAATATATGGCCACGATGTTCTTTCTTGATTATGTATGGATTAGGTCAAAACCGCGATTTTGTTTCAGCCTTTGTTTGATACACATAGTTTTTGAAAAAAAGTTGGATTTTGAAAATCTAATAGTTAAAATGTGGTTTAAAAAATAAAAAATTATGCACTTCACTTTTTTGAATTGAGTACTACAGAAAAAAGTAGTATTTTTTGTGAGATTGTTGTGGAATCAAACAAGGGCTCAATTTAATCAACTTCTTTTTATTTTTTTCAAAATAGTAACCCAAGATTATAATAATATGTTAAATGTTTTGTTGATGCTCTTATCATCGGTTAATGAATGGTACTTTGAACCGTCGAACCGAAAACTGCGATGAACCGAATGAAAATTGTGTGGAAAAAAGGAACTAGTGGGGTAGTGGGGCGGGTATGGTATGGTATGTAAATTCAAAGACCCGATTTTTTGTGGGGTAGGTATGGTAATTATGTCGGTGCCCGAATCGAACTGAATACCCGATTAAAAAAACTGATTTTGGACTAAATTTAAAACTTTAAAAATCCAAAATTAGAGTCTCTATTTAAAAGTCAATTAACCCAACCCATATGACCACATCCTAATCTAAATTCATTAACCCTATGTTTATAATAATCTGAATATCTGATTCATTTATCTACACCCCCTTATTCACTCTCCATTTCGGTAGATGACAATTCTTCACAGATGTCACACACACACCGACCCTAGTCAACTTTTTCTTTTATTTATCAAATAGGAATCAACAATGGCATATGCTGATAACAATATTTGTGGCTAGGAATAATGAAGTATAAAGGTCAATAAACAAAATATTTGTTCTCAAGATCGAGAAATATAATTTATTTTGTCTTTGTATAACGATACTGTAATATACTAATATTGTTATACTCTTAATATTATTTACTAAATTCATATTTTGAATTTGAGAATTTTGATATTGTTTGCAAAATTCACTTAGTATTGTCATGTTGCTTTTTTTAAGAAACTGTTTTTTTTTCAATTGGACTTACAAAAATTAATTTACATTTAAGTGGTTATTAAACGCACCAAACCGAGAAACGCACCGAAACCACACTGACTCGACTTAGGCGATTATGGGGTGGTTATGGTATGAGAAAAAATTTGTTGTTCAGTTATGGTTTTGGACAACCTGACCGTCACTAGTACAGAACGACTCATTTGCGTCGGTTGTAGAGGTGATGTATATGACGCAGACGCGTAAAGTCAAGACTTTACGCTTCGGTTGTAAAAATTGATGCCTAAAGGTGTCAGTTGTAATATTACAACTGACGCCTAAAGTCGACTTTAGGATATTACAGCCGACGCCTAAAGTCTTTTTTTGTGTGCGGAGGAAGCACCATATTTCTTTCATCCATTCCGCTACAATAGAAATTCAATAATTCAAATATTGCAATTTATCCATTTACTAACTAAAAATCAACAATACAAAATTAAATCAATAACTAGTTGAAAAAAAAAAAAAAAAAAAACACACACACACATATATATATATACACAAAATTAACTAAATATATTAATTAACACACATACACAGAGAAAATATATAAACATATATACATTAAATATAATACATATATTTACATATTATTTACATTCATTATACATACATAAATATTATTACATATAATTACATACATTATATATATTACATACATTATATATATACATATAGATACAAACACATGTATATAAAGAGGGAGGTGAATCTCTTACGAGGTGGGAGGGAGGAGGCCAGGGGGCAGCGGCGGTGGTGGAGGCTCGCGGCAGTGGTGTATGTGCGAGTCCTGTGGTTCGGGTGAGAGAAAGAGCTAAAGAACGAGGGGAGGAATGTGGTGATGAGTGTTGCCGGGAAATGGTGGTGGTGGCAGTGGCGACGACACAGGCGTAGTGCAGTGGTTCGAGTGAGAGAGAAATAAAGAGAGAGGCGGAAAGAAATCGAGTAGTGAAAAAAATAAAGATGATCTGTGCGTTTTGCTAATAAGTACATAGAGGAATAGGCGTCGGTTCTTGAAGAACCGATGCCTATTCTCTGGTTTTACGCGTCGGTTCTTGAATAACCGACGTGTATTCTTTAGCATTAAACTTTACGCGTCGGTTGTATTGTAAAATTACAACCGAAGCGCATTCTTCGATTATATTTACAAAAATGCCACCGTCCTTTTATAGGCGTCGATTTTACTAAAAATCGACGTACATTCCTCATTTTTTTGTTAGATTGCTTATCATTAAATACTTTATGAGTAATTAAAAAGTAATGAAATAAGATAAATTATTATTTAAAAATCTCTTGAAAATATATTTTGTTTACTTTTGGATTAATTTTCTCGTAGAAAGTACGTAAATGGTGGAAAAAGAATTAGGTGGAATTCTGTCTGTATTTTATTTTATATTTTCATTTTCGAAATTTTTTTGTGTTTCCTATTTTTATTTTTGTTTTCAAATTTGTTGAAAACGCGTTTGATTTGTCATTTCTAAAAACTGTTTTTGAAAATAAAAAGCTAGAAAACACGTTCTTTTTTAAATTTTGTCGAATACTACTTAAATTATGTTTAATTTATTTGCTTGCGGAATACTACTAACTCAAACTCAAATTTTCTTTCACAATACACTGAAAACGTGGTTATCTGCAACACACTATTGTGAGCAATAAGAATCTATATTAACACAGGTTCGGGATTTGAGGAAGCTCTGGTTTTATTAAAATCCAGAAAATACAAGTTCTTTTAAAACCACCGAGTCCATTTATCAAGACATTTTTTGAAATATAACAACAATAATTCACACTTAATTTTTTTTGTAATATTGATATTGAATTCAATAAAACTTTATTTTATATTTAGTTTCAAGTTAGGATAATTCTCCAAAAAAAAAAAAAAAAAATTATTATTTAGGCTTAGTTCCAAGTTAAGATAATTCTAAAAAAAAAAATCTTTATTTTAAACTTTGTTCCAAGTTATGATATTTCTTAAAAAAAAATAATAATAAATAAAATCAATCCCAAAACGTATTTTTCGCATTTTGAACATTTTTTGTTGAAATACACTCAAAACGCCCAAAACGAGGTTTTGGACGTTTTGTGTTTTGTTTACAATTTTTTTTTCCAAAATATGTTTTCGAAAATGGTAAAGAGAACACATTTTTAGTGTTTTCAAAAATAAAAACAGAAAACGGCCTCAAAATAGCAAAGAGAACAGGACCTTAACCTTTGTCTCACATATGAAAATGACCAAACTCAAGATCACTTTATATAACTATACTTTGAGAGGTTGTAATGTGTACTAGCATAGAAGCTCTTTTCACGTGCGCAAAGGAGGTGCAAATATTCGACCTTTGAGCTTGTGTTCAGAATCATATGGAACAACGTCCACACCTAGTCATGCTTGAACCTGTGTCGTTTATAGTCATTAGGTAGAAGAACCATGTCACTCATTACTCGTCGCATCAGCATGTTTTCCATTTTTCAGGCTGGATTTTTTATGGTAATTTCCAAGAGACCGCAGGTCGAGCCACGCGTTAATACAACTCATGATAATTATCCGTCCATCCGGGAGAGATAGGTTAGTGCGGCCAAAATATGTCCCATCAAACATGAAAAGTTTGTTGTTTTTGAGGAGTTACATGTGCATCGCCGAAATTCTGATGCTTCTTGGAATGGAAGTCATTCGCCCTCGTGGAAAGTGCAGACGAAATTTGGGACATCGCTAGACCGGAATGGACTTATACTATTAAATTTTAATACATTTTTTTCTCTCTTACTATCAATTATACATTTTTTAATAAAATAATGTTATAATTTTTTCTCTCTTATTTTAAATCACACATTCTTCGAAAAATCATTATTTCAAAATACATTTTTTCAAATAATTTGATTATAGTGAGGTCAAACAAGAGAACAATGAAAGTGACCATTTCTGCTGGCATAATAGTAGGTAGGAAGCTAGTATAGGAAGAATTTGGTATAAATTTGTTGCTAAGGTAGATGAAACGTAAGAACTGTAACATTACTCAGCAAAAAAAAAAAAAAGTGTACGAGTAGCATGATTATTTATATATTTATTACAACCTTAAATTATGCAGAAACAACATAGTATCAGTTCTTGATGAATACTTTTAATATAGTCAGAATTCCAGCTTGGGAAAAGGAGTGCCTCCGGGGATTGCATCAAAACTTAAAGAAGATGATGTAAATTAGGGACATTTTCAGGCAAGAAACATGGAAAGAACAGAAAAATTACTTGACGTCTTGATTCTCTGTTACGGATTCACTTTCAATCTTAAAAAAATAAAAATAAAAAATAAAAAAATAGTGCAGTGCAAAATTTTAGTATATTATTTGCTTGCTACTTCTCCCTCCTTGTAATTATTTATTCACGAAAATTAAGTTCCTTTTGTTGGGTTTTTTATCCAAAATAGTTAATGGGCCAAATTTATTATTTTGGAGTAATTGAAGTTGACCCATTATTATATCAATAGAAAGTTCCAGCCCATGTCAATTATAGAATGGAACTTGGAGGACCATTATTGCAATATTGGTTTAAGGGTTTTAGACTTTTCTTACAAACAAAAGGCTGGGAACATATACAATACAGAGACAAAGGCTAGCTAGAAGAATATACGCAGCAGCTGGAGTAAACTTTCTGGCCATTTTTCTTCTCTACACGCACAGCCAGCAATAATGAACTAAAAGGAGCCTTTTATCTTGTTTTATTTTAAAGAAAAAAGTGTTGTTATTGATGGGTTCTCTTCTTCAAGATTTGGGATTGTCTAAGTATTATCTTAAAATTGTTTATGTACTATTTATTCTCCATTATTGTTATGGTTAGGTTTCATCTATTGTATTAGATAATATATATTGTAGTTGCCAAGATTAATTCTTGAATGTGTGTGTAATGGCTACCTCTAGATTTAGGGCAAAATTCTAGGAAAGAAAATTATTGTATTCCTATTATTTAGTAATAGTGAAATTGTCAGTTTGCCCTGTCGATTTTTCCTTCTTATTGGAGGCTTTTACGATGTTAAATATTTATTGGTGTTATCGCATTGTTATTTAGTATTTCAATATTCTATTGTTTGGATTGGTTTGTCGAGTTGTTGATTTTCTATTTTAATCACAAGGAGTTTGGGGAAAATATTTAGTGTTGCTCCTTATGTTGTAAATTCTAGTAGTCGAATTTCCCAACAGTGGTATCAGAGCTAAAGGTCTGAACTCTGGGATTATTGCAAAGATGATGATGTGTTCTAAGTTTGAGGTAGAGCGATTTGACGGAAAGAATAATTTTAATAATTGAAAAAGTACAGTTGAAGATTTTCTCGTACAACAGGGACTTTACAAAGCTTTGTAGGGTAAGAGGCCAGAAGGAATGAAAGATGCAGATTGGGAAGAGCTTGAAGCGAAGACCGTGAGTACAATCAGATTTTCTCTTCCACCCGAGGTAAAGTATAGTGTTTTAAATGATAAATCTAGTTCTAAGTTATGGAAAATACTGGAAGATTTATATATGTCTAAGTCTCTAACTAATAGGTTTTATTTGAAGAAATAATTATATGAGTTGAAAGTGCGTGATGATGATGATGTTGATGTTAGAGACCATTTGAATAAGTTTAATAAGTGCGTGACTGAGTTGTTGAATGTGGATGTTAAAATTAAGGATGAAGATAAGGCTATTATTTTATTGTCTTCCTTGCTCAAATCATATGAGACGTTGGTAACCATATTGTTGGTTAGTAAATCTACTTTGACGGTGAACGAGGTTTCGACTGCTTTATTAGAGACATCCAACATGAAGAAACCATGTGGTAATGTGAATGGTGATCGGTTCTGTTGACTACTTCTGGTAATAGGTATGGTAGAGGTGAATGGGGAGGAAGAAATTATGGTCAAATGGATCGTTCTCAATCTCGTCTAAGGAGAGAAATAGAGTGCTATTATTGTCACAAGAAGAGTCACGTTAGAAGAGATTGTGAATAATTGACTAAATATCTTGAATCGAGGAGAAAAGATAAAGAAATCTTAGAGAATTCAGATTCTACAAATGTGGTGGAGGAAAATTATGATCATGGAGATATTTTATGTGTTGCTAATTATGAGAGTCTAGTTAGTGATTGGTTTCTAGATTCTGGATATTTTTATCACATGTGTCCAAATGCAGATTGGTTTGAGAATTATAAGTCATTGATGAGCATCATGTTTTTGTGGTTGATAATTAAAAATTCAAAAACAAGGGTTCAGGTATTGTGAATGTGAAGATGTTTGATGAGGTGGTGAGAAAAATAAAAGGTGTATTGCATATCCCAGGATTGAAGCGGAGTTTAATATCGTTGGTAGCATTGGACACATTCGGTTATGAATATTCTGCTAGAGTTTGTGTGATAATTGTGAAGAAAAATTGTGTGTCAATAATTAGAGGTGAAAAAGTTGGTAATTTGTATAAGCTAATAGGGAAGACAATTTTAGGTGGAGCTGTTCGGTTGGAGTCGCACCAGGGAAGTCTTCTACTATTACTAAATTAGTTTGTGAAGTGACAAAGATGGAATCTGTGGCCAATGATGCGAAAGTTGAGAAAAGTAGTTAAAAGATGTCAAAATAAAAGGTGACGTTCCATAAATCTTTGAATACTGTTCATACTTATTAAAATTTTGGGTCAATATGGATATTATTAAATTTTTTATCCAAAATAATTTATGGACCAAATTTTTTATTTTGGAGTAATTGAAGTTAGCCCATTATTATATTAATAGAAAATTCCAGCCAATGTCAATTATAGAATGGAACTTGGAGGACCATTGTTGCAATATTGGTTTAAAGGGTTTTTTACTTTTCCTACAAACGAAAGACTGGGAACATATACAATACAAGACGGAGGCTAAAAGAATATACGCAGCAGGTGGAGGAAACTTGGCCATTTTTCTTCTCTACACGCACAACCAACAATAATGATTTAAAATGTGTCATTTATCTTGATTTTTTTGGAAGAAGAAAATATTTTTATTAATGGGTTCTCTTCTTCAAGATTTGGGATTACCTAAGTATTATTATCTTAGAATAGTTTATGTGCTACTTATTCTCCATTATTGTTGTTATTTTTGTTGTTGGATTACATCTATTGTATTAGATGATGTATATTGTGGTTGTCAGGATTAATTTTTAAATGTGTGTATTGGGTTACCTCTAGATTTAGGGCACAAATTTAGGGAAGAAATTATTGTATTCCTATTTACTTGGTAATGGTGGAATTGTTGATTTGCTCTGTCGATTTTTCCTTCTCATTAAAGGGTTTTATGACGTTACATAATTATTGGTGTTATCGCATTGTTATTTAGTATTTCAGTATTCTACTGTTTGGATTGACTTGTCGAGTTGCTGATTTCCTATTTTAATCACACGGAGTTTGAGAAAAATATTTAGTGTTGTTACTTGTGTTGGCAATTCTTGTAGTCAAATTTCACATCACCTTTTAATTCATAGAAAAAGTTACAGGTTCATTAAAAGAATTAGGTTCTGATACTTTATCTATTACCAGTACATTAAACTTCAAATGTAATATGAATAGAAATTGTATACAAGTTGATGACTTTGCAAATGCAAGCATTTTGATTTCAATTCTGAAAGTACATTATGCATTGTAGTCATCACTGGATCTGGATGCATTTGAAGAGAACTCGGTAAGAACACTAGAACCAGAACATACAGAAGAAGAAGAAGAATCCGAATCCGAATCCGAATCCTCGGACGATGTTTCAACCGTCGTGAAATCATGTAAACTGGAGCTACCAATGCCATCAGCATTGTTTCTTCTTTTGTCAAAAAATATATGACACAAAACCCAATTTCCAATTTGGGTCAAGGAATCCTGCAAAAGATTGATTATTATAGAATCTTAAAATAATAAGACCCTCCAAACTAGAATTGCCTTATATATATAGATAGCATGACTAGATATTGTTAAGGATTAAGCCAAATTGCAAAATGTCCTCAAGCCCCAAAGCCAATTTTATAAATTGGGCCTTCGATTATTAATTTTTCCCATTCGTGAGAGTTTTAAGAATTAAATCTGTTAATTTAACAAAAAAACAACAGCAAAATGTCATATTCAAAATATTTATATTACAATCCAATAACAAGGTCAAAGTTTTTTCAAAATAAACATGTAAATACTACCCACTTTGAAGTTCTAGAGGCTAAAATATTGATCAATTTTTGTAATCTATTTGTTCAAACATTTCCAATTCTAACAATGTTATGGGTTGGGTAGTAAAAAAGGGTTTTGGCTAGTTAGGTTTGGGCAGTTAATTTGCCCAAATTTTCTAGAAAATCATATCAACGTAACATTGGACCCTCAATGTTTCGGGCATGATCGTATTCCCTATCCCCGGAGTACTAGGCCCTGTTTAGTGGCGACTAAAATTGAATTTTAATTAGTAGATTTTAAGTATGTTAGGATAGAATTTTTTTCATTGGACACCCAAACTGGAGACCTTTTTGCCTGCAGGTTTTTGTAGGCTATTTGAAAAGATGTATAGGTTTTAACAAGTGGCAATTTTAATTGGAAGAAATAAGGCAGCATTTGAATTGCAAAATTTTCTATGGAAAAGAAATGATTTTCCCACTTTCTTTTGTTTGATTTGCAAGATTTTTCCTAGAATTCCATTTTCATTTTTGGATTTCACGCGCTGATTTGTCCTCTTTTTAAGGAATTCCTTTTCCTAGCAATGTAGTAGAATTGATTTTCTAGGCAAAATCTTTATCAATTTTCGTCCTGTTTGATCAATTATGTTGTCGTTAATTGATTTATTTATTTTTTCAAAAATTAACATTATTATTATCAAGTACAAATGTATGAAAATTTTTAAAAAATATATTTTTTGATTAAAATAACTAAATTTTGCTTTATTTGTCATGAAAAATAACGTCAATCAAACAACAAAAGTTGAAAAATTTCTCACTTTTTCCACATAGAAAATTAAACCAATCAAACACATAAAGCATTTAATTCCTAGAAATTCAATTCCATTGAATTCAATTCCTTAGAATTTATTTTCTTTTCACCCAAATTTCACGCTCGCTATCAAACGGAGCCTAAATGTTAGATAGTACCGCAAATAGGAAGAAAAAACATATGTCAATGTATAAATATTAGAATTTCTAGTCAAAGGTTGTTGGCTGTATAAACACTGATCCCTCCTACTAAGTGGACAGAGATGTGACCTTCTATGGCTTGTGTGCAACCTATTATAAACCAAAAAAAAAAAAAAGATTTCCCGAACAAATACTTTGATAGAAGTTCATGAAATTTGTGATAGAAAAATTGTGGATCTTATGATATATGTAGTTAAATTTAAGTGTTGACTTTAACTTGGATTATAATATGAATTTTAATACCTGGGGCTATATATAGGTAAGCACCTTTAGCTTAGGCGAGGCGGAGCCACCCTCCTAAAATTAACTTTGTTATGTTGCTATCTTCATTTTCAATAAACGTACAACCTAGCTATAGTAGTCTATCACAAACCTTGAATTAATTAATGTGAGAAAAATATTAGCAACACCTAAAACATGTGTATGTCATCTATATATTCTTGATCCCAGAATACACACTAAAATGTTCCATATGTAATATTGGGTATCCATGAATCACAGTAAAAATTACCTGAGAATTTATCCTCTGTGTGTTTCCCACACGGGCAATGTGATATTCGTGCATGACCCAATCAGTTCTTGAATTATCTTGCGAGTTCTTTCCCTTATAGAATAGGAACGTCTTCTTAATTCCCACTATTGGCATCCATTTCGAACACGTTATTTGTTTGTCTAACCCAATCGCCTTCCAGTAACCAGAACTAGTCACTCGACTCATCGGGTTTCCATTTTCCTTGTTGCTGAACAAGTACTTGTCCTGCTCCGAATCATCTGCATATATTATATAGAGCGTGTTTGGTATTGTTTAAAAAATGTTTTTTTTGAAATAAATAGTGATTTTTAGGAGAATGAATGGTTGAAATTTGATTGAAAAGTCAAATATTGTGGGTTTAACTTTTAATGAACGGTGAGATTTAATATTGTAGAAAAAAATGAAATTTTTAATGAATTTCAAACGATGGCATGGTAAAGTTTGCCAATTAGCTATAATACACTTGCTAGACATCACGTACGAGAAACGACAAACCTGGCAATTCACACGGGTCAAATTCGCAAATGCAGATTTCTGGAATTACTGAAGCTGGCAAAGGAATTGAAAATATTTTACGCGCCAAGTACTGGAAAACTATCTCTTCATCAGTAGGCTCGAACCGAAACCCTAGTGGCAATTTACTCACTCCATCTTTAACAAAATTCAGCTTGTCTCTTGCAGACATTCTAGGCTATTCAATTGATCCCTCTCTGTGTGACTTTTGTGTGTGTGTGTGTGTGAGAGAGAGAGAGAGAGAGAGAAAGAGAGTTGAAACATGCAAGAGGGTTTTCCTTGGAGATGGCTTTTTATAGTAATGATAGGGTTTCTATTTCTTCTAGTTAAATGTTTCATTGGCCAAAAACTTTGCAACACGCCACTACTTGCTCACCAAACTTATTAAAGCGTCTCGTTAGCCACTCAACTTTCCTTTATCATTGTCCATTACTCACCCGGTGGACGCCGTTTGATTTAATGCTGACATGGAGGATGGAAATATGATCTAGCCAGTTAACTCCTTCCAAATGTTTAATAAGTTTGCCAACTCAACACCATGTCATCGCCACATCGACACTACCCTTTACCTCAAATGAGTCTATTACCAATTAAAATTTTAAAACACAAACCTTAAACATGAATTATCCAAAATTCCCAAATCAACTATCGAAGCTCCATTTTCAAATCCCGGAAATTAAGTCGATATTCGAAACCCTAATCCACAAATCTAGAAAATCAATTATTGAAGCTCAATCCTGCCGTTGTTTTGATTTATTAAAAAAATCATTTCCTTAAAGAGTTTCTCTTGGGGAATAACAATTTTTCCAGAGAAGTTCCAGTCTTTAACAAATCTTAGCAACTGTGTTTTTCTTGATTTAAGCATAAATAGTTTTGGAGGGAGTAATTCTAGAGGGAAATTAATTTTAAACATTTTAAAGTGACATTGTGATGTGTCACTTTTTTATTGGGTGATGATTCATTTAGTGATAACTTCATTATTTAATGCACATCATCCAATGAGAAATTGACATATCACAATGTCACTTTAAAATGTTGAAAATGAATATCTCTTTAGAATTATTGTTTTGGAGGAGATATAAAAGATATTTTTGGGCGATTGGTGCAGGTGAAATTTCTCTTGTTGCGTATAAATTCATAGACTAAAGGGCTATCCAACTGCCCAACATTACACGGTTGGGCTTGAGTTTCTACAATTTCTTCGGTCCATATTGCCCGTGGAAATTTCCAGGATGACAAGTTTGAGATTGAAGTCGTGTTCAGTTGATGAAATGGAGTTGACTTGGTACTTGCCAAATCACATTTCCGTCCTCCATGTGAGCATTAAATGAAACGACATCCACCCGGTGAGTATGAACAAAAACGTAGCAAAATTCGATGGCGAATGGAATGGTTTCGTAAGTTTGGTGAGTAAACTGAAACATGGTGTAAAGTTCGGTGGCATATTTGATGTTGTTTAAAAAGATTATTTGAAATGAATAGTAATTTTTAGGAGAATGTGTAGTTAAAAAAAAAATAAGAAGTCTTTTATGAGTTTATATATAATATTATTTTATGATAAATGTGTGGTTCACAAGAAGAGAGAAATAGAAATGTGTCAAAAATTTAGAGAGAGCAAAAAAGGGGCTAAACTTGCCCATTCTCGCAGCATGTTTTACTGATATAAGAAATAAATAAAGTACAATTTAGGAGGGAATCGAGGCTCATCTCAATAACTACAAGCTTAAATATTTGACAGATCATGATCGATGTCTAGCTTTTTGCCATTTGAGGATTGACATAAATTATTCCATTAATTTAAATAAATAAAAAGAAAGAAACACTTTATATATATATATGTAGAAACACACACATGACATGACTCACGCTTCTATAAAGGTTGCTTCAGTGGCACAATTTCTATAAAATCTTTTTATTACTTTGATTTTCTTATTGGTCATATTTTCTAGACAAAAAGTCAAGATTTACTTCATGGAGAAGTAATTATGAAAATAAAGTTTGACAAAATAACTTGAAAGTGGACTTTACTTTTAGGTAGGCACATCCAAACATGCAACCAATGATTTAGCTTTTGTTTGGTAATAGTATTATAGTGATTTATAAACTAATTTATTTATAATTTTGAGGTAAAATATGTGGTTCAAAAATAGAGAAGGAAAATGTATGTGATTAAAAATTAAAAAGTAATTAAGAAAATTATGTGATTTATAAACTTATTTTATACCGTTTACGAAACAGAGACTTATGTGGCGTTCTGTTTGTATTTTATTTTGTATTTTCATTTTCGAAAATGTTTTGTATTTCCTGTTTTCATTTTTGTTTTCAAATTTGCTGAAAACGCGTTTGGTTTGTCATTTCTGAAAACTGTTTTTGAAAATGAAAAGCTGGAAAACACGTTCTGTTTGAAATTTTGCAGAATACTACATAAACTATTTTTAATTAATTTGCTTGCAGAATACTACTAATTCAAACTCAAATTTCATTTCACAATACACTGAAACATGGTTACATGCAACACACTAATGTGAGCATTAAGAGTCTATATTAACACAGTTTGGTCATGTTCGAGATTTGAAAAAACTCTACTTCTATTAAAATTCAGAAAATGTAAGTTCTTTCAAAACCACCAGAGTCCATTTATCAGTGCATTTTTTGAAATATAATAACAAGAATTCTCACTTAATTTTTTTTTTAATGTTGATATTGAATTCAATAAAACTTTATTTAAACTTAGTTTCAAGTTAGGATAATTCTCAAAAAAAAAAAAAAAAAAAAAAAAAAAAAAATTATTTAAGCTTAGTTCCAAGTTAGGATAATTCTAAAAAAAAGTAATAAATAAATAAAAAAAATAAAAACTTTATATTAAATTTAGTTCTAAGTTAAGATAATTCTTTATTAAAAAAAAAAAAAAAAAATCCCAAAACGCGTTTTCCTCGTTTTGGACATTTTTTGTCGAAATACACACAAAACGCCCAAAACGTTTTGCGTTTTGTGTACAAATTTTTTTTTTTTGTTTCCCAAAATGCGTTTTCGAAAATTGTAAAGAGAACGCGTTTTAGCGTTTTTGAAAATAAAAACAGAAAACGACCTCAAAACAGCAAAGAGAACAGGGGCTTAATTTCTCAAATCTTTATTGAATTGAATGAATTAGCTAGCTTTACAATCTAACCCTTTAAATTATGGATCTCTGACATCTAAAAATTAAGTTGTCTTTAATTAAGTGAGATGCACTTTCACTTACAGAGTTGAATTTAATTATTTTTGGTTCCAAAAAAGAGAAATAAAAAGTTCTATACATACTCCAAAAGCAAAGAAAATCTGTCAAAAGATACAAGAGTTGAAGAAGATTGCCACTGCCTTGATAGGTGCTTTCCTTAGTCGAGAAGATGCTGCTTCATTCTAGTTGAAATAGAAGTCATAAAGTCAGCTTAACAAACTAAGTTATTAATCTACTACATGAATTATAATTATTTTTTTCCCTGCAATGCGTGTCTACCTCATTATGACTTTACCCTCGTCATTAGCCCTATTTTCGACGTCACATCATGTTTACAGGTGTATCCTTCAACATTCTAAAACAACCATCATTAACGGTATCTAAACCCATACATACTTTCCCGGGGACATGACGCAACGATAAAGTGTGAACCTTGTGATGACGATGCCCGTAAGGTAACTTATTCGATTTCTAACTCTGTATTATAAATCTCGCGATTTATCTTCTCTACATGACCTCAGGGTAGGAGTTGTGAGGACGCTCTCTATGTGGCCTTATCCAAAAAATAAAATAAAATAAAACACGTACTTTTTTCCTTTCCTGAGCCCACCTTGTGACCACCACCTTGTGACCATAACAAAAAGATGAATGCATGATGACTTTTAAGAGAGAAAAACTAAGATACCATTCGTGGTAGTCATGTCAGGTACTTACCAAATACCAACCGATGAAACGCATGTAATAAAGATATAGGGAAAATATCTTCGGTGAAATTGCAAAAACTCATATTCCTGAAGAAATATCACATATAGACTGGGCATGGCTCTGGACTTTTAGTGTGTTTGGCACAAGTTATAACTTAAACTCGTCAAATGTACATTTTATCTACACATTTTGAAGAATCCACAACTTAGTAACCACTTATTATCTACATATTCCATAGAAACCACAACTTATAAGTACTTAAAAGCTCTGCCAAACATTCTTGTACATAAAACGCATACCAAATACTTGACAATGTTAAACCTTTTCAGATTCATCTCTTTACATTTATCAGATTTTTCTCTTCCATCTAATTTACAGTATTACTCGACTGCTATTGCTCATTTTCCGTGACAAAGTCATCGTCGCTATTGGCATGATGAATCTGATTCGATCTCAAATCAATTGGCGTTTCAAGCTGATCATGTTGGCTATCCCAGCTCCCACTTCTCCTTCCCCAACTACACCCAGTACTTCTTCTGCTTAGGCCCGGAGAGACAACATTGAGTTCACCATCTTTGTCCATGTCATTGTCAAGTCTAAGTTGTCCTTTATATTGACTTTCACCACTCGTAGGCTCATCCCACACAGGCTTTCTCCCAGTTTCTACATCATCCTTTGCCATTCCTGCGCGGGGATCATGAAAACTGCCGCCTACTGACTGAGATGGTATCACAGATTCTTTACGTATCTTTGCTCGGAATTTGTTCTTCGATGGTGGAATACTAGTGCAGAAAATCTCCACGAAGTTTCGAACCACTCCTTTACTGTAGGGGTTGGTCAGTCTATCATATCGGTACCTAAAGTTCTCATACGTTGACTGCAATACAAAATAAAATAAAATAAAATAACTGAGAACGAATCACGGGAAATAAAAGCAATTCAAGTCCTCCTTCCACTAAATAATCAAATACATTGAATAAAATGTCATAAAACAATTTTTTAAAATTCTAAATCAAAAGTGCTTTTCAATTTTCTATTTTGAGAAACAATTTTTTAGAACGACAAAGTACACAAGTCTTCTGCAATCTTGAAACAGGCTCTCAAAATGGAAAATGGAAAATGGAAAATTGAAAATGAACTCAAAATTCAAAATTGAAACGCAAACTGAACGGGGACCAAGTTTTTGAACAAAAAGTCACAAAAAGAAAGTAACTTCTGAAAAACCTAAAACATGTATGGCAAACAAGTTACATAATGTAACTTTTAAGCTTAGATATATGTTGGGATAAGCTTATTATTTTAAATGAATAGCCAAACAAACACATTCCATAATGTTACTAAGAGAGGTTTAAACTAATTTTGATATTTTTTTAGCTAACAGCATCGATAAATTCCCCATCTTTTTTACTCCAAAGCATCAACGCATTAAGAGTCTCGAACAGAAGTATGCAATACACAAAAGAAATTAATCACAAAATGATATGTTACCTGGTTTGAAGCGATGAGGTAAATATGGAAAACCGACAGGCCACCAACAAACCAGAGTGATAAAAAAGTATAAATGATAAGTGCAATGAGGGCCGGGGTCTTAATCATTGCTTCCCATATTGAGGTCTTCTCAATATCCATTGTCCTTTTAATATAGAACCAGCAAAATCCGTGAATATATAAGCAAAGAAGAGTTGTCGAGAAGACGAACATGAAGTAGAACCGATAGTTTCTCTGCACCCATAATCATTAAATAATTCAGAGTTAAATAATATCTACATGTTATTGATTGCTAATTCATAAATAAGAAATTTAAAACAAAGAATTTGTAAAACTAAAAAATCGGTTCATTTTTTATAAGAATCATATAATCATGATCACTTAGTAAAATTCTCACAAGTGTAATAAGGATTTTACGGAAATTTTCTTCACTGCATTAAGATGAAAAGGCATGAAGCCATACACATAAACAAGTAAATTTTGTCAAACTAATATGATTATCTGTCATTACTATTCCGGGTGGGTCGTGGGGGGTGGGGGAGCCAAAAGTTCCGATCATGGCACAGCATATAGCCTCAATACTCCATTTTCTTTTCTCTTCTCTAGATTTCCGAGTTTACAACAGAAAAACTTAGGCAATTCTACTTCACTAATGACTAACGTAAACAATTCCGTACTACTTGATATTCTAACCAACTTTGAACAAAATAGAAAGAGCTCTGCAAATATATCATGAATACCAATGAATCAAACCAAAAATTTGAAGCGAGATTAGAGCCACGGACGAAGAATCCTACATTCATAAGCAAAAATACTCACAGGCTATGTTGCTCAAACTCGGGTATAAGTACATATCTAAGCGTCGGGCCCTTTTTTTTTTTCCTCCATAATCTAGGTTACGGAGGGGACACGACTAAAAAGGATACAAAATTTTGACATGGGTGCATGAATACGTCTTATAAACTTCAAATTACTTCAGAAATTTATATATTGTTAATTATAGATGCATTTCTTGGAAATATAAAAGATTTTCTTTTGATTTAAAATCGCATAAAGTATCATGTTTTGGTTTAAAGAATATGAAAAAGATCACACCCTTATTCCATATCCGTGTGTCTGACACGGATACTTTATCAAAAAAATGGAGAGTCCAAGCAACAAGCTCACAGGAAGGACCCAGTTGTTAGTATGAAATATATAAAATTTATTCTTGTGAGGTAGAAAAATAGATAATCTAGCATCGTATTGAATTAACACGGTCTAAAAAGAATAGACATAGTGTTTGTTTCACTGAGCATAGAAAACTAACTTGTAAGTGTACTTTTAATAGATTTTTTTTTTTATTCGTCAAAGTTGAAAAAAAGTAACTTACTTTGTTTAAAGTAACTCCTAACAAGTTAAATACATTAATTGTCACTAAACTTTAATGTTGGTTACTACTTAATCACTGAACTTCAAAATATAACCAACACATCACTCAACTTTACTTAATGTTTCTGATCCATCACTCAACTCAATTCCGTCTCTCTCCCATCACGGAATTGTCTTACGTGTCTAACAAACTTCCACGTGGCGCCACGTAAATTACACATCATCACTGGCCACTTTTCTTATGGACTGAATTTCAGCATCTTCACAACCCAAAGGACCTGATTAAAATTATTCTATTCCTGGCTAACAATAATAAAGCTTCAGCCATTGACTAAAAACTTAAGCGTTTCTCTTACCGTATGGTTTCTCCATAACAAAGCTTCAACTTTACTTTACTCGTTTCGAGGAAGATTGAGAATTTCTTAACAGTTGTTACGACTTCCTCTTACCCTATGATTTCTCCATAAAAAATCACCAACAACCCTTCCATCTATGCACTTCTATCTGTGTGTGTGTGTGTGTGTGTGTGTGTGTGTGTGTATGTGTGTGTGTGTGTGTAGAAAATGCAAGCAGGGAGAAATGGGAAATTAGCGCTTGACGTCCCAAACATATTCATACAGTAAATCACCCTCTGTTTCAGTGACCGATAAAGTTTCGTAGTATAGTAAGTGGGGTTGTGATGATGCTTCTTCAATCTTCTAAGCTTTTGAATCAGGCAAAGAGATAACCCGACCCTTATCTTGGCTGGAGAGCGTAGATGACGCCCATGTCCAGCGATTTGTAGCCACCGCGCGACTGCCGTTCTCTTGTCTAATCTTAAACAGATTTGACTTCTGAGCCTACAAAATATTTCTAGCACAATTATTTATCTCTTTTTCTTTTGCATGGATTTATTTCTCACCTGTTTAAAGCAATATCATTTACCATTAGCGCCATGAGATTCTTCTCCAAGAATTATCAGGAAATTGCAACTTTGGTCCTTTGGTTTGTGAAGATGATGATGTTCGGTCCCTAAGAAAATAGGCTTATGATGATGTGTTTATGATGTGGTGCCACGTGGAAATCCATTAGCCACGTAGGACATTCTGTGACCGAAAGGAGAGGGAGTTGAGTTGAGTGATGTATGGGCATTAAGTAAAGTTGAGTAATGAGTTAGTTACGTTTTGAAGTTTAGTGATTGAATAGGAACCAACCCTAAAGTTCAGTGACCATTAATGTATGTAACTCTAATGCCTAACTTATTGTAAAAATAAGTAACTATTAGTGATTAACTGATATATACAAATATATTTGGAATAAAAGTTACATAAAGGCAAGTTTGACTTTCTTTTAAGTTCAACATATATGTTTTATAGCTGGTAGTTTGTGGGGGAGGGGTTGGGTTGATTTTTTTTTTTTTTTTTTTTTTTTGGGTAGAATTAGATTAAGGGTGTTTTATTCAATGCGGATTTTGAAAGACTTTAAAAAATTTAAAGGATTTGAAAAGTTTGGATGTATTCAATTTAGATTTTATAAACTCAATAAAAATCTTGAGGTATTTAATATAGATTTTAATGAACTTTCTAAAAGTCCATAAAAATCATAGTGTACTACATAAAGATTAAAAGCCCTTTGTTATTCAAAATTTCAATGATTTTTAAAGACTCCTACAAAATTTTCTATGTACTAGCTACTAAACAGAAAGTACAACCACAAAATCTCTTAATTTATCTCTCATTAACCTCCAAGATTTTGAAAGACTTTCAAAACAATATTCTTTTAAATTATAATTTTATTTCTTCTATATTTTTATTCAGTCTTTCATGTTATTTTTAACAACCTTAAATCTACGACTAAACAAATCGTTATTTTTCTTCCCTTCAACTTGTTATATTTTTTCTTTATATTTTGGTTCTCTTCTTTTTTATCGTTTTCATTAATTTTTTTATGAAAAAAATAAGTCCTTAAATTTTTTTTTGAAAATTTTTGGAAGTCTACGAAAATCCTTTAAATAAAAGTCTGTAAAAGTCTTTGAAAGTTTATACAAATCTATAAAAGTCAATAAAATCCAATGAAATCAATTAAAAAAAGCCATCTAAAAAAAATCTTTAAATATCTTTAAGAATCTACATTAAATAAACCCCCCTAAGTAC
Organism: Ligustrum vulgare; assembly: GCA_963555705.1. Lineage (NCBI taxonomy): Eukaryota > Viridiplantae > Streptophyta > Magnoliopsida > Lamiales > Oleaceae > Ligustrum > Ligustrum vulgare. The sequence goes on from OY743173.1 coordinate 1,586,822, forward strand.
ATCAAAAGATACAATTGAGAGCAAGTATACTTACCAATCCAATGCATTGTCCAACCCACGGGCAGTGATGGTCAAACCGTTCAACACAATTGTTGCAAATTGAACAGTGTGAACACCGTGGAGGCCTATATAGCATACAAGTGTCGCAATATTTAATCTTCACGGTTATTCCATTGATCACTACATCTTTCGTACGAGGAAAACGTGATGTTTGACCAGGCCCAAGTTCCATACTACCTCCATAACTTTCTATTTCAGGTGGGCAATCATTGCGAGGTATAATACCAGGATCTCGTCCGGAAGTCAGTAGAAGAATGACTAAATCCTGCAGCAACACAGTAACCACATATAAATATATCCATCTTGTTTATCCAATAATAAATAGAACACAAAACCCAACATTAACTGTTTCATCAGAATGCACTTCGATATTTCATATTTATATTTCAGCCTTTATTTGATTCTTAATTGTTGCTAAACATGTCAAGGCTGATTTGATCTTTTCCTTCTTTTCTGATGACTTTTTCCCAACCTTTGTTAAACGAGATTCAGCCAAAAAAGGGCAGTAATAAAAATCTGTGTTCCTTCAACTACGGGAATTGCACATAAATAGGGTGCATTCGAGGCAACTCTAAAAAATCCTCTCATTTATATTTCACCCTATTTGAATAAGGTTTATTTATACTTTGAGCTGAGCATGAACAAAACTTTTTGATGAGTGAAATCTAACCAAAACTCAATTTTATTATTTAATTTACATTCTATCTGATACTCATTGGCTATTTTAATATAGTAATATGTGGCATTGAAATTTTTTATTTTTTATTTTGCTGGGGGGGGGGGGGGGGGGGGTGATTGCAAGCTTAAAATTGTGCTCAAGTTCAGCTTGATTTTTTTAGGTGAAATGTGTGGTTAAAAATGGTTTCGAAAAAATGTGTAGTTAAAAAGTGGTTTGAGAAATTATGTTGTTTATAATTTGTAATCATTGCGTTAAAGAACCGAGAGTTGATTATGAGTTGGTCGAGCCTATTTTCAGCCATCCACACTGGAGAGTTAGCAGCAGTCATCTCCTTCAAGAATATAAAAACAGGAAGTATCAAAAGTAGAAGAGAAAGTTCAAGCCTATCAAAGTGGATGACACATGGATAAAAGTTGTTGGTCCTACGGAATGTGTGGATAAAAAATAACGTTTGACCAGCTTATAAGTTTGAAAAAAGCATAGAAAAACAAGAACTAAAAGGTTGGGGAATTAGAGACATTAGAAATTTGCGTGCGAACCTGCCATTTCCATAATCCACAATTACTAAGATGTTCTCATACAATATGCATTTCCAACTATACTACTGAGTTTACTATACATCGGCATTGACCTGAGTTTTGATAAAATTAATTGATATCTAATTTAAGATTCCTAAGAACACAACCATGAGTCATTGCTAAAGAGAAAAACCGATGGTATGTCCATATCAAAGCAATAAGTCAAAAATCACATAGTACTAGATAACGTTCAAATTGTTAATTGTATAAAGAACTGAATATATTAACTTAATACGTATTCAGAAAAATATAACAGTAGATTTCACATCCTAGGTTACTACATATATATATATATATATATATATATATATATATATATATATATATATGAAAACGAACATAAAATTCACAAAAAGGAATACACGAGGACTTACATATAGTGTGAAAATGATAACTACAACCATAACTGAGATTCCCGAATTTCCAGGAAAAACATCGAAAAGCTTTCTTGCAACAAAAATGCAGAAAACCGCAACCGGGGCAACTATGAGAAATATCGTCAAAAAGACTGACAAAGCATCAGGCCCAAAAATGAACCTTCCCCCAAGACAAAATTTCTGCACAAGTTAAATACGATCCATCAATTATTTGAAGAGTACATGAACCAGAAATTACACCATTCTAGCCAATTCGGTAGCAGAATTAAACGAAGATCTTAACTGGTTAGCAGCAGAAACTTATCCCCACTCAAAACATTCATGCATAAGCATAACTGAAATTTCAGTGAAAATGTCACATCTGCGCATATACTCACAATGAACTCTATTGAGTTTTTATGCATGTTAAAAACTCCCTTTTTGATCATGGGATCAGTTTCTACTCAAAAAATAAAATAACATAAACCAAATGATAAAGGGCCTTTTTGGCATGGCTTTTGAAAAACAAAGAGTGACTTTTAAGACAGCTTGTTTAGACAATTTTCTGAGCTTCTCTTCTACAGAAAGCATAAGCAAAATCAAAACAGGCCAGTTTCTCCAATAGAAAAATTAGTAGGATAATTTCGTCAAAGAGATATTTGCATAATTCAAACTCGAAATTAAGTAGAAAGAAATTTAAAATCGACCAGTGAACATAGTAATCAAATTGAATCTCCTCGATATCTCATTAAATATTAATTTTTAGTAAAAACAATGAAAAATCAATAAAACACTCCCACCCCCCAAAAAAACTTGATCTTTCCCATTGCGAATAAAACAGAGGAAGGAACAAAAGATGAATGGAGAAATTACATTACTGCCTTCCCAGGTCTTGTATGTCCGGATCACCGCCGCACTATCCGCAGCTCCACCTTCACCCTCCGAGCTCTTCGGTGGCGCCACCGTACTCATATTTCTCTCAAGATTTTTCAAATTTAATCTCAATATATCTAAATCCGGCAAAAATAATTTTCGGCATGTTCCACGATCATAGTACGACGTTGTTGGGGCCGATGGGCTATGACTGATTCATAGTTGCCATGGCAAAGGATCAATTTTTAGTTGACCTTTTTTATTTGAATTTCCTCATTGTTTTAAGCTTATATATATATTATTTAATAATAGGTAATTTTTCAAAAATGGTCCCTCATGTATGGATAATATGATATATCAGTACGCATAGTCTTTTTTCATGTCACTGACTTTCTCAATTTATTATTTTAGTTCGATAATCGTCATTTCTTTGTTATTTTTGGCTGGTAAGTGAGGGCGCCCACTTTCAATGCTCACTGTTATATTTATATTATACTAAAATAAGGGCCTAAAGTGAAACAAAGATTTAAAAACGGAGAGTATTAATGATGGAAGCTCATAACTATGAAGCTAAGAAGCACCATGAATCATACATTATAATGAATCACATGAAAATCTAATTTTAACTTTATTAAAAAGAGAAACCCAAACATTTATATGTTGATAGTAATTTGAATTTTGAAACGATATGGATTTCAAATTATTGATTTTGAGTTATATAAAGCAATACAAAAAAGTGGGGATAATTTTTGGTTTTGGTAGTGCCTCGCTAGTGATGATGGTGCATGCGACACTGAGTGCCGAGTGGTGATAGGACAAGAATTCTAGAACAAAGTGATTGTACGAGACATTGTGGTATGACGAATAAGTTTGTGATAGATTGGAAAATGTACTCTCTCCTCTTATTTTTTTTTTTTACTTCATATGTTTCTTTTCTTTTATTTTCATTAACTAAAACTAAGGATATAGTTCTCTTGACATAAATATAAACATTGTGATGATTATATATTATATAATATATATAATATAATAAAATCTGCAGAAAAGACTATTGCACAATAAAACTATAGATTCAGGATGTAAATTCCAAGAAACATAGAACAGGGATTGAGATTGCATAGAGGCCATAAATTAGTGACCATTGTGGGAAAATTGAAAAATGAAAAATGAAATGGGAAATAAATAATTTTTGCTCGGGTAGTGATAAATTATTGGGCCTGATTTCTTACAAAACATTTTTCAAAAAAGTTATAGCGAATTGATTATTTTTGGTTGTAAGCAATTGGGTTAATAGCACAAAAGGTCCCAACGTTTGACATGTATTGTGCAAAACGTCCCAACGTTTTGATTTTTGACGCTAAACATCCCAACCTTTACAATTTTTGGTAGAAGACATCATTTCTGTCAATTTTAACCCCATTTCACAAATTGAACAGTAAATGTCAAGAGCATTTTCGTCCAAAAAAAAAAAGCAGCCCATTCATACTTGGGTAATTGGCACAAAACGTCCCTACGTTTGACACTTATTGTGGAAAAACGTCCTTACGTTTATTTTTTTGGCGAATAACGTCCCTACCTTTAAATTTTCTTGTTCATTAGTCCCCAAATTTTACTTTTCTTTCAATTTAGTATTCCGTATTTTATTTAAAGGTGTCTTCAAACGTGTATAACTTTTGATCTACAACTCCGAATTGCACTCCGTTTTTTGCGTTGAACTCCAAATTCAACCATCTTTCTTATGATGTATCATGTGCTCATTTATTAAACATATCGTTTTGACTTTTGTATAGTAGATACTTATTTTGTTATGGCATAATTAATTGACGTAAATTGATTTCTGTAAATTTTATTAAAACAGTGAAATTTTAATTTTAGTTTATGTTCAGCGGTCAGCGGAATTTATAAATTGGATTTATTTGACTTTGTAATCTTTTTAAGGTAAAATATTTGGTTAAAAATTGGTATGTTTAGCCCATGTTTGAGACATGTTATAATCTCTAATAATTTTCTGAACAACACACATTCTCTCTCTTTCTCCAATTTTTAAAAAGTGATTTGAAGAGAGAGAATATGTGTTGTTCAGAAAGTTATTAGAGATTATAACATGGCTCAAACAGGGGCTAAACATACCAATTTTTAACCAAATATTTTACCTTAAAAAGATTACAAAGTCAAATAAATCCAATTTATAAATTCTGCTGGTCGCCGAACACACTCTAAAATTAAAATTTCACTGTTTCAATAAAATTTACAGAAATCAATTTACGTCAATTAATTATGCCCTAACAAAATAAGTATCTACTATACAAAAGTCAAAATAAAATGTTTAATAAATGAACACATGATACATCATAAGAAAGATGGTTAAATTTGGAGTTCAACGCAAAAAACGGAGTGCAATTCGGAGTTGTAGATCAAAAGTTATACACGTTTGAAGACACCTTTAAATAAAATACGGAATGACTAAACTGAAAGAAAAGTAAAATTTGGGGACTAATGAACAAGAAAATTTAAAGGTAGGGACGTTATTCGCCAAAAAAATAAAGGTAGGGACGTTATTCGCCAAAAAAATAAACGTAGGGACGTTTTTCCACAATAAGTGTCAAACGTAGGGACGTTTTGTGCCAATTACCCAAGTATGAATGAACTGCTTTTTTTTTTGGACGAAAATTCCCTTGACATTTACTGTTCAATTTGTGAAATGGGGTTAAAATTGACAGAAAGGATGTCTTCTACCAAAAATTGTAAAGGTTGGGATGTTTAGCGTCAAAAATCAAAACGTTGGGACGTTTTGCACAATACATGTCAAACGTTGAGACATTTTGTGCTATTAACCCTAAGCAATTGTTGAATTGAAAATCTAATACTCCATTAAAAATTTGTGCCAAACAATTTCTTAAAACGTGTTCACAAAGAGAAATTTCTAAGGTGTTTATAATTCGATAAACCAAAATTTACAAGTAATTTAAGATTTAAAAGTAATTCATACATCGAAATCAATATCTCTTTATAATAGACGTTGACGGCAATTCATTAATTAATTCTAATTGGTGACTCAATTGAACAAGTCTTTTGTCGAATGTAGTCACACTCCCAAGGTCATCCAATTCACAACGAGTATGGTCCCGAGGATGGGTGTTTGTATTGAGCCTGGTGATCTCCTACCCGCTGGAGGGTAGGTTATCCTACCCTCCAGCACCTTTTCCATCATTAAAAATTGCAAAGGGAATATGTGAGATGTCCAAGGTAATAATAAATTTATAAGGCAAGTTTTTAAGAGCAATGTAAAACTGATGAATTATTATTTTAGGATATTAGAATTAGAATATTGAAAAACTGTTATTATGAAAATTTAATACTATATTATAATTTTGAGTACTCAAATATAAATTATGTAATGAATTCGTTATACGTGTAATATATATCATAGGACTCACAATTTTTCAATTACATATTTCATTAATTTTTATCAAAATTTGATAAAAAATTAATTTTAATCTCTATGAAAATGGGACGTGATACTTAACTTTATTCTTGAGAGAAGTAGGAAGGAGCTATTCATCAAAAGAGAAATGAAACTGCGTAAAAACTTTCCATATTCTTCTGACAAAGGTAAATAAATATTTTGAATTGACTTTTTATTAAAAAATGGACCTATTCCGTGTAGGAAGAAACATATGCGTTTAAGTTACTTCTCCAACAAGTTTCAACCCCTAATATTTGTTGTAACGGGGACTTAAGCCTCTATTTGACAAAAATGTTTTTTACACCACAATTTCTCAATTTAATTTTTAACTATAAATATTAATTTTTTTTTTTATTTTTCAATTACACATTTTACTTATAAAACATAAAAAATATATTTTTAAACAAAAAAACTTTAACAAATTGATATGGGATGGTCAACTACCCGAGCAAGACACAACATTTATTTTATTTTTAAATTTCAAAATTTTGTTTTATACAAGACTTTTATATATTTCCTCAAAATATATATAGGACTATTGTTGAGTAAAAGCGAGTGTTCAATATTAAGCCCTTATTTGTTTTAGACAAAAATTTAGGTGGCGTTCTGTTTGTATTTTATTTTGTATTTTCATTTTCGAAAATGTTTTGTGTTTTGTGTTTTCATTTTTGTTTTCAAATTTGCTGAAAACGCGTTTGGTTTGTCATTTCTGAAAACTGTTTTTGAAAATGAAAAGCTGGAAAACACGTTCTGTTTGAAATTTTGCATAACAGTATTTAAACTATTTTTAATTAATTTGCTTGCAGAATACTACTAACTCCAACTCAAATTTCCTTTTACAATACACTAAAAATATGGTTACATGCAACACACTAATGTGAGCATTAAGAGTCTATATTAACACAGCTTGGTCAGGTTCGGGACTTGAGAAAGCTCTACTTCTATTAAAATCCAGAAAATGCAAGTTCTTTCAAAACCACCAGAGTCCATTTATCATTGCATTTTTTGAAATATAACAACAAGATTTCTCATTTAATTTTTTTTTGTAATGTTGATATTGAATTCAATAAAACTTTATTTAAACTAAGTTCCAAGTTAGGATAATTCTAAAAAAAAAAAATTCTTTATTTAGGCTTAGTTCCAAGTTAGGATAATTCTAAAAAATAATAAAATAAAATAAAATAAATAAAAACCTTATATTAAGCTTAGTTCTAAAATTAAAAAAAAAAAAAAAAATCCCAAAACGCGTTTTCCGCGTTTTGGACATTTTTTGTCGAAATACACACAAAACGCCCAAAACGATGTTTCGGGCATTTTCCGTTTTGTGTACAAATTTTTTTTTTGTTTTCCAAAATGCGTTTTCGAAAATGGTAAAGAGAACGCGTTTTTAGCGTTTTCGAAAATAAAAACAGAAAACGACTTCAAAACAGCAAAGAGAACAGGGGCTTAAATTTTAGTAGATTTTGAAAAAAAATTAATAAAATCGATTATTGATAAAAATAAAAAAAAATGATTAAAACTAAGGGTGTATTTGATTACATATATTTGCTAGGAAAATGTCACATCAAAAAAAAGATTTTCCACCTTTTGGTGTTTGATTGAAAAATTTGCTTGGAAAATATTTTCTTGGTACAATCACTGTCCTGTTCAGTTAAAAAAATTGTCATTTATTTCATTACAAGACAAAAAAGATACAAAATTTAATTTACATAATTTTCCATACCACATTTTCTCTCTCTAATTTTTAACCCCACATCTTACCTAAAAAACATAAATAAATTCAACACAATTTAAATTTCTGACACATGTCTACCGAATAGAGTGTATGTTATGCACAACTTAAGATATTTTCTAAGAAAACTAGTGCTTCACCCGTGCGATGCACGACATCATGTCGAAACATATAATTGCGACTTCAATATTTTCTAATTTTTTTTTTTAATTATATGTCAAACATGTATATAATGAAATAGATAGAAAAATAATAAAATGATACTGTAATTAATAGAGTTGCAATATTTCTACTATAAATTTTGAAAAATTTCTATATAAACTATATTCGTAGTCGAGTTTGTTCTATTTCCATCTTTGTCGCAAATAATCATTTTCCACACTGCGATTCGTCACTTTAGAGGATGCAAAGTAGAAATGTCCACAGCTGAAAAATAACTTCTTTAAATAAAGGCCAACCTTGAACAGTGATTTCTCTTGACTCTTATTGATATTCATAGCATACGAAGCTATCAACTGAAATTGTTGCCTCTTGAACTTGAAAGACAATCTTGCATGTGTTTGATTGAAAAGATGGAAAATTGATGGTATGAATATTTTTTTTAGGAATTGATTTGCCTGAAAATTATTTTCCTAAAAAATGCCAATTGGAAGTGTTGGGTGAAAAAGTAGAAAATTTTCCTAAGTTTGTTGTTTAATTAATATTTTCCATTACAAATAAAACAAAATTTAACTATTTTAATTAAAAAAAAAATCATTATTATTATTATTTTATTTCTCACTTATTTGTACTTGATAATAATAGTAATCAAATGTAACGAAAAATATGTTTTCCACCTGAGGAAAATATTTTCTCACCAAATAGGTGAGAAAATATTTTCAAAGCAAATAAGTTAAGTGTGCTTTAATTGGTTGTACCTTGAAAAATATTTTCCAAGATAAATTTTCCTATCAAATACAAAACAAATACAAAATGCGGAAAACATTTTTCACGATTTGACATTTTTCAAGCAAATGATAGTAAATCAAACTCATCCTAAATTGTGTCAGTGCATCCTCGAAATAAAAAATTTGTACCTTGCAAGATTGCTATAGAGAAATTTTGCTTCAACAACGTAATTTCCAAGTTTTGTAATAATTAATCTCATACCATTACACATCCCTATAAAGTGATCAAATTTCGCAACAATATAAAGATATAATAATTATATAATAAATTTGATTTTTTTTTTTTTTTTTTTTGTACTCACAAAAAAGGAGAAGACTTTTGCAACAAAAATTACATGAACTATTTAATTTAAAAAATAAATAATAAGAAATTAATAAACATAAAAAATTCAATAAACCTTGGCAAATATAGTAGGGGTCCAATGTACAGTATAAAAAACATGTAATATACAAATGCAATAGTCGTACATTAATTTATAATTCGTTCAAAATTTCTAATTATAAAAGGATATAAAGTACAAATAATGGTCAAAAATAATATAAAAACGTTAAGTGAAAAAGTTGTATACTAAAATAACATAACGATTTAATCATTAAATAATAAGTTTGAAAATAATTTTTGTTTTTACTTACAAAAAAAAAGGAAAATAATTTTAAAAATATACATTCAATTATTGCTACAAAAATTACTTTAACTATTTAATTTAAAAAATAAATTTTAAAAAATATTTTAAAAAATAAAACATTTAATAAGTCTAGGTAAATATAGTAGTGGCTCGAATATAATTCAAATGTAAACTACCAAATAGTTAACCATATTGTAATCAAACATTTATTAATCAAATAAATATTAATCAAATAGTTAACAACATCAATTATATTAACACACTGTGTTCATACTGAACCACTAAATATTAACCAAATAGTTAATTATATTGTAATTAAACATTTATTAACCAAATATAGTTAACATAAAGATTTAATCATTACATAATAAGCTCTTGTTTGGTATTCATTAAAAAGAAAAAAGAAAATATTTAATTTTAATCACACATTCAATATTAAAGTATTCTACACATAAATTCATTTTTTTTTTCATTTTCAACCACACAAAATCACATCAATCACTATTCAATTCAAAACATTTTTAAATAATATTCATCAAGTTTGGAAATAATTTTTTTTTTACTTAACAAAAATAAAAGGGAAAATAAACGCATTCACACTAATTTACTTCACACTAATTCACTATTTTTCCTTTATATATAAACTAGTAGAACATACGTGCATTGCACGAAACGTTTTATATTTGTGTCCATTCGTGTGTAATTGGAAATGAAGAAATAGTTATTTGGGAGTAAAAATGAACATTAAGATTAGGGCATAAATAATGGTATCAATATGATGTGATTCACTTAAGAGATTGGGATTAAAATGTTTTTTAAGCAGCCTACTTTTATGGAATTCACATTAATTCAGTTATAACTCAGAACTGACAATTTCATATTCATGAGTTGGTATGTGGCAAACTGCACCAATATTGCAGTTCCCAAGGACCTCTGCTGACCAAAGATTATTATGTTGTTCTAATGTATTGTGCACCAAAACATTTACACATAGGAAAACCTATAGAATGAACTTGACTCAAGTCATGCACGTTCAAAATGACATGGTGTCCCTCCTGCCAAAAAAAAAAATAACAAAATTTGAACTCATATATGGCTTATATATGCAAATCTATTGGGAAAAAATGCAATTAGTGGAAATGATGAAACGCTTCAACTAATTAACATAGTCAATTAGTAAAGCATAATTTAAATAGCTAACATTTACACGTATTAGAAACGTACCTCCACGGTCTTCAAAAATTCGGTGGAGTTATTATTATCCAAAATAGAGGATGAACGGCATATACACAATTAACAAGTAGCGACATCAACATAATAATTACACAAATTACAACTCAGTTCCCAATTATTTTGAGAAAATAGGTAGTCATGGAAAAATAAGAACTTAAAAAACAAACACGTAAGATGGAGCACACATTTTTTACAAGTAACAAAAATTTTATTAATCAATAAAATATTTCACAATCAATCCTGTATTCCAAAATAAATATTTGGAATATCAAATCAAAGCCAGAATTATAGTCCATAATATGTTACATGAAGTGCTCTTTCCCACATAATGTCTTATAAGCTATGATTGCACATTTAGAATAACGAAAGCGTCATCTACAAATACAAAGTGTTCTTTAATTAACCAGCCTCCAAAAAATTCTAGAGATCAAAATACAACATTTTCTATCCCAACAGCAAGTTTCACAGAATTTGCATTTATATTAGAATTATATATGTGAAAAAGGTAGCAGTAAAAATATATTTCTTAATTAAACTCAAATTTTTTTTTTAAAAAAAAAATGCATTTTCTATCAAGCTCATAAACCACAAGCAATCAATCACATTGACAAGCATATTTTGAGATATAAAAAATCACACATTAATAAATTTCATCCTACCCCTAAAGAAACATACCCCACAATAAGAAATCATTGTGAACCATTAAAACATGCCATTGAAAAGATCTAGGTGAAAATATGCATTAAGAAAAAGCTCAAGATATAAGAATTTCATAGTCTTAAAGAACTCTAATTTCCCAATGCTAATATAACTCTAGTTGTCCAATTCTATTGAGTAGCACTCTGCTCATACAAGTTACAACGAGAGCATTCATGGCCCCCTTTTTACTTAAATAAGAGCAATTATACATGATCACATCAAAATACACGAGAGTTTTGAACATATTTGATTGACAATGTTTTGAACATATTTGATTGACAATGTAATTATTATAGGATTTATATTCATTTATTTCTTCTACATTCCATCATATGAATACATGGATTTTGTAAAATATGGACACTACAAAAGCTAAAGAAACGAACTTGGAAACAGGGTACACTTTGGTATCATCTTCAGCGGCAAAAAGCCATCTGCAACAGTCAGTGGAACAACAGAATTAGAGAACCAACTCAAATCAAATGCTAAAATCAATGAGACCATAGATAATACTCTTGACTATTTTCATTGTTAACTTATTTTAAGTTATATTTATTGGCATTTTCTATTTTCTTAAATGTTTGTAATTTGATAAATTTAGTTTATTACTAAATATTTTTATTTAGTAATTTATTAAATTTAATCAAATTACTTAAACATTTCTTGGACGTAATATTGTCTTTATCTCCTATATATTGTGATAATATTTGTTGCTTATCTTCTATGATAATGACAATAAATATTGTGATAATATTTTGGAGATAATGTTGGTTGCTTATCTGATATGATAAGTATTGTGATAATGGTAGAAGTCTATCACTTATCTTTTGTAATAAATTGTGATAATAGTTTACTTGGCTTGAAATTATATCTTTATCACTTATAATCATTTTCATTAGATTTTAAGGCTTGTTAAAATATTCTGATTGGCCTAGTATATTAGGATCATAATCTCGAAATATTGATATTGTTATCTTGTGATTTTGGTAAATGTCGTGATGATATATTTTGTGATTATTCTTGACATTCAAGCATATCCAAGATATGGTAAGTATCTTCTTAATATGGTCAAGAATATTTCAACCTTATCTTTGCATATGGTAAGATTATGAGGTCAAAAATCTTGATTAGAGAGAATCTTGTGTTGGACGAAAATATGGTGATAAATATCAAGGTTTATCACTTGATTGATAAATGGTAAGATCTTTTAAGATTTATCATTATCTTTGTCTATGATAAGATTTATTTAAAAGATAATTATCTTACCTTTTTCTGATTATCTCTACTATGTTTTGCAGGTATTAGAGATCTTATGCAATAAGGAAACTTGCGAGTCAAGTAAACCTAATTGCACTATAAAGAGAAGAGAAAACGGGATGTTTTCTTAAGACGTGTAGAATCCAATTTTCGTGTGGTGCTTACAAAAATACACGTCCACTTTAAAGAAGTCTTGAAGCTATATTTTTCGTATGGTGCAAATAATTAATGCTTCATTTGTGTTGTGACTTCAATACTCCGGGAGGATGATTTAATCACTTGGAGAAGGAAAGATTTTCAGCGTGAAGATCAAACGGGAGGTTTGGATCAAGATTGAACGGGAGTTCGTGTTGCAGATTCAAAGAAAACTACTGAAGAGTGGTGGGACGCCAACTCATATTACATGCCACAGAAGGATCATGGAGTGATCTATTTCTTGGATGTTTGATAAAGTCTATGTGTAGATTTATCATGTAGTTTAGATTGATCTGTATAAACTCTTTCCTTATATAGTGATTGGTTTTTGTTCGCAGGATGTGAACCGTGGGTTTTCCCTGTTAGGGTTTTTCCCACGTTAAGCTCAAATTATTTTGTTCTTGTCTATTTACAATTCCGCACAATTTATTCTGATTGTTTACGTTTTACTATCCAGACGAATCTGCCTTAGCAAGATTCATCTGATACTGCGCTAAACAAAACTTAACGATTTACTGTTAACTGGTTACTGTCCAGACTTGTCTGTTACAGTCTGTTTATAAAATTTAGACAACCTCAAATTTTCATTCATCTTCCAGAAAAGAATGTTCAAGTGTATAAGAACAACAATCAAATTTGTCGATAGAGTAAGTAAATTAGCGTGACCAAACTCGAAGCCGATATTATTTATCTTGCTATTTGTTTGCTAAAATGTACAGCTTTTGAATTCTCAAAGGAGGCAAGAGTTACCAAAATTTAGATTGTCCTTCACAAACCACAAAGTCTCCAGGAAATGGCTGCATAGAAGTCACTTGTTTCACAATTGAATCACAAACAGATAACAACTATTCCATCTCACTACACCAGATTGTCTTCCTCCATGGTGACAGTGGCTGCAACCTCCACGTTTGGCCAACTACAGATGCTATTACACAAAAAATTCCAAAATAAAATAAAATTAGACCACACATTCTGACCTTGTTTTGCCAACATATTCGTTAGTGACTAACCAAATAGATTTGTAATGGCATTTGAGATGGCATGCACTTTACAAACTACTTTGCCTCCTTCTGACATGCTTTCACCAAGAAGAAGATTAGCAAATCTTTATTTCATTATCTCAATTTCTAAGAGTTAACAGAAAAGGAGAAAGTGTAGGGTGAAAAGAACATTAATAAAAATGCCTCAACGAGTTTGTAAGCCACACTATCTCTCAAATAGGCAATCGGATTATAAAACTGAATATATCCCTAATATACTAACAAATTTATTCTATACACAAATCTATTTGCTAAAATGTATAAAGGATAAATGAATGAAAAAATTGCAAGCACGATACGCAAGACAATTGAAGATTGGATACGTTTACCAATATATATCTCTAATATATTAAACAAGGTTTGTGCATTTTTTCCAGCAGTAAAGAAATATAAATTATTATGTGCGAGGAACGTTGGTGGCAATAAGAAATGTGATTTCAAGTAGACCAACATCAAAAGAAACAATGGTTCGCTAAAATGCAAGCAAAAGAAGTAAATTATGCATTCTTGGCCGATAGATATGTGAGGTTAGCCACAAAAATACTTGTACCATTTTAAGGCATAGGGCACAGATTTGAAACCATGGAGCATCTCATCATGTAGTTTTTTCAATAGGCCACGAAGAAAACGAAAGAAGATTGAGGAATGGAGTGAGCTATTGCATTTTTCTCTTTCAGTGTAGCATCTGAATTTATTTTTTCCTCGAAAGAAACATTCGATACGTAAAGGTAAAGGCAGAATCTTTCCTGATCGACTTCCTTGTGTATAGTATGTCCTCCTAATAGACATAGCTAGTTTTTACAAACACTTCATTAATATCTTGTATTTTTAAAATACATGGATAATCATTTAGGTAAGGATTTTTATTAAGGGGAAAATATCATCTTAAAAATAAGTATCAAGGTACCACCTTTTGAGGGGGCTCTATACCTTTAAGCACACTCATTAGCTATAAATTGCATTTCATTCTAAGAGCTTCATTTTTCCCATTATGAAAAGGGCATGTATCCAAAAAAAAAAAAAAAGTAGAGAAGCATATAGTTAAAATAAGCAAGAAATAACCTTAATTGCTAAAGGTAAATTGTTTCCATATTTTAAATTTAAAATTACCGATACTTAAAAAAGACTTTATCACTAAACTACTTATGATTAACATTTGCACTGTATAAATTATCAATTCTGTAAGACATCAATTTCTCTTGTTATCAATATTACATGCATTTTTATCATAAATAAATAATAAATCACCCTTACCAGCAACAACATAATAAAAAAATAACCACTCAATCAATTAACAATGAAAATATATAAGATTATTCTTTAACCATCTCATCTGAAATTCAATTGGTGTTCAAAAGGAAGTTTTAAACTCAGTGGGTAAATATCAAAATAGACATGCTTTATTTATTTAAACCTTACTAAGCTAACTTCTAGCATATTTTTCCAAAATCATGAACTTTTCGTTGACCAATGGCTTATGCAGAGGCATAAAATCCAATCGTATATAAAACTCTAGTCTAATGTCTATATATAAGTAAAGCCTTAGTGCACAATTAATGACACAACAACTGAAACCATTTTCACAAACTACAAATACAAATGCTCAAATTTCCCTTCATTCTTCATTTTGAAATTAATGCGCAATTATTAGAATTATTAGTGAGAAATGGTGAAATAATAACATATCAACCATGAAAGAAATAAACCATCACAAACTATTCTATAGGCCAAGCATGAATAGTAGTAGATATGCACAAAATGATGAACAATGGGAAATTGGAGATTGACAAGTTATGCTTTAGAAATTTTCGTGTTCATATAAAAGATACAACCTAATTCATGAGATACTCGGAAAGCACTTACCTGCCACTATTGCTTTTTCCAAACACTCATATGTAAAATGGACCAGCCGTTGAGATGCTTCATCAACATTACTAACGAAGAAAGTGTCATTCAAATTCACCTGCCGAAGGCAGACATAAAGAGAAGTTTTAAATTACAAGGATGCTATGAAATTATCAACATGGAGATGGTTATGATTTTCCTTACCATGTACTCCCTTATAGAACATAGTTACACCTACATTTATCGTATCAACATCCTCTAATTTTCTAAAAGAAACAAAAATATAAGCGGTGGGAGATTAAACAGTATTATCCTAATCAAAATGATAGGGGAATGACCTCAGCAAAATCCTTGCATGCTTGAATTATGATGGTTTTCAGGGAATTAGGTATTTCAAATTGAATGGAGGACGTTCAAGTTTTCATTTAAAGAATTCGTTTTCTTCCAATATTATTCTTCGATAATCAACATATGTAAGGTCGGATTGGAGGAGGAAATCAACATGCAGCAAAATCTTTTACTACTATTAGGACCTATAGCTCCTTATCTATGAAAAGTGTAAACATATATGCCTATAAAATTCAAGCAGTTAGCATCTCAGCAATACCATTTCTTTCAAATAAAATGAATGGAAAACTTGGAGATCAAGACTCAAATAATAAAGAATTTTGTTTCCTTTTAAATTTATGCTCAACTCAGAGCTCAATCTGATCATTTCCATATTTTCCCTATTTTGAGGCAAAGTAAGTAAATTTTTACTTGCACCTTTGCCAAATGAATTATATTCTGCATCTCAGCCAAACTTGTTCCTGTTGGTTATGGTATTAAGAAGTTGCAAATCAAGCTTACTATAGTGGATGAACTCGTATCAACATCAAAGAATGCAGAGCACAAGAAAAATTTAGCTTATTAAAGGGGAAATATGAGACACTTGAAACTAAAAAAATCAACAAACTCAAACTTAAATTAAAATGTAATTGACAATAGCACACGATTTGATAAAGAAAATGAGTCCAAACAAATTTTAAATCATCATTTCCACGCCAAACAAAGGATGAAGAACCCATTCAGCCCAAGTTCTCATCCAATCAACATGAATCATCTTTAATTCATAAAACCCACAAATCTAGGCAGAATCAAACCTAAAACCAGAAGATATAGCAAAATGTTAAAAAATACAACCAAAAATAAATAAATAATTGTAACATGAATATCAAGAAATCAATTATTATTAAGCAGTAAAAGAATTATGATTTATCTCTTGCTTGTTGGGGAAAAGGGAGATTTCAAAACAAAGGATTTAATGAACTCGGTGTGTGTGTGTGTGTGTGTGTGTGAGAGAGAGAGAGAGAGAGAGAGAGAGAGAGAGAGAGAGAGAGAGAGAGAGAGAGAGAGAGAGAGAGAGAGAGAGAGAGAGGGGGGGAAGTACTGACAATAATGAAAACAAGATTCCCGACCTAGCCTTACAGATGTTTTCTTGTAGACATTGTTGCGGAAGAAGAAGAAGAAGAAGAATGGATTCTAGAAAAAGAAAACGGTTCTTAAAAATTAAACTAAATAAGGAACAATCAAAAAAATACAAAGAGAAATACATACACATGGATGGTCTAAAGCCACTGTGAAGTCGCATTGTGAGATGAAGGCGATGAGATCGGCGGAAACGTGAATCGTAGAAGACGCGGGTAGAAATGACGAGATGGAGAAAGAAGCCTGGGGAGAAAAGTGAAAGACGGATACGAAATGTAAGAAGCTTCTAGGATGTGAAATGGCATGTTTAAATCATGATAAACGCTGATCAGAAAAGTCGTCATTCATCTTTACACTGAAAACGTATTTTTTTGGCCTTCGGAACAGTAACCCTCTAAGTGCCATTTATATATAGTAGTGATATAGATATTTTCTCACCATTTTGATGAGAAATTTTGCATGGAAAAGGTAAATATTTTCATTTGCATTTTTCATGTTGAATCAAACATAGCCTTAATTATTGACTTTGACTTAAATTATAATTCAAGATTTCAATTGGATGGAATATGTATGGGCTAAATGAACAAGTAGTAAGTTGGACTTAAAAAAGTCTGAATTGTTGTTTTGCAATAACTATTTTGTAATTGTTATAAAATAGAGAGAAAGAGAGAAGAAAATAAAGAGGCAAATAAAGTTGTATTTTATTAAGAATTAGAGTCTCATATATATAGGGGAAGAAAGGGATATACAAAGTAATTATCCCTAGGGTTACAGGGGTATGAATGTCATTCACTAAATAGTATAATATTTATAACACTCCCCCTTGAATGACATATTACAAAATATTTGCCTCGTTAAAACCTTGTTTGATAAAAACTCAATGGGAAAAAAATCAAACGAAGGAAAAAGAGTACAGGTATTTTGGAGTATTACAATAAATGCTGCCAGTGGGACAAAACTTGGGCGAAGGAAAAAGAGTACAACTACTCCCCCTGATACTGATCACTGTAAATCTTTGAGTCGACGCATTCCAATCTCATGAATCAATTTCTTGAATGTGGATGTTGGCAATGCCTTTGTAAATAAATCAGCTACATTGTCACTCGAGCGAATTTGTTGAACATCAATATCCCTAGTTTTCTGAAGCTCATGCGTGTAGAAGAATTTTGGAGAGATATGTTTTGTTCTGTCTCCTTTGATGAAGCCTCCTTTGAGTTGTGCAATACAAGCTGCATTGTCTTCATACAAAATTGTTGGGCTGTCTCTAGTCGAAGTTAATCCGCATGATGCTTGGATATGATGGGTCATGTTCCTCAACCATACACATTCTCGACTTGCCTCGTGGATTGCAATAATTTCTGAATGATTTGAGGATGTTGCTGTCAAGGTTTGCTTCACAGATCTCCATGATATAGCTGTTCCTCCACATGTAAACACATATCATGTTTGCGATTTAGCTTTATGTGGATCAGAGAGATAACCTGCATCTGCATATCCCAAAAAAGAAGATGCCAATTTTTGAGAATAAAATAATCCCATATCAATAGTACCCTTTAGGTATCGAAAAATGTGTTTAACACCATTCCAATGTCTTTGAGTTGGTGTAGAGTTATATCTTGCAAGGAGATTTACAGAAAAAACTATGTCAGGTCGAGTACAATTTGCAAGATATGTTAGCACTCCAATTGCACTAAGATATGGTACTTCAGGACCAAGAATTTTTTCTCCATCTTCAGGTGGACGAAATGGATCTATTTTCACATCAAGTGATCGAACAACCATAGGAGATGCCAATGGATGTGCTTTGTCCATATAAAAACGATTTAAAACTTTTTCTGTATAAGAAGATTGATGAACAAATAATCCTTCTGGGAAATGTTCAATTTGCAACCCAACCCAAGACAAAACGTAGTTTTTCCCTAATCTTTCATCTCAAATTCATTCTTTAAATAATCTGCAGTTTTATTGAGCTCTTCACGAGTTCCAATCAGATTTAAATCATCCACATATACTGCAATAATTGCAAATCCACTATTTGTTTTCTTTATGAAAACACAGGGGCAAATATCATCATTTTTATAACCCTCCTTCAACAAATATTCGCTAAGGCGATTATACCACATGCGTCCGGATTGTTTCAATCCATATAATGATCTTTGCAATTTAATAGAGAACATAGTTCTCGGGCATGTATTATTTGCTTCTGGAATTTTGAGTCCTTCAGGGACTTTCATGTATATGTCACTATCAAGTGAACCATATAGACAGGCAGTTACTACGTCCATAAGGCTCATATCAAGCCTTTGTGACACAGTCAAACTAATTAAGAATCTAAAAGTGATAGTATCCATTACGGGAGAATACGTTTCCTCATAATCAATTTCTGGTCTTTGAGAGAAACCTTGAGCTACAAGTCGAGCTTTGTATCTTTTAATCTCATTATTTTCATTCATTTTCCTTACAAAAACCCATTTGTATCCTACAGGGATTACATTTTCAGGTGTTTGAACTACAGGTCCGAATACTTTTCGTTTCTCTAAGGAATTTAACTCCGCCTGTATGGCTTCTTTCCATTTTGGCCAATCATTTATATGCTGGCAGTCTTTCATAAACAGTGGTTCAGGATCCTCATCTTTCATTATTTCAAGAGCCACATTAAAGGCGAAAATGACATCTATGACAATAGTATTTCTTTCCCATAGTTTACGAGATACTAAATAGTTTATTGAAATCTCATTATTTTTGGATACTTGTGGTTCTGTAGGAACCATATTCTAAATATCCGATTGATCCATATTCTCAATATCCGATTGATCAATCTATTCAAATACTACTTCTTCTAAAGTTTTTGGTCGATTTTTCTCTTGTACTTTACTTTTTCGAGGTACAGAGTCTTTAGCACCAAGTGGTCGACCACGCTTCTGGTGTATTTGAGATTCATTTGCTACAGAAGATTGTCCTTCAGGGACATCAATTTGTGCAGGAATATTTTCTGCTGGTATATGTGACTTTGTCACTTTTCTTGTGTCAACAAATACATCCGGTAATTGATTTGCAACTCTTTGCAAATGAATGATTTTTCCAACCTCTTGCTCACTTTGATTGCTGCGGGGATCAAAGTGAGACAAGGGATCAAAGTGAGACAACGTTATTTCATTCCACAAAATTTTACCATGTTTTTCAGGATATAGTTTTGTTCCTCCCAAGGTTGGGAAAATCATTTTGTCAAAATGACAATCTGCAAAACGTGCAGTGAATAGATCACCCGTTAAAGGTTCAAGATACCTTATTTATTGATGGTGAATCAAAACCAACATAAATTCCAAGTCTTCGTTGGGGACCCATTTTTGTACGTTGTGGGGGTGAAATTGGGACTTGGATGGCACAACCAAAAACTCGTAAGTGAGAAATATTAGGCTCATGACCAATTGCAAGTTGCAAAGGAGAATATTGATAATACACAATTGGTCTTAAACGAACTAATGATGCAGCATGTAATATGGCATGACCCTAGACAGAAGTTGGAAGTTTTGTTTTCATGAGTAATGGTCAAGCAATTGATTGTAGACGTTTGATAAACGACTCAGCTAATCCATTTTGTGCATGGACATGAGCAACCGAATGTTCAACCTCAATCCCAATTGACATACAATAATCATTGAATGTCTGTGATCTAAACTCACCAGCATTATCAAGACGAATTTTCTTGATTGAATAATCAGGGCATTGAGCTCGTAATTTTATAATTTGAGCAAGTAGTCTAGCAAAGGCTACATTCCTAGTGGAAAGTAGGCAAACATGGGACCATCTAGTAGATGAATCAATTAAAACCATAAAATACCGAAATGGTCCACATAGTGGGTGTATTGGCCCACATATATCTCCATGAATTCTTTTCAAGAAAGTTGGAGATTCAATATTGACTTTTGTAGTCGAAGGTCTAATGACCAACTTGCCTTGCGAACAAGCAGCACATGGATAATCATTAGGTAAAAGAATCTTCTGGTTCTTTAGAGGAAGTCCATGTGATTTGTTAATTATTCGGCGCATCATTATTGTTCCTGGATGTCCAAGTCTATCATGCCAAAGTATAAAACTTTTTGGATCAACGAACTTCTGGTTCGTGATAATATTTGATTCAATCATCTTTATAGATGTACAATACATGCCACAAGGGAGTGCCGGAAGTTTTTCTTTTATCTGCTTCTGGCCAGATATAAAAGAAGTTATGCAAATATATTCTACATTACTTTCATGCATCGTCTCAATGTGATATCCATTGCAGCGAATATCTTTAAAACTAAGCAAATTTCTTATGGATTTGCTAGAATAAAGTGCATCGTCAATATATAATTTTGTATTATTTGATAAAATAATACAAGTTCTTCCGGAGCCTTCAACGATTTTTGATGCACCTGATATTGTATTAACATTATTCTCTGATAATGTTAAGTTCAATTTGTCTTGAAGAATAGTATGTGTAGTTGTACTATCGACTAAACAGATATCCTGGTCATTCATCCTGAATTTATAAACAAAACAAAATAAATATTCTAAAACTTTGATTTCATAAAAAGAAATTTAGCGACATTTTTAATCAACTAAAAATGCTTAATAATGTAAATGTCTCTAACTTTAAAAAAATAAGTAAAAACATAATTCATACTTACTTTTAAAGAAAAAGAACAATTCAGATACTGAAAATTAAACTAATCAATATTCTCAAGTACACCGCCTCCAATTAAATGATCGATATTGCCATTTGGGTCAGCAAAGAAGTCAGAGACGTCCAAATGAGTCACATCAATTCGACCATCATAATCAGCGAAATTTGTCTTTACTTTTTCTTTTCCCTTGACTTATTTTTGATAAAGATCCACAAGATGTTTTGACGTACGACAGGTACGTACCCAATGCCATTTCATTCCACATCTAAAGCAAATTTCTTCATGCTCCTTTCTTGATATGCTATTTTTGTTTGCTTTATGCCTTTTAGAATTGCTTCCTTGTTGCTGATTGTTTTGCTGAAAATTTCGTCCATGGTTTCTTCCACGTCCATGTCCGCGCCTGCGTCCGCGTCCACGTCCATGTCTTGATATTGCATTTACTTCAGGAAATGCGGTACCATTTGCTTCAGGAAATGGTACAGAACCAGTTGGACGTAACCCATGATTTTTCAGCAGAAATTCATTATTTTGTTCAGCTACAAGCAGACATGATATAAGTTCTGAGTACTTTTTAAAACCACGCTCACGATATTGCTGCTGCAGGAGCACATTCGAGGCATGGAAAGTGGAAAAAGTTTTTTCCAACATATCTTGATCAGTGTTTTTTTCTCCACACAAGTTTAACTTAGAACTTATATAGAACAATTCAGAATTGTACTCACTGACCGTTTTGAAATCCTGCAAACGGAGATGCATCCACTTATAGCGGGCTTTGGGGAGAACTACAGTCCTCTGATGGTCAAACCTTTCAGTCAAGTTTTTCCAGAGAATTTGTGGATCTTTCACGGTAAGATATTCAACTTTCAATCCATCATGAAGATGGTGACGAAGGAATATGAGTGCTTTTGCACGATCGTGCAGGGATTCTTTGTTTCCTTCTTTTATTGTCTCTCCCAGACCTTTCGAGACAAGGTGAATATCAGCATCTAAGACGCATGATAAATAATTTTTGTCAGATATGTCGAGTGCAACAAACTCGAGTTTAGTGATGTTGGCCATTTGTATAACTACACAATGAATAAAAAAAATATAATTAATTTCGAAGAATGTGATTAAACCACATAATAATAAATCAAATCATCAACATCACAAAAGTTTTATGTTTTCCTTCAGGGATAAACATTATGACATATTCTTCGATATAATGCTACTTCGGGAGCATGTTGTATTTTTCTATTATTTCTTCAATAATAGGTTAAATATTCTTTTGGAATATTGACAATTATAATTTATGCTCATCTGGAGCAAATAATAATCTTTCTTGAATATTATAAAGTTGTACTACTTCAGGAGCAACAACAAACTATTCATCATAGTCATATTAATATTCTTCTGGAATATTAATTATATACAGTTGCGCTACTTCAGGAGCAATAACAAATTATTTATGATAGTTATATTAATATTCTTCTGGAATATTAATTATACAGTTGCGCTACTTCAGGAGCAACAACGTAATGAAAAAAAATTCAACAATAATATATAAATTAAACACACATATTAATATTCTTCTGGAATATTAATTATACAGTTGCGCTACTTCAGAAGCAACAACGTAATGAACTACTAATTTAAATGATAAAAAAAAGACTACAACAATTATAATATATAAGTTAAACACACATAAACAAGAACCTTAAAATAAAAATTACAGCATGAACTTTAAATTAAAACAATTAGATTCTGCGTTGGTTTGACCGAATTGAGAAATTTAGTTGAATTGAAATGGCCAGTTTTTTAAGTTTGAAACAAATTCATTGGATTGCGTGTACACTTGATGAATAATGAATTCAGAATTGAAATACACGAATTAAAAATTAATTGAATTCAGATGTGGAAGGTTTCAGAATTGAATTCACGCGTAGAATTAGAATTGAAAGAACAATAGGATTCGACATCATTATGATGCATATGTATATATAAAAAAATTCACGTGTTATCAAATTAATTTTGATACACATGACAGATGATTATGCTAAAAAAAATCACCTTCTAATAATTTTAGAGAATCGTGATGATAACGTGTTATAAAATAGAGAGAAGAAAATAAAGAGGCAAATAAACTTGTGTTTTATTAAGAATTAGAGTCCCATATATATAAGGGAAGAAAGAGATATACAAAGTAATTATCCCTAGGGTTACAGGTGTATGAATGTCATTCACTAAATAGTATAATATTTATAACAATAATATAATTTTACAAAAGAGAAAAATATATAACTACACAACTAAAATTATTACTTTTTAAACTTAATTTTTTTTTTTTTTTTTTTAAGAAATCAGGTATTAATTAGTAATTAATAAATATAATATTATATATAATATAAAAATAATTATCACTTAATATTAAATTAAAACTAATATAATATTAAATAAAAAAACTTAAACGATACCTACATTAAGTCACTTCCTATTATCCCACCACCCACCCCCATCCCACCAGATCACAGTTGATCACACTAAGTTACATTTCCCTAATTATTACAAAATTTTCCAATAAATTTACCCCACCCCACCCACCTCAGACACAGTCACACAAAGTCACAATTCGATCACATATACAAATTTAATCGCAAACTTTTCCCTCAACCCCACCCCCACTCCCATCCCGCAAAGTCATAATTGGTCACACAAAGTCATATATAGTTCGTCACAATTACAAATTCCAACCTGCTTACACTCGACTCGACCCCACCCTTAAAGTCACAGTTAATCACACAAAATTACATTTCAGTCATAATTGATCGTGCAAAGTCACCGTTCGATCACAATTACAAATTTATTGGCAAAATTTATCCCACCCTACCTGAAACTCATAGTTGGTTATACAAAGTCACATTTCAGTAACAATTATTACAAATTTGGTGGCAAACTCCACCCCCACCCCACCCCCACGAAGTTACAGTTGGTCCCACAAAGTCACATTCAGTCACAATTACAAATTTAGTTGTAAAATCACCTCACCTCACTCCACACCACCCCACCCCACTAGCAAAGTCACGGTTGATCACACAAAGTTAGATTTTGGTCACACAATCATAGTTCGCTCACATAAAGTCACAATCCGCTCACACATAGTCATAGTTTACACAACTGCAGGTCACATTACGTCCTCGTCCAGTGTCACACAAAGTCATAGTTGGTCACAATCTCTAATTTAATTGGTTACAATCATCCATAATTAGTCACATATTATTTATTTATTAGTCACAATTTACTCGATTTCTTGATCACGATTAGTCAATATTCTTTGTCACAATTACCTAATAATTAGTCACATTTTGTACTCGTAATAAATCATACAAAGTCACATTTGATCGACATTTTAGTCACAATTACCTATGATTGGTCATAATTTCGATTCAAGTTAACCAAATCCCACCCACTCCCCTGATCCCACCCTTCCACCACACCCCATATCTCACCCACCCTCACCCAACACCTTCCAAACTAATTACTCTCCTCCACTACCACATTCCGGTCGCCGCAGCCAACTACCACCACCACCACCATCTTCTTCACCTCCACCACCACACTGACCATAACTAGTTCTATCTACTTCGAAACCATCACGTGCACTAACCAAGCTAACATTTTCTAAGTTTAATCAATAGAATGATGGAGATGAAAATTTGTTTGAAAGATAAAACTGACATCGAAGGCTGTGATTGTTAAAGATAGAGATGCTTTCTTCTTCAAGAATTGCTACATTCAAGGTATTGGTGATTTCATATTTGGGCATGGACTCTCACTCAATGAAAATCCTAATCCCAATTTAATTTCCCCCGAAATCAATGTCAGGTTATCATCCATCTCTACAATTGAACTCCCAACCATTGCCTCGCCACCGTTGCACCACCACCACCACTCACCTCACCTGCGCAACCATCAATGCTGCCAGAAACACCACCACAATCACAGTGAGTTGCCTGCACCAACACCACAACTGCACAACATTATCATCCATCTCCGCAATTGAACTCTCGACCACCACCTCGCCACCACCGCACCAACATCACCACTCACCTCACCTACACAACCATCGTGGTGCCAGAAACACCACCACAATCGCCGTGAGTCACATGCACCAACACCACGACTGCAACACAACCTCACAACATCGCACCACCACACCTGCCCACTTACCTATGGCGAGCTACCAGAGAACACGAAGCTCAAAACACTACTAGATCTATGAAGTGGCGTCATTGCACACTGCTTCGATCTACTTCTATCAGTAGCGACGCCACTACCCGATGCTAACATTAAGAGAGGGCGGTGGGAATCGAAACGATGCGGAGTCCGATGAGGGTATACAGTCGTTGTGGGGAGAATGATCAGAATTGAGAGACAGAAAGGGGCAGAAGAAAGAGGTAAGGAAGAAAGTGTGACGTTGTGTGATTTCTAAATTGAAAAATTAAACATTTTATTATTAATAATAAAAGATTTAATTAACACCTGATTTGTACAAAAAAATATTTATCTATACTTGAGTTTTAAAATTGGAACATAGAATGTAGGTTCCATGTGATTTTCCCTTACAAAAATATATCACATGTATCACAAAATTAATTTATAGTGAAATAATAAAAATAACAAAGAATAAAGAATAAAAATCTACATTTTAAAAATAAATAGTAATTAAAAAATGTAAATATGAAATTAGTTAACTTTTTAAAATTTATCTTGCAAGTCTTGGGTGGTTTTAGCCTTTAAATACAAGTTGTAAAAGAAAAGTGAGATGATAAATCTTCTCCCGATTCTTTATGTCTTTCTCTAGCTTATTTTATTCTATCTTCATGTTTAATAATAACATTCTCGTCTTATTCACGTTATCAACATGATTATCTACTTTCTTGATTATGTACTATTGTTTATAATTTCTTCATTGGCCTAATGCATCAATATGGAAATCTTAGGTGTCAATTGGGTGCCCACGACAATGGCACATGTCCCTCCCTTAGAGCATCTCCAATGTATTTCGTGGGGAAATACATATGACACGTCAGCAAATAGACGAAATATGATAAAAATCTCTCTTCAATACACAATGTGTATTAGGATGTTAGGTTGATGTGGCTCTAAAAAAACAAAAATTGTGGAGTGGAGCGTCTACATCTATACACTCTGTGAGACATGCTGATTCAGCATTAATTTTTATTTTTTAATTATTTAATTATTATAAATAAGGACGTTGGCCAATCAGATTTTATGATACAAGTTATTTATATTTGGATTCTTTATACAGTGAGAAATCCTATAGATAAGACTCAATTTATGCATAGTAATTAATTTTAAATTTAAATAAAAAATACCACATAATCAATATTATTTAAATTTCGAAAGAATCATTAGAGAGTAAATTTTTTACTTCTCCGTCTATTTATCTACGTTCTCTAGAAGTCCGTCTATTTTATTGTCACACGTCAATCCCAATTCACGGAGTGCAATAGAAATGCTCTTATTGGAGGGTGTCAAGCAGGCTCCACCTGACAACGAAAGCGGTTTGTGGAACCCCTTCTCTGTGCATTAATATAGCAATCAGTTGTGCAATTCTCATGTCAACGGGTGAAAATAAAACCCAAAAAGAATGGGTAAAAGTCAGTGTAACTATACATTGGAACAATATCCCTGATTTTCCTTTCTAGTTTATGAATATAAATTCATGTCCAGACATCTGTTTTCATGGATTTGATATGATTGTCAAGCTTAGGGAGAAAAAGAATCGGTGAATTGGAGAGCAAGGTTAGATTTGCATGCATGTTATATAATTAATTGCTACATAAACATTATCCTTGGGATTGTTGTAAAACTACCAAAGTATTAGATAGAACAAGACTATCAAAATATTAGAGAGAATATAGAGATAGAGAGAGAATTTATGTATTCCAATTGTGTGTTAAATGAAGGAGTGAAGCACCCTATTTATAGGGGTAGATAATGGTACAATTGTAATAATATAAACTTTACAAGGGCATAATGGGTCATTCACACCCAAGATATTTATAACACTCCCCCTTGAATGACCTAATATTCAATGTCTGCCTCGTTAAAAACCTTGCTAAGAAAACCCAGTGGAATAAAACTTAAGCTAAGGAAAAGAGTACAGTCATTGTGGAGTATAAAAATAAATGCTGCCTCATTAAAACCTTGCTAGGAAAACCCAGTGGGATAAAACCTAGACGAAGGAAAAAGAGTACAGCTACTCCCCCTGATATTAGTCATCGTAAATCGCTGAGCCGACGCATTCCTATCTTATGTATCAATTTCTTGAGTGTAGATGTAGGTAATGCTTTAGTGAATAAGTCTGCCACATTATCACTTGATCGAATTTGTTGAACATCGATATCACCTGCTTTCTGAAGCTCATGTGTATAGAAGAATTTTGGAGAAATGTGCTTTGTTCTATCTCCTTTGATATAGCCTCCTTTAAGTTGTGCAATACAAGCTGCATTATCTTCATACAATATCATTGGACTATCTTTTGTCGAAGCTAATCCACATGATGATTGGATATGATGAGTCATGTTTCTCAACCATATACATTCTCGACTTGTTTCATGGATTGCAATAATTTCTGAATGATTTGAAGATGTTGCTGTCAAAGTTTGCTTCACGGATCTCCACGATATAGCCGTCCCACCACGTGTAAACACATATCCTGTTTGTGATTTTGCTTGATGTGGATCAGAGAGATAACCTGCATCTGCATATCCCACTAAAGAAGATCCCAAATTGTGAGAATAAAATAATCCCATATCAACAGTACCTTTTAGGTAACGAAGAATGTGTTTAACACCATTCCAATGCCTTTGAGTTGGTGCAGAACTATATCTTGCGAGTAGATTTACAGAAAAAGCTATATCAGGTCTAGTGCAATTTGCAAGATATGATAATGCTCCAATTGCACTTAGATATGGTACTTCTGGACCAAGAACATTTTCTCCATCTTCAAGTGGGCGAAATGGATCATTTTTTGGATCAAGTGATCGAACGACCATTGGTGATGTCAATGGATGTGCTATATCCATATAAAATCGCTTCAAAACCTTTTCTGTATATGAAGATTGATGAACAAATAGTCCTTCTGAAAAATGTTCAATTTGCAACCCAAGGCAAAATTTTGTTTTTCCCAAATCTTTCATCTCAAATTCATTTTTCAAGTAATCAGCAGTTTTGTTGAGCTCTTCTGGAGTTCCAATAAGATTTAAATCATCAACATAAACTGCCACTATTGCAAATCCAATATTTGTTTTCTTTATGAAAACACATGGGCATATATCATCATTTTTGTAACCCTCATTCAACAAGTATTCGCTGAGGCGATTATACCACATACGTCCAGATTGTTTCAATCCATATAATGATCTTTGCAATTTGATTGAAAACATACTCTTCGGGTATGTATCATTTATTTCTGGCACTTTAAGTCCTTCAGGGACTTTCATATATATGTCACTATCAAGTGAGCCATATAAATATGCAGTTACTACATCCATAAGGCGCATATCGAGCCTTTCTGACACAGCCAAACTAATTAAAAATCTGAATGTGATGGCGTCCATGACGGGAGAATATGTTTCCTCATAATCAATTCCAGGTCTTTGTGAGAAACCTTGAGCTACAAGCCGGGCTTTGTACCTTGTAACTTCATTATTTTCATTTCTTTTCCTTACAAAGACCCATTTGTATCCTACAGGGATTATATTTTCAGGTGTTCGAACTACTGGTCCGAACACCTTTCGTTTTTCTAAGGAATTCAACTCCGTCTGCATGGCTTCCTTCCATTTTGGCCAATCCTCTCTCTGTTGGCATTCTTTAACAGACAGTGGCTCAGGATCATTATTCTGAATTATTTCAAGAGCCATTTGGAAGGCAAAAATATCATCTATAACAACATTCTCCCTTTCCCATAATTTATGAGATAACAAATAATTTATTGAAATCTCATTATTCTCGGACATCTGTGATTCTGCAGGAATCACGTCATCACTATTAGATTGTTTCATTGAAATCTGTGGTTCTGCGGGAACCATGTCACCACTATTAGATTGATCAATCTTTTCTATTATTACTCGTCCAGGAGTCTTTGGTTGGTTTAATTTCCTCTTACGAGGTATGATGTCTTTTGAACCAACTGGTCGACCACGCTTCTGGCGTTTTTGAGGTTCACTTGCTATAGCAGTTTGTCCTACAGGGACATCAATCTTTGCCGGAGTGTTTTCTGCTGGTATATATGACTTTGTCACTTTTCGTGTGTCAACAAATTCATCAGGTAATTGGTTTGCAATTCTTTGCAAATGAATAATTTTCTCAACCTCTTGCTCACATTGATTACTTCGGGGATCAAAGTGAGATAGAGTTGTTTCATTCCAAGAAATTTTATCTTGATTTTCAGGATGCAACTTTACTCCTCCTAAAGTTGGAAAGTTCATTTCATCGAAATGACAATCTGCAAAACGTGCAGTAAACAAATCACCCGTTAAGGGTTCAAGGTACCTAATGATGGAAGGTGAATCAAAACCAACATAAATCCCAAGTCTACGTTGGGGACCCATTTTGGTACGTTGTGGGGGAGAGATTGGTACATGGACAGTACAACCAAAAACCCTTAGGTGAGAAATATTAGGTTCATGACCAGATGCAAGTTGCAGAGGTGAGTATTGATAATAAGCAGTTGGTCTTATGCGAATCAATGATGCAGCATGTAATATGGCATGACCCCAAACAGAAGCTGAGAGTTTTGTTTTCATGAGTAGTGGTCTAGCAATTAATTGTAGACGTTTAATAAATGACTCCGCTAACCCATTTTGTGTATGGACATGAGAAACTGAATGTTCTATTGCAATCCCAATGGACATGCAATACTCATTGAATCTCTGTGATCTAAACTCACCAGCGTTATCAAGACGAATTGTCTTGATTGAGTAATCAGGAAATTGAGCTCGTAATTTTATTATTTGAGCAAGTAGCCTAGAAAATGCTACATTTCTTGTGGACAGTAAACAGACATGCGACCATCTAGTAGAAGAATCAACTAGTACCATAAAATAACGAAATGGTCCACATGGTGGGTGTATCGGCCCACATATATCTCCATGAATCCTTTCTAAGAAAGTTGGAGATTCAACATTTACCTTTGTAGTGGAAGGTCTAATGACCAATTTCCCTTGCGAGCAAGCAACACATGAATAATCATTAGGTGAAAGAATCTTCTGGTTCTTTAAAGGATGTCCATGTGAGTTGCTAATTATTCGACGCATCATTATAGCTCCTGGATGTCCAAGTCGATCATGCCAAAGTCTAAAACTTTTTAAGTCTACGAACTTCGGGTTCGTGACGTTGTTTGATTCGACTTCTTTTATGGATGTATAATACATTCCAGAAGGAAGTGCCGGAAGTTTTTCTTTTATCTGCTTCTGGCCAGATACAAAAGAAGTAATGCAAAGATATTCAATATTGTTTTCTTGCATTGTTTCAATGTGATATCCATTGCAGCGGATATCCTTAAAACTGAGCAAATTTCTTCTGGATTTGCTTGAGTATAGTGCATCGTTAATACATAGTTGTGTATTATTTGATAAAATAATATAGGCTTTACCGGAGCCTTCAACGATCTTCGATGTGCCGCATATTGTATTAACATTATTTTCCGCTAATGTTAAGTTCAGAAAATACTTTTTCTTCCGGAGAATAGTATGTGTTGTTGCACTATCAACAAGACATGTATCTTGGCAATTCATCTAAAATATAATCAAATAGATATTTTAGAAAAGTGAATTTATGATAAAAAGAAGTTAAACATAATTTAACATCAAACGGACAATACATATTAAGATTTCAAAATAACATCGTGACTTTCTGATAAAGCAAACTAATCTATATTTTCCATATCACCAGTATAAAAATCAGAGACATCTAAGTGTGTCCTATTAACTGGACAATCAGCTAAATTTGTCTCTATTTTTTCTTTTCCTTTGATAGACTGTTGGTAAAGGTCCACAAGATGTTTTGCCGTACGACAGGTACGTGACCAATGCCCTTTCATGCCACATCGGAAGCAACTTTCTTCGTGTTGCCGTTTGATTATGTTATTCTCATTTGCCTTGTGCCTTTTAACCATGTGGCCATGTTGTTGATGATTTTGTCCAGAATTCCTTCCACGTCCACGTCCTTGTTCATGTCCGTGTCCACGCCTACGTTCGTGTCCACGGCCACGGCCACGTTTGTATCCGTGTCTATTTCTTGATATAGCATTTGCTTCAGGAAATGCAGTACCACTTGCTTCAGGAAATGGTATAGAACCGGTTGGACGTAATCCGTGATTTTTCATCAACAACTCATTATTTTGTTCGGCTACCAAAAGGCAAGATATGAGTTCCGAGTACCTTTTAAAACCACGCTCACGATATTGCTGCTGCAGGAGCACATTTGAGGCGTGAAAAGTGGAGAATGTTTTTTCTAGCATATCTGCTTCAGTGATTTTTTCTCCACATAAATTCAATTTTGAACATATTCTAAATAGTTCAGAATTGTACTCACTCACAGTTTTAAAATCTTGTAAACGAAGATGCATCCATTCATAACGGGCTTTTGGGAGGACTACAGTCCTCTGATGGTCAAATCTGTCTTTTAAGTTTTTCCAGAGTTCTTGTGGATCCTTCACAGTAAGATATTCTATTTTCAATCCATCATGAAGATGGTGACGAAGGAAAATAAGTGCTTTTGCACGATCCTGCAGGGATTCGTTGTTTCCTTCTTTGATTGTTTCTCCAAGCCCTTTTGAAATAAGATGGATCTCGGCATCTAGGATCCATGATAGATAATTTTTCCCGGATAAATCTAGTGCAATGAACTCGAGTTTTGTGATATTTGCCATTAGGATAACTATTCAATCAAACATGAAAAATAATTAATTCCTTGAAAAATCTCAGTAAAGAATTAATGACATGATTTCTATATCGAGTTTTTATTCTTCTGGAATATTAATTATAATTCTAAGTTGTTGTAGCAATGAAACAAAATTTCGAAATTGCTATGTAAATCTAAGTTGTGGTATCAATTAATCCAGATAATAATTATCAAGAATAAATTGATTAATACGTATAATGATAGTGACATTAGCAAAAGATTTTTCAGAAATTGCATTTCAAGAATTATGTGGTATGTATGTAACCATGTTTCATGAAGTGATGTTTAATCATTACATCTTTTGAAATTGTGATTTTAATTTTCAAAAAGAAAAATAACTTTTACTTTTGTAAGTACACTTTATTGGAATGATGAATTGATTATATTATAAATTTATCCTTTTTGAAAATACATAAAATGTGATTTCATTTAAATCATATATTTAAAGAAACCCAGTAGAACCAACGATAATAAAACTGGTAGAATCAATTATATAGGTGGTAGTATGATATACTAAAAAAATTGTAAAACCAACCATGTAGGTGATAGCATGATATAATTAAAACTGGTAAAACCAACCATGTAGGTGGTAGCATAATATAATTAAAACTGGTAAAACCAACCATGTAGGTGGTAGCATAATATAATTAAAATCGGTAAAACCAACCATGTAGGTGGTAGCATGATATAATTATAACTGATAAAACCAACCATGTAGGTGGTAGCATGATATAATTAAAACTGATAAAACCAACCATGTAGGTGGTAAAACCAACCATGTAGGTGGTAGCATGATATAATTAAAACTGATAAAACCAACCATGTAGGTGGTAAAACCAACCATGTAGGTGGTAGCATAATATATAAAATATATTTAAAATTATTACCTTCTTAACTCAGTTGGCTAGAATCTCGTGCTGATAACGTGTTGTAAAACTACCAAAGTATTAGATAGAACAAGACTATCAAAATATTAGAGAGAATATAGAGATAGAGAGAGAATTTATGTATTCCAATTGTGTGTTAAATGAAGGAGTGAAGCACCCTATTTATAGGGGTAGATAATGGTACAATTGTAATAATATAAACTTTACAAGGGCATAATGGGTCATTCACACCCAAGATATTTATAACAGGGATAAATTAATTATATCAACATTATTATCACAAGTTGTGTACTAATTGGGCTTCCACAAAAATATTTTAGTATTTAATCTTCGGTGGAAAATGTTTATTGAAAAGGTTACTCACTTTCTTTGAACTTGTACTAGACAAATATAAGAACAATTGAATAATGTGATATGTTGAACCTAAAGTTCAACACCCTGAAGATTTTTAATTTTTCAAATATTGGTTGGACCACGACGGATCGATCGTCATGACGCAAAGAATTATTAGGAATTCACATAGACGATCATTGGAGAATTATGATTTTTTTTTCTCAATAATAAAGAATTCTTATGTTCTGCTTGTTCTCAAGGCCCACTAATTAATTATCTGTAGATTACCAGTAGCTAAGTTGTACTAAATCCCACGTTAATCCTTCATGTGAAATACTTACATATTTTAGGTTTTAATATATGCATCTGATATATGATCATATGTGTGTTTATTATAAATGTTATTTGGTGTTTGCAAAATTATTTTCTCAAATTATTAGTTTACAATCACTAGTACATTAATAATCAAAGACGTCGGTTGTAAAGCGGAAAAGACGTCGGTTGTACAGGAGACGCCTTTAGTAACGATACTAAAAGTGCATATTTAAGGCGTCGGTTTACTAAAAGCGTCGGTTGTTACTTAACAACCGACGCCTTTAGTTAAGAAAAGGCGTCGGTTGTTGTTTAAAACC
This sequence comes from Ligustrum vulgare, assembly GCA_963555705.1. Lineage (NCBI taxonomy): Eukaryota > Viridiplantae > Streptophyta > Magnoliopsida > Lamiales > Oleaceae > Ligustrum > Ligustrum vulgare. Next base: position 1,621,365 of record OY743173.1, read on the forward strand.
GACGCCTTTAATTTACTTAAGGCGTCGGTTTTTGAATAACAACCGACACCTTAAGTAACTTATAGGCGTCGGTTTTCAACAACAACCGACTCCTTTTCTTATTTTTTTTTATTTATTTATATTTCCATTATACCTATATAAATTATAACAATCACATACACATCAAAAAATTATCTTCAACGAATATATAATCGAGGAATGCAGAACAAAACTTAATTATAACTCAATATACAGAATTTCGAATTAATTAATCTTGTATTCACAATATTGTTAAAAAATTTGTACATGTTAACATAAAATGTGTGCCTTCTTCAGCAGGCCTTTCGAGGTCGAATTTGAGTGGCATTCTTGAGCTCTCACCTGAGCAGCTACCACTCAGTTCCCTTTTATCCTCTCTCAAACTATAAGCATGGCAGTTAATATCTATCTCTTTTACCCCCGCCCTTCGTTTTATTTCATCTTCGTTAACCTCGTGCATTAGCTTCTTTTGAAGATTGTACAACCGATGGATCTCTTGAACCTACCATTCAAAAAATTCGTATCACTTGTTCGGTAATGTAGAATATTAGCACACTGGTTTTGTAACTAGCATAAAACTGGTATTAAAATCTTAATTTTTTGAAGATTAAAAGATTGCAAAGTACAAAGAGAAATGGAAATGCATATAATGATTTAAAATCATTCAGACCTGCCGTTTGAAAATTTTCTCATGCATAAGCATTGTATTCTTCATGTATTGTATGTTGTGCAATTTTTGCTGCAGCCTATCCATTGAACATCTGAGTTTGCAAAAATCAGTTTTTTAATGATTCTTCAACCTCAATCGATAACCAGAAAGGTGTTCGCAAGTCAACAGATTTTTGGTATGTTCAAGTTCAGTTGCCATGCCTGGAAAGATGAAAACTGGTGGCTTTTAGATTTTGAAGTACAGTGTAGCGCCCCGAGTTCCGTATACCCGATTCACTACGTCATTTTCTATCTAAATTTTTCGAATAATATTTTTGCGGAAGAAATAATTGAAATTCATTTTTGGAAACATTAAATAAACTGTAATGGCCGATAAAATTGAAAACATTTATGAAACCATTTGAAATAGTAAATCGAACCATTAATTTTGTAAAGAAATTGACAATGTCATAATTTCTCAAATAAATGAATTTCTCTAAATTATTCGATTGTTTGGAAAAATACGGAAATCATTAACGTCAAACTTTCAACCGTTTAACGATTATTGCCACCATCATTCATCGCTCGCCACCGTCTCCGAAATCTGCAAAACTGTTAAAAAGTAGGGTGAGTATTTCATGGGGGAAATACTCAGTAGACTCATCGCAAATTAATTTAATTTATAAGATGATTAAACACATAAATCCCGGCTCTTTATAAAACGGGCATTGATAAAGCTTCTTTATAAAACGACTCTTGATAAAACTCATATTGTGCATTACAGCACGAGACATATTTTGAAAATCATAAGCTCTTTGAAAATAGCTCTTTGAAAACAGCTCTTTGAAAACCATATACTTATAAAACATTTTAATTATGCCAAGCATAATTTCTTTTGAAAGCATAACATAATATAGGATTGAAATCCTCATAAACATAGGGAGATACAAGAACTTTACCGAACTTAGGTGGCAAGAATTCTTATGCAGTAAAATCATAATAACAGTAAAATCACAGTAAGTATACCAAGCATAATTTTTGAAATTCATAGGGATCAATTGCATCATAACATAAGATAGGATCGAAATCCTCATAAACATATGCGACAGGAATTTTACCGAACTTAGGTGGTAAATCCTCATAAACATATGAAAACACAGGAATTTTACCGAACTTCGTGGCAAATCCTCATAAACATAGGAGACACAAGAATGTTACCGAACTTCGTGGCAAGAATTCTTATGTGTAGCGCTACTAAAACTCCGGTCCCCTTAACATATCATAACTTATCATATGGGACCCATAACAATCTTGGTAGATTGATTTCATAGCAATGATCCAAAAAAAAACATTTTCGTGAAACATAGGGTATACTTACTTTTCGTAAAAACATAAAGTATATTTTCTTTTCATAAAAACATACTTACTTTTCATAAAAACATAAGGTATATTTACCTTTCATAAAAACATACTTGCTTTTCTTAAAAATTGACTTTCACAAGTCACATGACATTCATATGAAATCATAATTTAAATCAATTAATAAGTGCGAGTCTACCTCAAATCCGACGAGTGCAAAGTTGAGCGGGAATGACTTCAATTTCTTTAAATTCTCCGTACGCTTCGTCTTAACCAATAAGTCACTTTAGTATATCGAATATATAGTTCAAAATGATAAATTATAATTTGAGGACTAAAATTGATGTTTTGAAAGTTGAGGGACTAAAATGAATTCTTTTGAAAGTTCAGGGACTAAAATAGATATTTTGAAAATAGAGGGATTAAAATAGATACTTTTGAAACTTGGGCTTAAAAGTAAATCAACAGTGACTGAAATAATAGATTTTGAAAATGAAAGGGCTGATTAAAACTCATTTAAAACTTTGGGGGCTGAAATGGATAACTTAAAAAGTTGGGGACTGATTTGAAAACCTTTTTAAAACTCGAGGGGCTTAAGTGCAAATTTCGAAAATAAAATATATATTCAGATCTGTTTTCTCTCTCTCAACTCACTCTCTCACTCAGCGCAAAAGAGACAGAGAGATGGGCGAGACACATGCGAAGAAGAAGAAGATCCGTGGTTACTGTCGGTGATTTCTACCGGCGCAGCACCGGCGGGGAGTGGCGATGGTGCAATTAGGATAGTTTCTGGGCTGATTTGGGGGCGATTTAAGGTGAAACCGAAGCTAGGGTTCGCGATGATACTCCGGTCGGAGAAACGGCGTTCGAAGGTAAGTCTTGGGCTTGGTTTATTTCTTGGTTTTGGGTTTATATCGAGTTGGGATCGAGGATTATGGTGTGCGAGTTTTCGGATTTGGGTGCAGGGGTTTGAATTTGAGTTGCTTGAATTTATTTGGTGGTTTGGCCGATTGTGAATGGAGGTGATTAGGTAGCAGAGGGGAACGTTTGATGCAGTGTTGTGAGGATGTGCAGTGGTTTGGTGTTGATGCAGACTGTGATGGTGGAGATTGAGTGATTCCAGTGTAGTGGTTGGTTGTGACATGGCTGAAGGTTGGCGAATTGGTGGTGCTTGACTGGATTGATGAAGTAATCGTCATGGCTATGGTTCAGTTTGATGGGTTGGCAGTGGTGGATTGGAATTGGAAATGTGATTGCAGGATATCAAAACTAATGATAATGGTTGAGATGGTTGGTTTGTGGTTGCTGCTGGATGTGTGTTGGAAATATTGGTTGCAGGCTATCATTCAAGTTGTGTGATGAAGTTTCTGCAGGTGATGATATAGTGATGGATTTCGCAGGTGGTGATGGAGAAGGTGGCAGTGCTGGGTTTGGTTTTGCTGTGGTAATGATGATTGATTACAGATTGATGTATATGATGAAGGTTGCGGCTGTGGGTTGTCTTGCAGAGAAAGGTGATGAAAATGATGAAGGAGGTGGTAGAGGTTTGATTGGTGATTTGCGATTGTGGGATGATGATGATGATTCCAATTTATATAGAGGGAATTGTGGGGGGAAAAGCAAATAGATTAGTGGAAGCACAATTGAGTGGAGAGGATTAAGTGGAAATCATGATTGTTTGTTATGGAAATAATGATGGAATAAAATCATAGAAAATGATCAATTGGGAGACATAATAATTTGGGGAGGGGAATCATTGGTTTTAATGAAAATCATGAAGTGGTGGGTTTTGTGTAAAGAAAAGAAAAAGGATGAATAAAACGTGGGGGTGTTGAAATGAGGTGGAAAGAAGAAAACATGTGGGAGAAATTTATGTAGATAAATTTTGATAAATTTTGGACTAATTTTGATTCAGAATTGTATTAAAACAAATATATTTTGGACTAACTTTAATTTGAAAACGTATTTGAAACTGATATAATTTTGGCTGAAAATACATTTGAGAATAAATAAATTTTGAGATAAAATTGAATTACGTATTTGGACTTGAAATATTTTGAATAAGGAAAATTGAGATATTTTAATAAATTTGGAATTCAAAATGATTTTGAAAATAATACTTTGAATAAATAATTAAAATAACATAATTTTAGAAATTCGGATTTTAATTTAAAATCGAACAAATTCGATATTTCTTGACTTGGCTAGACGAATCCGTCGCGGCGTTAACTTCAAAATAATGGGTGAAATAGTAGCGACACAAGTTTCTAAATATTAAAATAATCATTAATTGCGTAAAAATTCTGGGTCGCTATATACAGAGACTCCATCAAAAACATAATATACATAAAAAAATTTGTACAAATTGAATTCACATCAGGTGGATATAATATATAAAACAGGCTAGAATTTCTTTTGATGGATTCCAGAAATAATTTAAACTAAGACTTGATTATATGAGACAGTATTTTCCAAACAGATCTTTCTGTCAATGGATATAAAAGAGAGATTTATTGTTGAAAATCCAATGTGCATTTTACATTATTATGCAACTAATTACCAAATTCCATAGCACCCCAGTAAAAGCTCAACCTTCACAGGCAAATATTGAAAGAGTTGACACTCAAAATATCAAAATTTATAAAAGAAAAATGGCAAGCATCAAATTATGCCATCATGAGAAGAGAAATCCATAATCCCGAAATGATAACGTGAATTAAAAAAAAAAACGAAAGCAAGTAAATCAAATACAATTTAGAGTGGTTCGCTCTCAATGCAAGATTACGTCCATTAAGAAAATATACATACCCAAACCAAACGCAGAATTCTCCTATTAGGCTCATTGATCAACATGCAGAAAATCAATCAAGGTATGTTTCTCTTTTAACAGGGTTGAAATAGAGTCATATAGAATTAATCAAGAGAAGAGACAATTGCAAATAAAATATATTCTAATCAATCAGAATAAACTATTGATAGCAAAAAATGTAATTACGAAACCCAATTGCAAAAATTCACCACGCCAAACAAATTAGAATTGCTGTTGATCCTCCTTTTTCTTTGTTTGTATTAAGCTTTTGATGTGATCCGGGATAGGAGCTCAAAGGAGAAGTCAAGTCACGGACGACGCAACAACATTCGACATAGGAAAATGAACAATTTCCATGTTGAAAGCTAGTCGAGACTACGAGTGGATCAACCTCATTCAAGCCGTCGAAGAAAAATGTAAAATTTCAATGTTACGGCCGTAACATTGAAATCCTCACGGCCGTAACCAACTTTCTGCTGAAATTGATTTTGCGAGACATAAACAATCACGGCCGTAAAGGTTAATATCACGGCCGTAAAGGAGTTGCTGCTTAAAATTGGAATTGTACGTTTTTTGGACTTACGGCCGTAAGTCATATGTCACGGCCGTAAGAGTGAATCAGAAGCAAGGTTACGGCCGTAAGAAAATTAGTCACGGCCGTAACATTATAAACGCGTGAAATTTTAGGTTATTTTATTTCCATAATTTTAGGTAATTGTTTCCTTGTTTAATTAGAATTCTTAACCTAGTATTTGACCCTATTTATAGGGATGTAATTTTCATTATTCAAAACACAACTTTGATAATATTAATTGAGAGGCTATTTGCTTTCACGACATTTATTCTTTATTGAATAAAATCCGAACTTGCGAGTTAATCTTGTTTGTTCAAATCTCGGTGAGAATTATTATTGTTTGTGATCAAGAGGTCAATATATCCCAGTGATTGTATTGGTTGCTTGGTTCAATTAACTTTAATTGGATCCATAAATCGAGGTTCTTGACGTTCTTGGGTCGATTCCAATAATTTGTGGGTTGCGTAGCTACAATTGCTACGTGGTTTGTATCATCTGGTATCAGAGCTTAGGCTCCAAAAATCAAGATTATATCTTTATTTTGTTTTCTTGAGTTTTCTATCTAGTTTGATTTTTATGTTTATCATCGAGTCCCATAAAAATCATCCATATCTTGTTGAGTGTTTTGTTTTTCAGTTTTTTACGTTCTTCTTGTTCTTGAATTTGTTGAGTCTTTAATCCAGAAAATCGTTCCAAAAAAATTTCAAAAGTATTTGTTTTGCTTAATTCTTATCCAAATTAAGTTCCGTTTGTTTTTTCGTGTTCGTTGTTGAATTTTCGGATTTATAAAAAAAAAAATTATTTTTTATTTTTTTTTATTTCGAAAATTCACCCAAAATTCCAAAAAAAAAAAAAAAAAAAAAAAGTCCATTCAAGAACCACTTTCTTGAATTTCCTTAAATTCTTGATAAATCCTTGTCTTCCAAGTCAAATTAAAATTCTTGATATTCTTTCATTTCTAATCAAAATTCAAGAATCACTTTCTTGAGATTTCTTTAATTCTTGACATTCTCTAAATTTCTTTCTTCCGTTTATTTTTCAAGCAAGAAAATAAATTCCTTCTTGTTAATTGGTGTCTAGATCATCTATTCTTGAGTTTTCTTTAATTACCACATAAGGGATGGATTATGAACCGAGTTCATTGTTCCAAACTAGGTGTTATGTGGGTCAAAAGGTGTGCAGTTGGGCAATTGATAGAGAGTGCTTCACTAATTTTGCTAATATCACCATGGTTGAAAAATTGGGATTATCTCTAATACCGCACAATAGACCTTATTGTGTGACGTGGATGAGGGAATTTGGAGAGTTCCATGTAACCAAGCAAGTTCTAGTGACTATCACCCGTGGAAAATATATTGATGACGTATTTTGTGATGTAGTGCCTTTAAGGTCTTGTCATATTTTATTGGGAAAATCGTGGAGTCGTATGAGGGAAGCAATATATTATAAGAGTATGCACATATATAGGATTCTTACGAGAGGGAAAACATTCACACTGTATGGATTGACACTCGAGGAAGCACTAGACAATTCGAGGAAGGTAAAAAAAGAGAGTGAGAGGAAATTTGTAGTGAGATTGCAAGAGGATCCTCGAGATAGGGATGTTGAGAAGAAGGAGGGAAAGCTGAAACTAGAAACGGTTGATCAAATTCCAAAATTTGAAGTAGAAGATGAAGAATTGGGTAGTAAGGAGGTGAATGAACAAGGAAATAAAATTGTGGAAGAGGTGATTGAGGATGAAGGTGTGGTTGAAAATAAAAATTTAGAAGAGATAGTTGAGCTTGAAAATGTGGAGTTAGAAGAGGTGGATGAGTATGAGAGAAAAGAAATAGAAGAGATTGAGCAAGAAGTTGCAACAAAGGAAGGAGGTGAAGAGAAGGACCTCGTTGTTAGGGAAGAGGATTTGGAGATGATATACCATGAGTACAAGGATCCATATCTTGTACTTTGTGAAACTAACATTTCCCACCCTATTTAAGTACTTTGTGAAACTAACATTTCGACTCTTCCATCCAATTCAAGTATTAGAATACTACTGGTTGCGCCTATGTAATGGAGGCAAAAAATTTCCTTTTGATCCAGGCGGTGCGCTGAAACACCATGAACCAAGCTATGATTCGGGACGAATCATCTTGAAGAAGGGGAGAATGATGTGATCCGGGATAGGAGCTCAAAGGAGAAGTCAAGTCACGGACGACGCAACAACATTCGACATAGGAAAATGAACAATTTCCATGTTGGAAGCTAGTCGAGACTACGAGTGGATCAACCTCATTCAAGCCGTCGAAGAAAAATGTGAAATTTCAATGTTACGGCCGTAACATACAAATCCTCACGGCCGTAACCAACTTTCTGCTGAAATTGATTTTGCGAGACATAAACAATCACGGCCGTAAAGATTGCGTATCACGGCCGTAAAGGTTAATATCACGGCCGTAAAGGAGTTGCTGCTTAAAATTGGAATTGTACGTTTTTTGGACTTACGGCCGTAAGTCATATGTCACGGCCGTAAGAGTGAATCAGAAGCAAGGTTACGACCGTAAGAAAATTAGTCATGGCCGTAACATTATAAACACGTGAAATTTTAGGTTATTTTATTTCCATAATTTTAGGTAGTTGTTTCCTTGTTTAATTAGAATTCTTAGGATTTGTATGTTACGGCCGTAACATTGAAATTTCACATTTTTCTTCGACGGCTTGAATGAGGTTGATCCACTCGTAGTCTCGACTAGCTTCCAACATGGAAATTGTTCATTTTCCTATGTCGAATGTTGTTGCGTCGTCCGTGACTTAACTTCTCCTTTGATCTCCTATCCCGGATCACATCAGCTTTTCTATGTATAGTGTTTCTATCCTGATTCTATCAGTATTCTATCATGATTCTATCACATTCTATCATGATTTTATCACCATTGAATCAACTTTTATCCGGATAGATCATAGAAGTGGTTTTTTTTTTCATTTTTTGTTATGTATCTTTTCTCTTTTCTCTTGGAAATAGTTTGGGGAAGCCAAAACACAACACAACACAAATTCAAAAATCTAATATTCACAAAATTTCATCAATCACAATTCACAAATCCAAATATCCAATATTCACCAAATCAAAATAATCAAAATTCAAATTCACGCAAGATGAATATAGGGTTCACAAGTGACCCACATTGCAAAAACAAAAAATTAACATTTATGCATGATTTCCAAATAAAACTTCAATCATAATGAATAAGGGTTAGCCTCAGTACCTAAGAATTAAAATGAGAAATTGAGAAAAGATCAAGAATTTGACCATAGCACTGGAAGCGGCACTGGCTCTAAGTGGTTAGTGTCCTTAGAAGTTAGAAATTGAGAAATCAAGAATCAATATTATTGATTATAACTTAGAAATTACTAAATATACAAATTACAAAACCAAATAATTACAAATTACCTAGAGGCGATAGGGGAGAGTTGCTGCAAGGAGGGCAGAAGTGGTTCAATCAAGAGAGGACGCGCGGTGTTGCTGTTGTTGCTAGAGATGCGACTGGAGGTCGGAGCTGGAGCTGTTGTCGAATGGTATCTCAAGGAGCGGAGCTGCGCCAGGGAGGTCGGAGGGAACTGTCGAGGGTTTGAGGTTTTAACTCTCATGGGTTGGGAACTTGGGGATCTGACTGGGGTATGCCTGAAATGGGTTTAGGTGTTATTAATTTTTGGGGCACAACCGGCGGTCCGCCGGCGGCCAGCTAGCGCTGCGGCGCTAGCTCGCCGCACGGTGGATCCGCCACCACTGGTGGGGGTGGTGCGCGTCGGAGAAGAAAACAGATGGCTCGCGATGAGGAAGAGAAAGAGTAGGTACCCGCGGCGGGGGAGAGCTGGGATGGCGCCAGAGCTGCACTGCCGGTCGGTGGTGATGGTGGTGGCGAAGGCGGGGGAGAGGTGTGATGAACAATACGGTGGGGAGGCTGAGCTTTGAGGGGCGCTGTGGAGTGAGCAGCGCTGTGGAGCGAGCTGATAAGACCTAAAATACTTAACTTAAAGGCGGCGGTTAGGCGTCGGTCTTTTTTAAGAACCGACGCCTATAATTGTATTATAGGCGTCGGTTCTTTAGTAAGAACCGACGCCCTTACTTGGGCGGCTCCACCGGCGTCTGTTCTTACTAAAGAACCGACGCTTTTTATAAATTTTTATTTACAATTTTGCCACCGCGTTTTTTGAGGAGTCGTTTTTTGAGAAAAACGACGCCAATATGTTTTTTTTTTTTGTGTAATTTTGTACTAGTGAATATTATTCCATCACGACAATTTGCCTTGATAATACAATTGAATTTACATACCAAATTCTTAATGGCTACTGGATGTCAATTGATATAAAAGTTGAACTAGTCGCTCATGCTCATGCACAAAAATGGTCTAGTTATGCATCCAATTAATTGCTAGACTATTACTTAGGATAGCAAAGCTACCCGCTTCTTCATGGTGACATGTTATTTTACATGCAGCTAGCACTTGTATGCATCAGACCAACATCTTATCATAAATTCTTCCCATCTCAATTGATCTATGGTCAGGAGCCTAATATATATTTTTCATCTGAGATTTTTTTTTTCTCCTTTCAATTTATGTATTCATTAAGATGGATCCTTAAAGAATGATAATATATGTTGTGTTTGATTGCTTCTATTAAAAAATATCTTGAATCCGAGAGTGAAATTTTCATTTTCATGGTATGGTTTGTCGACTCTCATTCCAAGTCTTAGGTAAGAAAGTAAACAGGTGGGAAAGGAAATAACATATATAGAACACATCGTAATTGTCTAATATAGATCTACCTTTGCACAAGACATCGTGAATAAGAAGTAATTAATTCATTTGTAAAGTGTAGCCAATCAATTGTTAGATACGTTTACTGAAACAAAGAGAGTTAAATATAACATGTTCCAACTGTGAAAGCTCCAATTATGATTGATGTTCTTGTAGAACAATTCATATCTAGTGAATATGAAAATGTTTTATAAAGCATGGTAGACTAATACTAATAGAATGCAAAGATAAAAATATCGGAAAGAAAAAGGGGAAGATAATTCACTACAAGAAATCGGACCAACAGCGACGACAGAAGTCGTCGCTGAAAGCCTAAAAATCGTCATTATAGATCAATAGCGACGACATTGTCGTTGCTAATAGTCGTCGCTTTAGGCCTGTAGCTGAAAGTTAATAGCGACAACACCGTCGTCTCTATTTCTTTGGAGGCTATTGCGACGACAATTAGCGACGACATAGTCGTCTCTAATTACGAAAAATATTTTATTAATAATTTATTAATTTAATTTGACCCGATCCGACCCATTTTGAATCCGGCCCGAATTTGAACCTGACCCGAACCTCAAGTATTTATTTTTAATTCATATGATAATAGTACTGGCTTGGAAACTCGAACTCTTGACCAAGTAGTTGGGTGAGTGATGTCCCAACCATTCTGACAAATAAATTCTTGTTTCTTGTTTTGTTTTAAGTAATATATAATAGTTAACTTTAACGAATCACATTTTAATAATAATAGTATATAAACATTTGTTCCAACACATTGACTTTAATATTATTTTTATAAATATCGAAATGCATTATTCCAAAAAAAAATAAAAAAATGGAACCTATAGAGACGACATAGACGTCGCAATAGTGTATGTTTTTGCGACGACAGGAAATGTCGTCGCAATAGGAACTCTATTGCGACGACATATTTTTGTCGTCAAAATTTTTTGCGACGACGAAAAAATTCGTCGCTAATACCAAGACAATTGCGACGACAAATTATGTCGTCGCTATAGGGTCGGGTATTTGAGGCGACAAAAATGTCGTCTCAATAGCCTTGGTATTAGCGACGACTTTTTTGTCGTCGATGTTGGTCCGATTTCTTGTAGTGTAATCAAGTGTCGTCGCTAAGGGACTTAGAACGCTTCAAGTGTCATCGGATCACATTTCAACTGGCAAAGGTTGAGAATCTACAAACGTTGACAACGGAGAAGGTCGTACGTTCGAATTTGCTAGACACTTTGTCAGTTCAGTGAATGGTACCCAGACCCCGACCACCTTGGAACATAACCTGCGATTTGCATCATTCATCAATCACATGACAGAGGCGATGAGACACCTAAGGTTGGCGTTCAACCTTTTTTTAAAAGAATGCTTGAAGCATATAATTTAAATTCACGAGAAAGAATGGCACAAGAATTATCATATACATGACCTATGCCTTTTTATAAAGAAACCAATAACTGCATTTTCTATTTTTGCTTTGATGAAGATATCATTGGAATTCATGAAGAGATTTTAGAAACTGGTCATTATCTAAGAGCATCCATATTGGATGTGTTAAAATATTTGTTAGTGAGATATTACTCAATAGTCAATTTTATGTCTACATGAAATATTTTAACTTTTTTGCTAAAGAAATCTTTTTATGAACATCTTAACTTCCTTGTTAAATTTATTAGCTAGCATTTTAATATCTAATGTAGCACTTTTGTCTTAAATATAGGGCTTTTCCGACGGTCAAATCCATCAGTGAAAGCCCAAAATCTGTCAATAATAACCTTTTCCGACTGGAAAAAATTAGTTGGAAATTCGAATTCCGACTGTGATATTTGTCCGTTGGAAATTTTCGACGGAAATGTCAGAAATTTCCGACGACATCCAATTTCCATCATATTTTCGACGGAAAATGGGGGTTTCCGACTGCCACAACCGTTTCGTCGGAAATATTCCTTCGGTAAAACCAGATATTCTAGTAGTGAAAATTCTCCAATAGCGTAATACTTCTCACCTCCGCCTCTAACTCACTCACCCACTCAATCCCTTATTTATTCATTTTCTTCTTCTTTATTCTTAATTTTTTAATATTCATAAAAAAAAAAAAAAAAAAAAATTGTTGATTTCATATTATGATTTAATGAAATCTTGAAAATGAGTATCATATTAATATATAAATTTTGCTATTTTAAAAAATAAGTATTTATCATATATTTTTGGGCTTAACTAAAAATTAAAATATTCATTGTGGGAATAATAAGTAGTTAACTTTAATATGTATAAGTGTCATTTAACATCTAATTTTTTGCATATGTAACTAGCTAAATTTAACATCCAATGCCGATGCTCTAGGGAAAGTGATGAGGTTTGAAGCGTGGAAGAAACGCCGGAAAGTTCCGAACTCAGGTTGTGGTTGGACGGATGAATCATGACTCGATATTCATGACGCGATGGCTCGACGATGCGGAATAAAGAACCACGACTTTCGAAACGCCACAAGGATTTGCCCAATCTCCTTGATAAGTCTCTGATTTGAACGCCACAAATATTCTAGCAGATATTTGATAAGTTCGGTATTTGAACGCCACAAGAAAGATTCTTGATAAGTTCGAGAAACATAGGAATCCACCTATAACTTTTATTGAATCCTTAATAAAAATTGTTTATATCAAAATCAAGTCTAAAGTCTGAATTACAATGAATGGAAAGGAATATAAATATGTAAAATAACCTAATCGCTAATTTACTCAAAATAGAATTCTAATTAGACTAAAATTCTAAAATAGGCAAACAAATAATTAAAAACAAAATTTAACCTAAAAATACGCAAAAACCCTAATTTCCGTCTGCATAATTGACTTGCTGTTTTGAAGCCCCAAATGATGGAATTTGGCCATAAAATCAGTCGGCTCAAGGGCTTTGGCCCATGAGTTTTGCTTAGTGGTTCATTTCTACTCAAAAAACACATATTATGCATCTAATTCCGACATGGTTGACTGGATTGCACTTTTATTTGGCTTGAATATTTAACTTTTTCCGTCAAGCCTGCTATGACTCCGATTGTCGAGGGTCCGGAACACATCATACCCTCCTTCTTTATGATGATTCGTCCCGAATCATAGCTTTGTTCCTGTTGTTTCACTTCACCTCCTGGATCAGACGGAAAATTTCTCCTGCCATTGCACATGATCAACCAAAAATATTCTGCAACGGGGGTCACGTGAATGGCTTGAAGTTGAAACACCTCTGGACATTGGTGGTGTTGCCCAAATTTTCACGTACCATTAACCTGAAAGAAAGAATTAAATAGAACGGGGAGGGGAATGTTATTTTCATGAGGTACAAGGTCGGATCTTTGTATACATGATTAATCACCATCTCCAATTCTTCTTTAAGAACCACGAGGCCCTCCTCTTCACCTCGTTCTTCCTTTGCATCTTCAACCACTTTTTCAAAATTTTTACTTTCAAATTCAATCGCATCTTCTACCTCCAAAAGTTTTATCACTAATTTCATGCACTCTCTCAACGGTATTCAAATGTGGATCTACCAATTCAAAGCTCAAATTTTGAAGTTCTACCTCAACCCCCAATTCATTCATCTTATCATCAACAATTTCATTCCTAATCAATTCATCATCAAATTTTGGAGTTTGTTTATTTGTTTTTAACTTCAACTCTCCCTCCTTCTTATCAATATCCCCACGATGCCTCCTATAACACCACTTTTCACTCTCATTCCTTACCCTCCGTGAATCTTCTAGTGCTTCCTCTAATGTCAACTCATATAGTACGCATGTTTTCCCTTTCTTAAGGTATTGATATATGTGCATACGCTTATCATAAACAGCCTCCCTCCTACGTCTCCAAGGTTTTCCCAATAAAATATGATAAGATTTCAATGGCACTACATCACACCATACATCCTCACTATACCTTCCCTGGGTGATAGGCACTAGAACTTGTTTGGTTACTTTGAAATTCCCAAACTCCCTCATCCACGTCATCCTATAAGGTTTATATTGTGGTTCTAGGGACAATCTAAAATTTTCAACCACGGTGCTACTAACGAAATTAGTAAAGCACTTTTCATCAATCGCCAAACTGCACCCCTTATTATCCACATAAAATCTAGTTTGGAATAAAAAACCCGGATCATAATCCATTCCTTATCCCACGTTAAAAAGAATTCAAGAATGAAGAGGATTTAGACATCAAATAGCAAGAACGACTTTTATTGACATGGAAGGAAATGAATATCAAGAATTTTAAAGAAATTCAAGAAAGTGGTTCTTGAATATTGGAATGACTTTTTTTTTTTTTTTTTTTGAATAACGAATTTTCGGAATTAAATAATAATAAAAAAATATTTTTTTTTAAATAAATCCGAAAATTCGACACGAACACAATAAAACAAACGGAACAGGATTTGGATAAGAATTAAGCAAAACAAACACTTTTGAAATTTTTTTGGAACGATTTTCTGGATTAAAGACTCAACAAATTCAAGAACAAGAAGAACGCAAAAAATTGAAAACAAAACACTCAATAAGATATGGATGATTTTTATGGAACTCGATGATAAACATAAAAATCAAACTGGATAGAAAAACCTAAATTTAGAGTCCAGCTCTGATACCAGATGATGAGGTTCAAAGCGCGGAAGAAACGCCGGAAAGTTTCAGACTCAGGTTGTGGTTGGATGGATGAATCATGACTTGATATTCATGACGCGATGGCTCGACGATGCGGAATAAAGAACCACGACTTTCGAAACGCCACAAGGATTTGCCCAATCTCCTTGATAAGTCTCTGATTTGAACGCCACAAATATTCTAGCAAATATTTGATAAGTTCGGTATTTGAACGCCACAAGAAAGATTCTTGATAAATTCGAGAAACATAGGAATCCACCTATAACTTTTATTGAATCCTCAGTAAAAACTGTTTATATCAAAATCAAGTCTCAAGTCTGAATTACAATGATTGGAAAGGAATATAAATAAGTAAAATAACCTAACCGCTAATTGACTCAAAATAGAATTCTAATTAGACTAAAATTCTAAAATTTAACCTAAAAATACGCAAACACCCTAATTTCCGGCTGCATAATTGACTTTCTGTTTTGAAACCCCAAATAATAGAATTTGGCCATAAAATCAGTCGACTCAAGGGCTTTAGCCCATGAGTTTTGCTTAGTGGTCCATTTCTACTCGAAAAACACATATTATGCATCTAATTCCGACATGGTTGACTGTATTGCACTTTTATTTGGCTTGAATATTTAACTTTTTCCGTCAAGCCTGCTATGACTTCGATTGTCGAGGGTCCGGAACACATCAGAAAGAATTCGAGATTAAGGATCTTGAAAAACTAAAAAAAAACTCCAGCAGGTAAAGCATTTAATCGATGGAATTCTTGTATACAAAAAGCTCTTTAAATGATTTTATATTCACATCCATTGAGTTCAACAATGATTATTTGTCTTATTTCCTAAGCATGCTATTTTCTATTTTACTGTGATAAATTGAAAGTTGGGGGAAAGTTTAGTGGCAATTGGAAAGTAAATAGAACTGATGAACTTAACTAGGCACAGAGAGAGAAATGAGAAACTAAATTGCAAATTCCAAAAGATTAAGTTTTAATTCTAATCTAAACCCTCTGAAATCGTCTCTCACCTCACTCCCTCACACCTTCGCTCTCGCCCTCTCCCTCTCCCACGATTTCATCGCTGCCTCTCTCGCTCTCCACACCGTCGATAACCCAACGACGATGGCCACTACCTCGCGTCACCACTTCCTCTGTAAGGCTCTCCCCCATATTTCTCTCCCATGTTGCACGCTGTCTCACTCACTCTATCTCGCAACACGCACACACCCGCACACCATATTTCACGCACACACACATTTGGGGATAAAGATCTATGTATGTGTGTATATATATATATATATATTGATTTTTGTGCATATATGTATGTATATATCAGTATGTATATGTGTTTACATAGGCAAATGGAAAATTTTGATGTGTATGCATATAAGATTTTCGATTCAGAACTTCAAAATTGAATTTCACATGTTAAATGTTGATTTGAAATTGGGAATCTTATGATAGTAGTATATATATTTTGTATCATTTCAGATTGGATTAAAGTCTAATTTCGAATTTGTTAATTAAAATTTTGGTAATGAAAATAGATATACATGTGTGTAAATTCATAATTAGACTTGGTTTAAATTTCGAAGCTAGGTAGTTAAATTTTTAGATTTATGAATAACTAAGTTTGTAATTGGGAGATTTTGAAAAATTAGATTTAGTTATATTATTGTGGGGTCTGAGTTTGGTTTTTAAAAGATGAGAAGACCTTCTAATGTGCATTGAAATTCATCCTTTGTCTTGAATAGGGCTCTTATGTGTTTTTGTCATACCATAAAGTCACATTGAAGTTTTAAAGTTGGTTAAGAGTTTAAATGTGAATTGAAACTAAAAGTATATTTTATTTAATGAATGGATATAAATTAGGATTATTGGGCACATTGACGTCGTGGGCATCTGAGGCTCTTCCACTTGCAAATCAAGAAAACGGTAAATACTAAGAACATCAAGTAAGTAAACTTCCCTTTCTCTCAGCATAGTTGAATGTTTAATGTGGAATCATGTGCTTAATTGATATTCGTGTTAATTACGGAATTCTAATGCTTTTGGTTTAACATATGCAAGTATGTATATTTAAGAAATTGTTCAAGCATGCACGCTATCATGTCATTGCATCATTAAGCATGCATTGGCATTGAAATTGAAAAGTCAAATATTTTTAATGAAAGGAATGTGTCAAGGTGAAAATTTGTTCAAAATTATGTATCCCAAGTTGTTTATTGAAAGAATGGGTGTACTTCTAAGTCATGAAAGATGCGAGTGGGAAATGGGGCGCTGGGGACCGGCGTACCCGAATGTAATGAGCCGCACTGCGGTGGAATAAAGTGAATGAGCCGCTTTGTAGTGGAATAAATGTTAACCGATTTGCGGTTTTACTTGTAAATGTGATCTGGTTCCAAATAAGAATTTCCCACTGTTATCTGATTGACTAGAAGTTACATCAAGTGAGCTCACGATGGAAATGAAGTAAAAGTTTTGAAATGTCAAGTGAAAGTTTGAAAAGTTTGAAAGTGTAGAAAGGTTAAAGTGAATGGGGATATATACTTCAAATTTTTAAAGCATTTCATGTCATAAGCATACATCATGTGCATAAGTTTACTTACTGAGCTTTAGCTCACCCCAATCCCTCCCCAATATTTCAGGTGATGTGATAAGTGTATTTTATACACTTATTTGTATGTCTAAATTAGGTTTAATTATTATCGTTTTGGAATATTTGCTATTTAATTTGTGTTTATTTGTTTACTTTATAGAAAATATCCTAAAAGGCGAAGAATGAAGCAATTAATGGAAAAATGACACAATTGGATGTTAATTGGAGCTAAATTGGACAAGTGAGGATGTTTGTGACAACAACCGGGAAACATGCTTGGTGCCAAAGTGACTAAATCAGGAGTTGCAGAACCTAATTAAAGGATTTAATAGCTTATTTGAGCAATTCGAGAAGAACATAAAGTTTGGGGACTAAATCGCAACAATTGAAAGTTAGGATTGATGGTGCAATTAAAAGTCAGGAACCAACTTACACAGCCAAGAAAAGATAGAAGTCGCGATCCCTGGATACATACCACGCGATCGCGAGATGGTATGAATTTATGACCCGAGAGTTAAAGACGTAACCACGCGATCGCTATGGTATTAGCCAAGCGATTGCGTGCTTATCCGACTGGGCTGACTGTGGGCTTTTTCTCGCGATTTTCAATTGAATTCTCTCTTTCTTGACCTAGGTTTCTCCAAAACCTATATATACAACATAATAGGCACGAAATCGGAACATTTTCCTCTCCATTGAACGAGCCACAACAGAGATTTCAATTCAAATTCTTGGAGATTCAAGCATCGCAGAGGGGCATGAATTGAAGATACTTGAAGAATTGATAATTGGTACAATCTTTTCATTCTTCTTTGTTATTTTCAATGAACGTTTTATTTTCTTGTTTTGGTTCTTTAATCAAGATGTGTAACTAAATTCTATGTTAGGATGAACAATGTAGCCTAGTTAATTATTTTAATGCCATATTTCTTGTTTTAACGGTTTATTGCATGTGTTGATTTATTATTACGTTTAATGCGTGAATGAACTGGCCATTCTTTTATAATTTCATGTGTTATTTCCATAATCCGAGATATGAGTTAATAACATAAATCTAGGTAATAAATCCGGTAATTGAACGAGAGATAGAGATATACTCTTGTTATTATTGCGATCGTGTGTGAATTCTTGTGTGTAATGCATCTAGATAAGGAATATTCGGACCGGCTGTAGAGATAAAAGGTTGACTTATTTAGGTAGGATTGATTTAAACTCGAGAGAGGAATCTCAATTTGAATTAGTGAATCCGATCGAGCACATATTTAGAAAATAAAATCTGGAATTTGAATTGATTTAATTGACTAGGTGAATTCGTGAATCTCAACTACCTTACAATCGTTTTTAAAACAAAAAAAAAATTCGTAAATTTAATTCTTTTGTTTAATTTATTAGTTTTAGTTTACAATCACAAATTCTCTTTGTCTGTTCAAATAAAGTGTAGAACTAAAATATTTCGGTACTTAGTAAACAGTCCTCGTTGGAACGATTACTCGACTCAAAAGTCAATTTATTACTTGATTGCGATATTGTAGACTTGCGATTTTACACAACAACGTGATGAAAGTTAGATGATCCGAAGATAGAGCATTTGGTGGCAGACTCGCACAGTACCACGATTTCTCATTTTAAATAAAGTTTGAATTGGAATTTTATAAATGTTTTTAGTTATTTTATTAGATCATTCTTTTAATTTTTTATTGGATTTAATTTTGATAAGTTATTTATCTCTTTAGCAGTTTATCAATTCTCCATTTAGTTAAATGGAGTTCATGGTTTAAATTTATTTATGTTGAGAAGTTTGGGATTAATTTTGAATTATTGTAGAAGGTTGGATGTTGAATGAGTTGTGTTTGATGATTTAAATAATTATAAGATTCCTTTACAGGTTGGTTAAGTCCAATTTATATAGGAGATTCTGTCGAAATTTTTGTAGAATTTTATAATAGATAAGTGAAATGTTAATATTTAAAATGTTTATTTCCTCATTTAAAGTGAATGGAAGTTAACATGCCTAGGTTTAAGATTTTGAACATGGGGGTGTTACACCTCGAGAAGATAACTAAGAACTTATTAATCATATATATATATATATATATTGTTTGTGTTGATTATTTGTTTGCAGGTTGTCAGTACGAGGGTCTGGTTAGCTTAGTCCCATAAAGCCCGTTGAGCTGAGAGAGCGTTGGGGTTGGGTTGCTTGGATTCAGAGTCTAGTCCCTCCTGTAATTTCATACAGTCTGTGACGGTATAATCTTTCAAAGTTATTCTTGTTCAAAAATGATTTCTTTTTCCAGTTGGTTTAGAGGATCTGGTAGTTCTAGAAATAGAACTAATAATTTGTCAAACAATTTTCAAAATGAAGAAGAAATTTCTCAAAATGAAAATGAAACTCTTCAGAGTAACTTTAACTTAAATGAACTTTAAATTGCTCTAATTGAACAACTTTTGCATAATTGGACTATTCCAAAGGTAGACAAAAGTGCTATCTATGAAATAGGTCTGTTTAATTTTACTCAAAATTATATAATCAAAAAATTTGAACAAACTTTGCATATTCATGGTCAAACTACTAAACTTGCATTATTTTCAAAAAATTCAATTCAAGAACATCATCGCAAGAAATTTCAGTTCTTACATATTGGTCTCGTTCAAATTGCACTTTAACCATTGTTTAGACTTAGTTTAGATATTCCAATTTTGCTCGCGCTTAATGATCAAAGGCATTCATTACTCACTGTACTAGAATCAAATCTGGAAAGTGGTCTTGTTTTATCAAATTGTTATCCAAATTTCACCAGATATCCTTAAGACTCTCAAATTGCATGTTCAAAATAAAAATCTTAGTTTGGATGAGTCAAACTCTTTTGCTATAATATACAGAGTATATTATAAGCTTCTGGGTATAAATCTCAATATTCGCGCTCTTCGTTCATCTCCAAGAAATGAATCACTTCTTTTGAAGGTTAACAATCTTCATTCTAACACCATAATTCCTAAAAGAATTCCATGTAATCTTCAAACTAGGAGCTTAGAATGGAATATTCTAAGAGCCAACAAACCTGAACCCACACCTACTCAAGATACTCCAAATCAAGTTTTATCATTTCCTGATGGAAATGTTAAGATGATTTTTGGAGAATCATCATCATATTCAAATTTTTCTAGATCTACTTCAACTAGATCTTTTCAAAATATTCCTTTTCAATATGCAAGATTTTCAACATCTTCTGATAGGCTTAAGATGTCAACTTTAAACCTGTCATTTCAAAACCTCAATATTCAGAAGAATCTGAATCAGGTTCTCTAAGAGCATCTGATAACCTGCCTCCTTCTGAAGATATTCCTCTTTTAAGAAAGAAAATTTTTCATAAAAGAAGTTTATCTTCTCAACTCAATGTTATTTCTTTTACCATTGATAGAAGAAAAGAATTCAAAAAAGATCAAACTCCTGAAGTCAAAAATCTTCGAGAAATTTTTCGAAAAAACATTTTCAAAAGAATAAATTGAATCTTATTGGGATGAGTTTTTTGCTCAACCTGAAGATTTAAGTTTTTTCGATTGGATTAATTCAATGTTTTTGGTAAAAAGAGAAAAATCAAAATCAAAATCTATTCAAGCTACAAATTCAAATGAAAAAACTTGGAAAACTTCTTTAAAACAAATTTTCAAATCTGAATACCCTCCTCTTGAAGAAATCATTTTTCCTCATGGATCTACAGAAGTTACTGTATCTCCATTCAAATAAATTCCTGATGATAGAACTGAAAATGCTCAGGAAAAAACAGTTGATATCAAAAACGTCCAATCTCAGAACAATTTCACAAATATTGTTCTTCATTCAATGTGTTCTCAATTAACCAGAATCGAGGCTAATTCTGGTACTGAATCCTCATCAAATGATAAAACTCCTTCAATCAGAGATTCCTCTTCATCCTCTTCAAAATCTGAAGGCAAAAGGCCTTTACTTTTTCAACCGATCCAATCAAACCTTACTCCTAAATTAGGGAGTAGTTCTTTGACTTATGAATCTGAAGTTCTTAAAGAACTTACCAAACAATTTGCAAAATTAAGTGGATCTAAAATTATCAATACTATTGATATTTTGGATTTTGAAAACCAATTTATTGAAGAAGAACCCCTTCAAATCAATAAATTAAAAAAATTTAATTCTTCAAAAATTCCCACTTTTTATCCTCGACCTTCTCGACCAGATTTTCTATTAGAAGAAGCTTCTTTGAAAAGAAGAATCTTTGACACGTATTTCGTTGAAGAAATTGTCAAATGGAACTTCGATCAAATGACTGAAATTTCAAATTATTCAAACAATTGAAAAAATGTGTGTACGCTTCTATGCATACAAAAGCAAAAACATTGACGAAGTAAGTGCTTGTAGTAATTTAATTATAGGATTTATGGGTCAACTCAAAGGCTGGTGGATGAATTATCTTTCAAGTGATGAAAGAAATGAAGTCCTTAATGCCACAAAAATTGTTGACAATATGATTGTTCATGATTCTTGTATTTGCAATTATCAACATTTTGTTGGAACTCCAACTTTCCTCCAAGATAGGTCATCAGAAATTTTGATCAATCTACCCTGTCCAAAATTACATGACTTCAGATGGTATAAGGAGATTTTTCTATCTAGAGTTGTGCTTCGCGAAGACTGCAATCAAGATTTTTGGAAAGAAAGATTTCTTTCTGGACCTCCAAAACTCTTTGCAGAAAAGGTTCCCAATTCAATCAAATCTCAAGATTCTGATTCAATTCCTTATTCTAATCTTACTTATGGTGAAATCATTAATTTCATTAATAAGGAAGGTCTTGCTCTCTGCAATGATATCAAACTCAAAGCTAAGCTCAAATCTGAAAGATATGGGACTAGAAATGAGTTAGGATCATTTCGCGAGCAGTGTGGTTTTGAAAATTTTCTCCCCCATCTTCAAAAGTTAAAATGAAAAATTTTCCTTCTTTTCTCAGAAAGAGAAATTTTCAAAAATCAAATGAGTTTTCTTCAAACTCTCCCCCTCAATTCCAAAAATTTACTCAAAAAAATTTTTGTCGAAAATTTCAATCAAAACCAAAGAAATTTCAAAATACTTACAAAGTACTTGTTATAAATGTCATCAAACTAGACATTATTCGAATAAATGTCCAATGAAGGGAAAGATTAATAATCTTCAAATTAATGATGATATTAACATTGAACTTCTCAGTCTGCTGAATTCCTCTTCAGAAGAAAATTCTGATTCTGAATTAGAACAGATTTATCAGCATCAAGAAGATTCTGATAATGAATCTAATTCTTCCACTTCCTTTCAAAATTACGAAGGAAAAGAAGTTTGTGGTTGCAAAACCATAAAAGTCTTGACTAAAAAAGAAGAACTTATTCAAGAAGTAATTGAGAAAATTGAAGATCCTCAATTAAAGAAAAAGTTCTCTTCTCTTCTTCCCTCATCTTCAAAAACCCTTCCTAAACCATTTAGTATGAAAGAAATACTAAAAAGATTTAATCAAGAAGCAACATCAAAATCTTTCAGCTCTGATTTAAAATCAGAAGTAAAGGAAATGAAGTCTCAAATTTCTAATCTTGAACGACAAGTTAAAGATATCAAACTGGAATTAACTCATTTCAAAAACAAGTCTTCAAATTTTCAAAATGCTTCTTCTTCTTCTTCAGATGAATCTGATTCCAGTTCTGTCAAAGAGAGAAAATATGTCGAAAAATACGATCATCCTGAACAATTTAATGACTCTGGTTTTCCTCAAACTGATGAGGAAAAAATCAATGTTATTTATCGTATTCAACTTCAAAAATGGTATTATCAAATGACGATTTTTGTTGACAAAACTTTCAAGTTAACAACTAGCGTCTTAATTGATTATGGAGCTGATCAGAATTTTATCCATGAAGGATTAATCCCTACAAAATATTTCGAAAAACTACTAAGCGTCTTTATGGTGCTAGTGACAAAAATTAAATATTCAATATAAACTTTCAAAAGCTCATGTTTGTAATTCAAATATTTGTTTCATAAATATTTTTTATTTGGTCAAGGATTTGGATCAAGAGGTTATTCTTGGTACTCCTTTCACTGTTCAAATTTATCCATATCAAGCTAATGAAAAAAGGGCTTAAAACAAATATTTTTTATCAGGAGTTATTTTTCAAATTTACTAATCCTCCTTCTTTCAAAGATGTTAATCCTCTCAAGCAAGCATCAATTTCTCAAATTATTAACAATATTAATTTCAAAAAATAACATGTTAATTTTCTCAAAGAAGAAATCAGATTTCAACGAATTTCTGATCAACTTCAAAATTCTTCAAATAAAGAAAAAAATTCCCAATTTCTCAAAAAATTAGAAACTAAAGTATGTTCTACTATTTCAAATGCATTCTGGAATAGAAAGAAACATAATGTTTATCTTTCATATAATTCTGATTTTCACGAATCAATGATTCCAACTAAATCAATGTCTATTCAAATGAACAAGGAACTCCTTGATTATTGTACCAAGGAAATCCATGATTTACTTGAAAAGGGACTCATTCATCCTAGTAAATCTCCATGGAGTTGTTCTGCTTTCTACGTCCTCAATCAAGCAGAAATTGAGCGTGGTGTTCCAAGACTTGTAATCAATTATAAGCCTCTCAATTCTGCACTCCAGTGGATAAGGTATCCACTTCCTCAAAAGAAAGTTCTTCTCAATCGACTTCTCAAAGTAGTTATCTTCTCAAAATTTGATATGAAATTTGGCTTTTGGCAAATTCAAATCAAAGAAGAAGATAGATACAAAACTGCATTCAATGTTCCGTTCGGTCAATATGAATGGAATGTTATGCCTTTTGGTCTCAAAAATACCCCTCTGAATTTCAAAAAATCATGAATGACATTTTCAATCTTTATCAAAATTTTATCATTGTTTACATTGATGATGTTCTACTCTATTCTGAAAGTTTAGAACAACATTTCAAACATTTTAATACATTTTTCAACATTATCAAAATTAATGGTCTAGCAGTTTCTGTACAGATAATCATTTTATGTCAAACAAGTATTCGTTTTCTTAGACATTCGATTTTTTAAGGAACTATTACACCAATTCAAAGAAGTTTGGATTTTACTAACAAATTTTCGGATCAAATTAATGATAAAACAAGTCTTCAAAGATTTCCTGGATGCGTTAATTAAGTATCTAACTTTATTCAAAATATCAAGATTCTTTGTTTCCCCTTTTCAAAATGCTTCAAAATAATCCAAAACCATGGGGTCCTGAGTGCACCTTAGCCGTCCAAAGGGTCAAAAGTGCTGTCAATAGTATCCCATGCCTTTCCATTATTGATCCAGATGTCAATCTTATCGTCGAAACAGATGCGTCAGACATAGGGTTCGGTGGAGTCTTAAAGAAGATTCCAAACTATTCTGGAGTTTGGACTGGTCCTCAAATTAGCTATTCCACAGTCAAAAAAGAAATTCTTTCAGTAGTTCTTTTTGTTTCAAAATTTCAAGATGATTTAATTAATAAATCACTTATTTTTAAAACAATTTGTAAAGCATCCAAGGATGTTTTACAAAAGGACGTCAAAAATCTTGTTTCAAAACATATTTATGCAAGATGACAAGTTATTTTGTCGTGTTTTGATTTCAAAATTCTTTATATTCAAGGAAAAAATAACATTTTGGAAGACTTTCTCACTAGAGAGTTCCTCACAAAAAAGAGAGAAATCCTGAGCAAAGGTAAGGCCACTTCAAAAGAGAGTTCAAAGGAAAGGTACCAACATAGATTAGTGCAACAAAGTTTTTGAAGACATGGCTTCCTCCATAGCCACATCTTCAAAAAAACAAAAATAAGGGCAAGAAAACTGCCCTACCTTCAATTGAAGCTTTTGTTCAAAATTCAAGCAAAAATACCTCCTCTTGAAATGCCCTATCGCTTTCAACAGCAAACAATTTCTCAGTTCTTGGCAAAATTCCTCAAACTCCAGAAAAGCCAAGACCTTCAAACTTCAAAAAGGTCGTTCAAACTGGTTCTGGAAAACTTCCAAAAATCGACAAAAATCCTTTTCAATATTTCATCAAAAATGATTGCTACTCCGTTCTCAATATGGAGCCTGGATGGATTGAAAAATACTCTGACTTATTATCAGATATTTTTCCCCCAACTTTTCAATTTCTTCCAACTACCCTTCAAAAACCTCGTGAATTTTATGAGAAGATCCTTCTCAAAACAGGATCTGCAATTATTACTCATACTCAAAATAAGCAAAATCCTCAACATATTGATTTTTCAAAAATATCAATTTGTAAGATTTTATCCTATGAGGACTGGGGACAAAAATCTTTGATTGAGAAAAAGATGAGCCTTGCAAAAGGTGAAAATTTCTCTCTTATTTTAACTACTTAGATTATCAAGATGTCTTCTTTTTTAGGCCAGTGAATCATTCTTGGTCTATCATTTTCCATCAAAATTGTCAAAATATTTTCCCAAAATGGTTTCAAAATTGGTTCCAATATTTTGGACTTGAAGATAATATTCTTCTGAGTCTCTCTCTTCAAGGTTTGAATCACTTCAAAAATGAGACAAAAGAATTTCTTAAGCCTCATGAAAATATTCTTTTTCAATTTACTTTCAATTTTAAAGTCTCGTGGATCCTTTCTTGGGACTTTTTTTTTGTTCAAAATGCAAACAACTCTTTCAGTCCAAAAATGATTGTTAGGAGATTCAAAATAAAATGGTGGTCAAAATTCCACGAAACAAATTGTTGTCCCAAGGCAGTTCAATCTTGGATCAATTTAAAATCAAATGAAGGTCAACCATCAAAAAAGCTTCAAGATAATCATGTTAATTTCCTTTCTAAAAAGAGTAGGCTATTAGCACTTCTTGCAAATGCACGAGTCTTGAAGAAATTTCAATTTTGGCAGAAAAAATTGCAGCCCTTCCGGAGAACACTTCTTCAATTCAAGATTCCTCAGAAGCCAATTCAGAAGCAGATTTTGACGACGACTTCTATCAAAATGAAGAGCACTGCTACAAGATTGATCTTGATGAATCCCTTCAAGAAGACTTTCAAAGACCAAATGACTATATGGACACAGTTTCCTTGATGATCTTAGAGAATACCGCGTTCAAAAATCAAAAGAAATATTGCTCAATATTTCCCAACTCAAAAGAAATAAAGATATTTGTCAAATCTAATTTGACCCCTTTTCAAACTTTCGGTGGAAGACAGACTTTTGGAAAAGCTGCAGACAGCCACTATTCAATTAATCAAGGACAGTTCAAGATTCCTACTTTTGAAAAGTAGTCGACAGAGTACTGTTCAATCAGAGACTTTTCAGCTTTCATTTTACTTTTCAAGATTCCTCTCAATGTAATTTTCATTATAAATTTCAAGTTTCATTTTATTGTAAGGTAGAATTTATCCAAGTGATAAAGTCTCCACACTGTCAAAATTTCTTGTATTCAAAATCATTCAATTAATTCAAAGTGCAATTGTTCAACTATTCAATTTCTTTACATTTTGATTATTGTTGTTCAAATTATTATCTTTATTCCTTCTCTACCTATCACCTGGGCTTATATGGTGTGTGTGTGTGTGTGTGTGTGTGTGTGTGTGTGTGTGTGTGTGTGTGTGTGTGTGTGTGTGTGTGTGTGTTACGTATACACGATTCGATATAGCATTCTCAATAAGTTTGTTAGCAAAGTATAATATATAGACTCCTAAAAGAAGAAATTGAAATGAAGTAAAAAATATATTTCTGTCTCCTTGGAAAAACTTATCTAGGCTTATATTATTCTAATACGTCTAAACCAAAATTTGTTGGTTATACTCAGTGGCGGATCCAAAAACTTTGTTCAGCTCTGGCGGACATTAATAAAAAAATTCCGGCTATGGTGAACTTCACTAAAATAACTGTATTTTTTGAGTCGCAGTCCAAAAATTGCAAAAAAGTCTAACTAATTTTTTTCGCCGAATTCAACACAAGCGGCAGACCTACCTTGCATAAGGTAGATCCGCCCCTGATTATACTGATGCATGGTTAATGTCAAATCTCGTTAAGCAATGTCTCAAGCATGTTATCTATTCACCTGTAGCAGTTTGCTTCGTATGATGATCTACAAAAATAATTGACCTTAATAGCGACTTTTTCAGATATGTCGAACTACTTGCAATTCACGAGAATTTGTAAGGGTAAATTCATTGACAACATATTCAATAGAAGTATGGTCTATCTTCTGAAGAAGGAACTTTAAAAACATTATATGAAGATATTGTTGCATGCACAGCTCAACTAAAGGGATGTGATTGTTAAAGGCCACGAAATGAAACATATTTTTCCGAAATTCTTTTCACCCTTTGCTCTTGATAAGAGTGGTAAAATTAGCATTCATCACATTAGTTCAAATGATAACGGACCGACTTACGCAAAGGCATTACCTATTGTAATATTCGAGCAGTTGGTATCAATCATATTGAATGGTTTATATATGTTGTTAATATTATTTACTGCATGAATTTAATCCATTGTTTACCACTCTTGTAAGCTACACTAGTTATCAGTTTCATGTTGTAACTCATGGATGGTTTTAGCCTATATATAAAAGTTGTAAAAGGAAATTTAAGAAACAAGTGAAATGAAAATTCTTCTCCCATGTCTCTCTAATTTATTTTACTCTTCTTGTCATGCTTCCAACAACATCCTTACCTTATTTTACAACATTAAGGTTATTTGTGACTCGTTCCATATTGACTTTGTTTGACAGTTTAAGCCCCATTTTATGGCAAATAATGAGCTTTTGATTTTTTTTTTTTTTTTTTTTTTTTTTTTTTTTTTTTTTTTAGAGAATGTGTAGTTAAAAATTGATGGAGTTTTTGAATTTACGTGTAATATTATTTTATTGTAGAATACGTGATAGATAATTGGAAAGAAAAAAACTCATTAAAATTTTAATGAGGGCCAAATAGGATTAAAATACTTTCAATTTTATTTTTATTTATTTATTTATTTATTTATTTTTTATTTTATTTTTTTGAGGGAACCTACCGTTGCTACCCACTAATTGCACAAGGGTAAATCATCGGACTGATGCAATAGTCTGCAAATCACTCCAGTAAGATAAATCACACTAGACAACTACGGTATGACATGCTTGACCAAAAAAGTGTTCGTTGAGAAATCTAACTCGTGATCAAAGGTCTCCAAACTAACATACTCCACCAACTCGACTAACCATGAAGGTACTTTTAATTTTTCTTCTTTGGACCAATTCATGTTAGTTGGTCTATTGTTAGGTGCAATATGGGGCTTACTTCAAAGTTCGTGATTCATTTTTACAATCTTGAAGATGACATCGAAATTGAGAATACAAATCTAAACATTTTAAATTATATAGATATGAACGTTATATCTTACCTTAATTTCAACAAAGATTTAGTACGCTAATTAGTGCTTATTATTCTAATGATTAGAGATACACTGACAAAAAAAGATATATTATCTTCTCAATTTTAAATTTCCAATCTATTTTTAAAAGCATGTTATAAAATCGAGAGAAAGAGGGAAAAAAATAAAGAGACAAATAAACTTGTGTTTTATTAAGAATTAGAGTCCCATATATATAGGGGAAGAAAAAAATATACAAAATAATTATCCCTAGGGTTATAGGGGTATGAATGGCATTCACTAAATAGTATAATATTTATAACACTCCTCCTTGAATGACATATTACAAAATATCTGCCTCGATAAAACCTTGTTTGATAAAAACTCAATGGGAAAAAAATCAAACGAAAAAAAAGAGTACAGTTATTTTGGAGTATTACAATAAATGCTGCATCGTCAAAACCTTGCCAAGAAAACCCAGTAGGACAAAACTTGGGAGAAAGAAAAAGAGTACAGCTACTCCCTCTGATACTGATCACTGTAAATCTTTGAGTCGACGCATTCCAACCTCATGAATCAATTTCTTGAATGTGGATGTTGGCAATGCCTTGTAAATAAATCAGCTACTTTGTCACTCGAGCGAATTTTTTGAACATCAATATTCCCAGTTTTCTGAAGCTCATGCGTGTAGAAGAATTTTGGAGAGATATGTTTTGTTCTGTCTCCTTTGATGAAGCCTCTTTTGAGTTGTGCAATACAAGCTGCATTGTCTTCATACAAAATTGTTGGGTTGTCTCTAGTCGAAGTTAATCCGCATGATGCTTGGATATGATGGGTCATGTTCCTCAACCATACACATTCTCGACTTGCCTCGTAGATTGCAATAATTTCTGAATGATTTGAAGATGTTACTGCCAAGGTTTGCTTCACGGATCTCCATGATATAGCTGTTCCTCCACGTGTAAACACATATCCTGTTTGCGATTTAGCACAACCAAAAACTCATAAGTGAGAAATATTAGGCTCATGACCAATTGCAAGTTGCAAAGGAGAATATTGATAATACGCAATTGGTCTTAAACGAACCAATGATGCAGCATGTAATATGGCATGACCCCAAAAAGAAGTTGGAAGTTTTGTTTTCATGAGTAATGGTTTAGAAATTAATTGTAGACGTTTGATAAACGACTCAACTAATCCATTTTGTGCATGGACATGAGCAACCGAATGTTCAACCTCAATTTCAATTAACATACAATAATCATTGAATGTCTATGATCTAAACTCACCAGCAATATCAAGACAAATTTTCTTGATTGAATAATCAGGGAATTGAGCTCGTAATTTTATAATTTGAGCAAATAGTCTAGCAAAGGCTACATTCCTAGTGGAAAGTAGGCAAACATGGGACCATCTAGTAGATGAATCAATTAAAACCATAATTTACCGAAATGGTCCACATGGTGGGTGTATTGGCCCACATATATCTCCATGAATTCTTTCCAAGAAAGTTGGAGATTCAATATTGACTTTTGTCGTCGAAGGTCTAATGACCAACTTGCCTTGCGATCAAGCAGCACATGGATGATCATTAGGTAAAAGAATCTTCTGGTTCTTTAGAGGATGTCCATGTGAGTTGTTAATTATTCGGCGCATCATTATTGTTCCTGGATGTCCAAGTCTATCATGCCAAAGTATAAAACTTTTTGAATCAACGAACTTCTGGTTCGTGATAATATTTGATTCAATCATCTTTATAGATGTACAATACATGCCACAAGGGAGTGCCGGAAGTTTTTCTTTTATCTGCTTCTGGCCAGATATAAAAGAAGTTATGCAAAGATATTCTGCATTATTTTCATGCATCGTCTCAATGTGATATCCATTGCAGCGAATATCTTTAAAACTAAGCAAATTTCTTCTGGATTTGCTAGAATAAAGTGCATCGTCAATATATAATTTTGTATTATTTGATAAAATAATACAAGCTCTTCCAGAGCCTTCAACGATTTTTGATGCACCTGATATTGTATTAACATTATTCTCTGATAATGTTAAGTTCAAGAAATACTTTTTGTCTTGAAGAATAGTATGTGTAGTTGCACTATCAACTAAGCAGATATCCTGGTCATTCATCCTGAATTTATAAACAAAACAAAATAAATATTCTAAAACTTTGATTTCATAAAAAGAAATTTAGCGACATTTTTAATCAACTAAAAATGCTTAATAATGTAAATGTCTCTAACTTCAAAAAAAAATTAAGTAAAAACATAATTCATACTAACTTTTAAAGAAAAAGAACAATTCAGATACTGAAAATTAAACTAATCAATATTCTCAAGTACACCGCCTCCAATTAAATGATCGATATTGCCATTTGGGTCAGCAAAGAAGTCAGAGACGTCCAAATGAGTCACATCAATTGGACCATCATAATTAACGAAATTTGTCTCTACTTTTTCTTTCCCCTTGACTGATTTTTGATAAAGATCCACAAGATGTTTTTCCGTATGACAGGTACGTACCCAATTCCCTTTCATTCCACATCTAAAGCAAATTTCTTCATGCTCCTTTCTTGATATGCTATTTTCGTTTTCTTTATGCCTTTTAAAATTGCTCCCTTGTTGTTGTTTGTTTTGCTGAAAATTTCGTCCATGGTTTCTTCCACGTCCATGTCCGCATCTGCGTCCGCGTCCACGTCCACGTCCATGTCTTGATATTGCATTTACTTCAGGAAATGCGGTACCATTTACTTCAGGCAATGGTACAGAACCAGTTGGACGTAACCCATGATTTTTCAGCAGCAATTCATTATTTTGTTCAGCTACAAGTATACATGATATAAGTTCTGAGTACTTTTTAAAACTACGCTCACGATATTGCTGCTGCAGGAGCACATTCGAGGCATGGAAAGTGGAAAAAGTTTTTTCAAACATATCTTGATCAGTGATTTTTTTCTCCACACAAGTTTAACTTAGAACTTATTCTGAACAATTCAGAATTGTACTCACTTACCGTTTTGAAATCCTGCAAACGGAGATGCATCCACTCATAGCGGGCTTTGGGGAGAACTACAGTCCTCTGATGGTCAAACCTTTCAGTCAAGTTTTTCCAGAGAATTTGTGGATCTTTCACGATAAGATATTCAACTTTCAATCCATCATGAAGATGGTGACGAAGGAATATGAGTGCTTTTGTACGATCCTGCAGGAATTCTTTGTTTCCTTCTTTTATTGTCTCTCCCAGACCTTTCAAGACAAGGTGAATATCAGCATCTAAGACCCATGATAAATAATTTTTGCCAGATATGTCGAGTGCAACAAACTCGAGTTTAGTGATGTTGGTCATTTGTATAACTACACAATGAATAAAAAAATACAATTAATTTCGAAGAATGTGATTAAACCACATAATAATAAATCAAATCATCAACATCACAAAAGTTGTATGTTTTCCTTCAGATATAAACATTATGACATATTCTTCGATATACATTCTACTTTGGGAGCATGTTGTATTTTTCTATTATTTCTTCAATAATAGGTCAAATATTCTTCTGGAATATTGACAATTATAATTTATGCTCTTATGGAGCAAATAATAATCTTTCTTGAATATTATAAAGTTGTGCTACTTCAGGAGCAACAACAAACAATTCATGATAGTCCTATTAATATTCTTCTGGAATATTAATTATATACAGTTGCGCTACTTCAGGAGCAACAACAAATTATTTATGATAGTCATATTAATATTCTTCTGGAATATTGATTATACAGTTGCGCTACTTGAGGAGTAACAACGTAATGAAAAAAATTGAACAATAATATATAAATTAAACACACATATTAATATTCTTCTGGAACATTAATTATACTGTTGCGCTACTTCAGGAGCAACAACGTAATGAACTACTAATTTAAATGATAAAAAATCAACAATAACAATAATATATTATAAATTAAACACGCATAAATAAAAACTCAAACTTGAAATCTGAATTGGTAATCAATTATTCCATACGGATTGGAAAGTAACCAATTGGAAATCATCCAATCATGCACAGGTTACACATTGAAAAGTCAGATTTATGCATTGGTTCTCAATTGAAAAGAATTAATATAACCATCGGCACAGATTCTGAATTCTGATGATAAATGCCGAAAAAGGATTCGTCGATGGAAATTTGGAATTCAGATGCATAAAAACAAATTCATATATCACCAAATTAATTTTGGTGCACATGATAGATGATTATGCTTAAAGAAATTTACCTTCAAATAATTTTGAGAATCGTGCTCATAACGTGTTATAAAATAGAGAGAAAGAGAGAAGAAAATAAAGAGACAAATAAACTTGTGTTTTATTAAGAATTAGAGCCCCATATATATAGGGGAAAAAAGGATATACAAAGTAATTATCCCTAGGGTTTTAGGGGTATGAATGTCATTCACTAAATAGTATAATATTTATAACAAAGCACACTTTGTAAAGAAAATTCTATGGAAGGAACCACGTGATGAGATGACTGTCTAGTCAGCTATCAATTGGACATAATTTATGAGCTCTAATTTTGATTTTTAAAAAGGGCTAATTAGCACTATTAGTATATTTAATCTTTAATTTTTTAAAATTAGTTAATTCT
The DNA here is from genome assembly GCA_963555705.1 of Ligustrum vulgare. Taxonomy (NCBI): domain Eukaryota; kingdom Viridiplantae; phylum Streptophyta; class Magnoliopsida; order Lamiales; family Oleaceae; genus Ligustrum; species Ligustrum vulgare. The sequence continues at coordinate 1,654,845 of OY743173.1, forward strand.
AAATTATTTATACTAAATCAGGTGTACAAATATAAACAAAATCCTAACAATTCCTCTCTATCTCTCTCCCCCCCTAAAAATTCAGATCGATGGCAACAAGCATCCATCACCACCACACACAAAAAACGTACACCACCACCATCCGCCTCGCCGCCACCGCCACCACCACAACTACCACTACCACGGATTCTGGTAAATAGAGAAATCATTGCCTCCTTATCCTCACAATCCTTCTTTTATCTCTCCAAACCCAAACCAAAACCCAACATTAATAATACCATCAAACCTTCCTTCATCCACCACCTCAAACCTCCCTCCGCCACCTTCGAGATTTCCTCGAAACCAAGGGATAAGAAGCGATCTTTGTTGGTGCTGGCTTCAGTGGGCAACAAACTCAACGACATACCTGTGCAGAACGAATTGAACAGGTTGTGCAATTGGAGATTTTGATTTGTTTCTGCAATGGTTAGTCAGAGCTTTGGTTGTGCAATTGGAGATTTTGGTTGTTTTTATGTTTGAGTTCTGCTGAGAATTTTGATGATGGTGGGTTTTGATGTGGTTAGTATTGTTTTCAGATTTGGTGTTGGTGTGAGCTTGTGAGGGTGGATTCTTGTGGTTGGTTGTAGTCTCTATGGCTAATATGAATGTCTGTGAAGGTGGTGGAGGTGTGTGCAGCGATGGTAATTGTGTGCACATCGATGCTGGTGATGGTGGGAATGACTGTGAATGTGGTGGAGGTGAGACGGTGCGGTGTGGGTATTTTTGAACCTTGATTGCATTTTCTTTTGTTTGTTTTTTTTTTTTTTTTGGTTGATGCAGTTGTACTGGTGAGACGGTGGTGGTGGCGGGGGTGGTGATGGAGGTGGAGGTGGCAGGGACAGTGGTGGTGACGATGATGGTGATATTGAGATTTAATTGCATTTTTAATTAATTACAAATTGAAATAAGTTACTATTATGTTTTCGATGGTGGTCGTGACAGTAGCTAATTACAAGTTAGGTGGTGGTGGTGGCGGCGGCGGTAATTACTTGCAATTGTAGTTAAATTTACAATTGCAACTAATTACAATTTGAAATAAAATTCTAATTTATAAGTTATAGTTGTAATTAATTACAAAATTGAAATAAGTTACAATTGTATTTTCGATGGTGGTTGTGACGGTGACTGATAACTAATTAGGCGGTGATCGGTGGTGGTGGTGGTAATTAATTACAATTGTCGTTAAATTTATAATTGTAACTAATCAAAAATTGAAATAAAGTCATAATTCATAAGTTACAATTGTAATTAATTACAAAATTGAAATAAGTTACAATTGTATTTCCGACGGTGGTTGTGGGTGTGGTGGTGGCTGATTTCAAATTAAGCGGTGATCAGTGGTGGTGGTAATAAATTGCAATTGTAATTAAATTTACAAATGAACTAATTAAAAATTGAAATAAAATTACAATTATAATTAATTACATAACCTAATTCTGAATTAATAAAAAAATACCTGATTTTGAAAATTATTTTGATACTTGTGTAATTAGTTACAAAATGCTTGATTACAAAAAATTTCATGTCTAAATGTTTGTAATTGTGTACTTAACCCTTTCAAAAATTCTAGACTAAACAACCATCTCATCACTTAGTTCCATAGAATTTTCGCACTTCTCGTAAGGGAAAATTTGCAGTTATTTAAAGATGGAAAAGTACATATATAATTACATACCTTTAAATATACGATTTCAGATTTGATAATTCCTCCAAAAATCAGGTGGTATTTTATTGATGAAGTAAAACATTAAGTAGGTTTTATTAATTAATACATAATTAAATATGTAAGATCATAATAACGTATAATTTATGGTCACACTTACATACTAGTCACAATCACATTACGTCACATTCATAAATCACAAATTTGAGAACTTGCTTATATATTGGGTACAAATTACCAAATTAATTGAGTAAAATTAGCCAATGACAAGTTACCCTTCATCCCCCATCCCCCACCCACCCCACTCCGCCACTGTTAGAATCACTCAAAGCATAATCGCCACCTTAGATCCACAATCCGCCATTAAAACTACAACCACTTTAGACATACCACCTCTACAGATCGACAACGTGCGATCACTTCAACCACCACTATCTTCAACGAACTACAACCATCACTAAAGGTGTTCCACCCCCACATCCTCAGCACCATACACCACTACACATCACTGCTACTACTCCTAAGCCTCTGGATCTTCTACTCGAACTCGACATTGCTGACAAACTCACCCAAAAAAGTGCACCAGATGGAGAAGGTTTGACCCCGCCTTATAAGCTAACGTAAGAACCCCTCAAGTTCTGATGTGGAATTCTCATCAGCCCCCGTCTCTTTAGACCATTCATCCTCAAATGGGGGAGATGACTCAGAGAGGAGCCCCACCACACCAACTCAATGAGGATTGGCTCTAATACCATCTGATAAGGGATTTCCTAACTCACCCCTCACAAGCATGCCTGGGGGAGGAGGTTTGACCCCGCCTTATAATCCATTCCAGGAACCCCTCAAGTTTCGATGTGTATTCTCATCAATCTTTCTTTCGAAAATTCTCCTTGTACTCATAATAAACACCAATCTCGCTTCTTCATTTTTAACAATATTTTCCTAATATTTGTCCCAATTTTTGGAATAGAATGACGATTATTGCATTCCCAATTACAAACACCATCCGAGGACTAATTAAGGTGAAATAGTCTCATGAAGAATTAAAAATACAGTTGAAAGCAGACAGTTAAGGTCTAGGTAGCTCAGGGGGCGCATGGTGGTGGTGAGGGGATAGGTAGATTTTGAAAGATAAATCTTGTACCTTATTATTAATTATTAGAAGATAAAATGTAGGATATAATGTAAGTTCCTCTTTAAAAATCAAAATTAAAGATTCAATGCTACAAAATGCACAATATTTTTGCCACTTGATGAGGCCCTAAATCCCAAATAGAGTAGAATTCAACATGTTATGCATATTGGTTTTGAGGATTAAAAATGCATTTTATGTTAAAAATACACGAGTCGCGAGTGACTCACAAACTAGGTTTGAGTTTGTATGAGTCCGAGTTTTAGAAAATAAGTACCACTAGGGAATAGGCTCTCCTTAAAGCTTGGGGGAAGTCTGACAGACTGAGCATCATGTTCCTACGTATAACTATTGTCTGCAATGTCAAAACTCCCTCCTAAACTTGAGAATGCTTATATATGAAAGCTTTAGAAGAATAGTTTAAAATGCAGACAAATCCCTTTGTGGGAAACTTATGGTAGATCTTACAACGATGGAGTTTGATGGCACACACTCAATGCATGATCATGTCATTGAGATAACCAATATTGCAGCCAAACTAAAAAATTTGGGTATGATAGTGGATGATTATTTTCTCGTCCAATTTATCTTGAATATTTTACCTTCTCGGTATGGCCTTCCCAAATTCACTATAATGCTATTAAGAACAAGTGGGCAGTAAATGAATTGGCTAACAAACTTGTTCAAGAGGTTTCACATCTCGTCTAAGGAGCTAGACATAAAGCTAGAAAAAAGCAAAAGTCTGGCCCTAAAAGAGCACCAACAAGACTTGATGAGGCTAATCAAGCACCACAGAAGAAGGTACGAAAGGATGACATGTACAAATTTTGAAAGATCTGAACACTTGTAGAATGACTATCCTAAACGTAGAGGTTTGAAAAGAAAGGTAACCTTTTGGGTTTTGTAAGGTTTCTCAAATCAAATCTTATTTATGATTCATCTAACACATGGAGGATTAATCCTGGTGCTACCGTTCATGTTTCTAACTCGATACAGGGATTTCTTATGACCCAAACCATCAGCGAAAACTATCTATTAATGGGAAATCGAGATAAAGCCCCAGTTGAAACTATTGGAACTTTTTGTTCCATTTTAGATAGTGATCATCATTTAAATTTATTTTAGACCCTTTATGTTCCGTCTATTTCCCGTAATTTAGTTTCATTACAGACTTCATCAAATTGGTTATTCTTTTAATGTTGGAAATGGATGTTTCAGTTTATTTATGAATTCTAGCTGTATTAGTTCTAATTTTTATTGATGATCTTTATAAGCTTCAACTTGATAGTCAAATCCATCTTACCCTGCATCCTAATGTTGAAACAAAAACGTAAGTCGTCCAAAAATGATTCCTATTTCTTATGTCATAAAAGAATGGGTCACTTATCCAATGAAAGAATCAAGCGATTAGCAAAAGATGGGGTCCTGCCAAGTCTAGATTTTGCCAATCATAAAGTGAGTGGATTGTATTAAAGGAAAACAACAAAGCACACAAAGAAAGGAGCCACAGAAAATACCCAACTTCTTGAAATTATATATACAGATATTTGCAGACCCTTTGTTGTTTCAACTTTTGGTGGAGAAAAATATTTTACTACATTTGTTGATGATTATTCACGTTACTGCTATCTATATTTATTGCATGATAAATCTCAGTCTTTGGATACTGTACAAGTGTTCATCACTGAAGTTGAGAGGTAATTAGATAGAAAAGTGATCATTATAATGTCAGATAGAGGTGGTGAATTTTATGGAAGGTATGATAAAATTGGACAACATCCTAGACCTTTTGCAAATCTTTGCACAATACACAATGTCTAGTTCTCCATGGCAAAATGGTATAGCTAAAAGCAAAATCGTACATATTGGAAATGATTAGACCCATGATGAGTGATGCTAATTTACTAATATCATTGTGGATGGATACTTTACGTACATCTTTTTATATATTAAATCGGGTTCCTAGCCAGTCGATTCCAAATATGCTCTTTGTAATGTGGAATCTAGTTTAAAACATCTACAAATCTGGAGATGTCCAGCTGAGGCTAGAATTTACAAGCCACACAAAAATAAATTGGACTTTAAAACAATTAGTTGTTACTTTGTTGGTTACCCAGAAGTCCAATCCAAAGGATATAGGTTGTATTGTCCTAACAATGGTATGAGAATTGTTGGAACTGGTAATGCCAGATTCTAAGAGAATGACTAAATCAATGGGAGATATAAAATTAAAGATGTGATCATACATAAAATAATGGTACCTACCCCTTTACCCTCTAGTCTGAAAGTTGTTGGAAATGCTCCCATTGTCGAACCGTTAGATTATGTGGAACACCCAATAAATTATCAACAACTCCATGAAGAGATTATCTCCAATAATGATCATATATATGAAACACCGAAGGAACCAAAATTAAGGTCTCACAAACAAAGGAGATCAGCTATTTCTGATGATTATATACTTTACCAAGTAGAATCTGATGTAGGAACAACTAAAGATCTAGTTTTTTACTAATAAGTTATTAAGGACGTTAACTCTAGTAAATGGATTGATGACATAAAAGATGAACTAAAATATATAGCTAAACATTAAGTTTGGGACGTTGTTCAATTGCCTACAAGACACAAACTAGTTGGTTGTTAATGGGTCTTCAAGACCAAACGCGATTTCTATAACATTATTGACCAATATAAAGTTAGACTTCTTGCCAAAGTTTTTAATCAAAAAGGAGGTATCGATTATACTGAGATTTTTTTCCCACTGTGTCTAGGAAGGATTCTTTTAGAATTATCGTGGCATTAGTAGTTCGTTAAGACCTCAAGTTACAACAAATGGATGTGAAAACCGTTTTTCTTAATGGAGACTTGCGAGAAGAGTTCTACACGCGTCAACTTGAAGGCTTCATAATCGAAGGTCAGGAAGACAAGGTCTGCAAATTGAAGAAATCACTACATGGATTGAAACAAGTTTCGAGTCAATGGTATTTAAAATTTGATGAAATCATTACAGACTTGCATTTCAAAGAGAACATTGTTGATCTTTGAATATGTCAATTTCAGTGGGAGTAAGTTCGTATTTTTGGTTCTATGTGTGGGTGACATATTATTGGTCAGTAGTGATCTTGGCCTATCACATGAGACTAAGAATTATCTCTTTAAGAACTTTGAAATGAAAAATGTGAGGCTTCCTACGTGATAGGAATAGAGATATCCTGTAACGGGTCACTTGAAATTTTGTGATTGTCTCGGAAAGCACTTATTGATAAAGTTATAAAGAGATTTGGCATGATGATATATTCTTCTAGTGTTGTTCCACTACATAAAGGAGACAAGCTTGATCGTAAGCAATGTCTACGGAATGACTGGGAATGTAAAGAAATGGAAAATTATCCCTATGCTTCTCTTGTTGGAGTTTGATGTATGCAATGGTTTGTACTAGACTTGACATTAGTCATGTTGTTCGCATTGGATAGATTTCAAAGTAACCTAGGAATCGCTCATTGTAAAGCTGCAAATAAATTATTGAGATACATAAAGTGAACAAGAAATTACATTTATTGAGCTCTTTATGCACTTCTACATTTATTTATTTATTTTTGTTTTCCATTGTGTACACATTTATAATCTTATGAATAATAACAGAAATCGTCTTTTAAACAAGACATTATGGGACCATTATGTGATTTCCTATTACGGCCTAGTTAAGGAAGCTCCCAATGTTGTAATACATGGAAGGAATCATATTGTAGAATGATGTGCGACCGCCATGACTCCCATTGACAACTGAATTAGCTAACCCACTTAAGATAAGCAACTAAGATGAATTTAACATATAATGTTAGGCTTATGATTCCTAAATGAAAACGTTATTGAATTTCCTAACAACCAAGCGAGAGACTATAAGGAAATTATGTATGATCCTTGTGGTCCTTTACTTGAACCACAAGACTCTATTTCCTTCCCCGAATTATGGTCTATTAGGAATTTCATTTCCATTAGGATAATGTTATTCTCTTTAAACCGATTTACAAGAAGGAGTCATTTTCCAAATTAATCTCTAACTTGATTGACAACTGAGATTAAATCTTAGGAAAACCTTATATGAGATTTCGGTCCTCTCTCCACCTATAAATATAATGCTTTCATCCATCACAAAGTGTATAAACAAAATCAACACATAAGGATTTATAGGTGAGGAAGAGAGAAATCTAAACTCTCCATTGAAACTCTTCGTCGCCAGAGTCAGCAACAACAGCCAGTGGCAGGATCGAAAAGCCCTCTGCATCGCGATGAATGGAGATATTCTTTTATTCTCATCTTATATATTCTATAGTGATAATCATGATGTTCAATGATCTTAGGGTTCATGTAAATAACTGTATTACAAATCAAACTCTTTGCAAAACACACATAAATGAGAATGCCTCATATAAAAGAAGTATATCATGTCAAAGGCTTCTAAAAAGTGCAAATAGAAACTTTTGATTTGAGACACGATTCAATCTCTCTTGTAATAGTAATATAATCCATGTTTGGTAAACCATTTATAAAAGATTGCTTATAAATATTGTTTATAAATAGTAATGTGTCAATATTTTGTTATTCTTTTTCAAAAGAAAAAAGGTGGATGAGAATCTTTGACCAGTCGAAATTGTCGACTTTTCAAAAAAATTGTTCAATGAGATGTGATGCAATCTCATTCGGAAAACGTGACAAAGAACGCGGAATGATACACAAATGATATGAAAGATCTAAATTCAGCCAAAACACAAGAAACTAGAATTTCAATAAATAAAAACAATCGAAAAAAAATATTTGACGATAAAACATTGACCCAATATTCACGACGCAAGAAACAATGAGGAATAAGAACAAGATTGGTGAACGCCACAAGGGATGTCACTTCCTTGACAACTTCTGATTGGATGAACGCCACAAAGAATGAATCTTTGTTAAGTTCTGATTGGAACACCACAAATATTCTCACAAATATTTGATAAGTTCAATTTGTTCTTGAAGAACAATAAAATGAATTCTCCTTTCTAGAGAGTAAAAACTCAAGTCATTCTTAATTATCAAAGTTGTATGTTCAATAATGAATGAAAAACATAATATAAGTCAAAATATACCTAAAAACTGACATATTCACGCTAGGGTTCGAAAATAGAAACATAAATAATTAAATCGAAAATTAAATAAATATTCACGAAAATCTGGTCTCGACTTCAATCGTACGATCACGTGGTTAAACCTCGCGTGATTGCGTGGTTAACCCGTAAAATCTTGGGTTGATTTTCTTGCACTTGGAGCGATTGCGGGTCTCTTTCACTGCGCGATCGAGCGGTTCTTCCGATTGCACCAATTTTCGCCCCTTTGAAACAATTTGATCCGACTTGATTTTTGACTCAGGCCCAACATGAAACTTGCTCTTTTTTTCATATAACTTGTCATGGCATCGCCCCGTATCTTGATTTCTCTTTCGACCTCCTACCTTGAATCACATCAAGATGTTACCACGTGGCTATTTATAAATAATTTATAAACAATTTTTTTTAAACAAATGCATAGTTATTGATACAATCAATATATAATTGAAAGAGTATGTAATGAAAATTTTCTACCTTGAAGTTGATTTTATTATTTTAAAATTCTATATATATAACATTCCATATGTACTGTATTCCATTTCGAACAATAAAATTTTAAAAGCTGGACAAAAGTAATTTCTTTTCAACCCAACCCCATCATCAACCTAGTCGAGAGACATGGTCAGTGGATCAACCCAGAGTCGATCCGAACATTAATTAATATTAAAAAATATTAACAATTCAAAAAATATATATATGGGGTCATTGACCGAGTTTGACCACACTAGATTTTAAAAGTGACCTTACTCGATTTTTTGCCCGGATCGTGGGTTTCCAGGTCAACCCAGTCGGGCCGAGTTTGAAAACATTGTTTCTTTGACAAAGGATTAAATGTTAAATTACTTTAATCAAGTTCTCCGATGCTTGAAGTGAAGGAAAACAATGTGTGAATGCAAAGCTTTGAATGCATGGCTGTCAGCCATTGAAACATGGACCATTTTTTATTTATTTATTTTTTTTTTTTTGTCTTGTTTTTTTTTTATATTTTTGATGTCTTGTTTTGTATATTTTTTTAATTTGATCTTTATGTAGTGTGTTATTATTGTCTTTTATAATGCCATAATAATCTCTAATATACATATATGTATTAAATTTCGTTTAAAATTAAATCCCTATTTGATACTCATTATTTAAAATATCATTTTTTTCCAAAACTTTCTTCAATTACACAATCTATCAATAAAATAATTTATATATAAATCCAAAAATAATTTTTATTTTTAACAATATATTTTTCAAAAAATTACTATTATCGACCACATTTTTTGAAATAATGGGTCTCAAACATGGTCTAATAATAATACCGCAGATTATTTCAAATAATGAGGTTTGTAATAGTAAAATTTTAAGAATGTATTGTTAAAAATAGAGAATTTTTTTAGTTTGTGTGTAGACTATTTTAATATCGGTGAAATGTAGCAGAAAATGAGTTTTAAAAAAATGATGTCTGGAACAATGAATACCAAAATGAAAAAGACATTGCATAAATTAGATAAATCTGCTTAAAATATAATTCAAAACTATGCCAAATTAGTAGTTTAACGGCAGTCATCATTGTCACATGAAATGCACCACAAAAGACATTTTACCAATAAAATAATTTACACATTAACTTAAAAAAAAATTCTTATTTTTTAACCACACATTCTTTAAAAAATTAGGAACTAAATATCATATAAAATTTACAGTGTTATTATGAGTATTAAAGAAAATTTAATACATATATATATATATATATATATATATATATATATATATATATATATATATATATATATATATATATATATATTATGAAAAATTAAAAAACAAGAATAACACATTGCAAAAAACCAAACTACCCAAAAAAAAAAAAAAAACTAGACCAGGGAAAAAGAAAGTTAAAAATGGTTGTCAGATTGTTGCCTTGCTTGCAAAGTGCACTCTCCCAGGAGAACATGATTGTAAATTATTTTGCATTACAGACACTCCAATTTTACAAATTTCTTAATCAAAAAATTATTAAAGTGCAAGCAGGTCCAACCCACTTGCCAAATACATATACATATATATATATATATATATATATATATATATATATATATATATATATATATATATATATCTTGTTGAATCCCACATTTAAAAGATTCAGTTTATCAAAAGAATTATTTATTTATACTTGAGAACATTGATTTATCCTCTGTTTGATTATCATTGAAAATAAGAGAAAAGTTTTGAGTTTAACTGTAAAATAATTTATTGTTAAAATGTAACGTTATAATTGACTAGAGTAGAAAAGAGAGTAAAAAATATTGTGAATAAAATAGAGGCGTAAAGAAAATCACACTCCTTACAAAGACACGAGAATATAAATGACGTGGAGGACATGTACAAGGCTTCTAAAATAATGTTGACTTGATTGAAGGGTGTTCCTCGAGACACAATTCAAGTATTCAACGTCTTCTTATACTAACGTGATTGCAGACTAAATTATTGAACAACTGAAAATGACCTTTACAACATTTTTTTCTACCTAGAAGTGGATATTATTTATTATTATAAATAAAATTCTAGAAAAAAAAAATACATTGAATTCCGTCCTAAATTCATCTCCCAACAAGAAAATTATTAAAAGCGGTCAAAATTAGTGGATGAAATATCAAATTAATAATTTGGATAGAGTTTGGAAGAAATAGAAAATTAATTAAGAACTTTTCATGGACAAAAAGATATACATACGTATGGACAATTAAGGGATGGTGGTGGTTAATTAATTAACAATTAGCATATTATGATTTGACATAAAAAGCATGACGAGGTGAGTCTAGGCATGATTTGGCCTTTCCATCATATGTTTTCAGCTTTTTTTTTTTTTTTTACTACGTCTAGATGGATTAGAATCGTAAAAGTTTAAATCTTGACATTCTTATTAATTTAATAATGCTTTGCGTTTTTAGAATATTAGATTTATGTAGTTATAAATCTTTTTTCACTTTCATTTCCTTGTTAATTAATTTTATTTTACCAAAAAAAAAAAAAGGAACTTGTAACATAACAACAGGAAAATTATTAAAAATGTAAGTTGGAGACCCACGTACTTTAAAATTTTTAATAAAGATCCTAGTGCACATTTACAATAAGTTGGATATAGCAAGCAGTGACAAATCTAAAAATTCAATCCAGCACGAACGGATTTATTTCAGCACGAGCGAATATTACAAGGTAAGAAGAAAAATAAAATTTGACACTAAAATTATAAGGTCAATTTTTTTTTTTTTTTACGAATCATGCCCGAGCGGCCAAACGCCCTCGTTGAGGGCTGGATCCGTCCATGATAGCAAGTATTCGTATCTCTTTAGTTACTAAATGCATCAAAACATTGAAGACACCTTTACATTGCAAGGAAATATGTAGCGTTGATGGGTGATCCGGCCTAAATGATAAACGGTGACATATGACTTGCCATGTAAGATTAAGTAAGGTCGGACCTAACTGAATCCGAAGGTTTAACTGAACTAACTGAACCACGTCAACCCGTTACAAATACCATCTTCAGATGGTCGGAGGTCGGAACATTGAATAACTAGATCATACTCATCACTGATCTGACCACTATATCGTACAATCTAAGGTATGAAAATAGAATGAGGTCTTAACAAGAGTCAAATGGTAGTTAATTCAGTTATTCAAACATTGATGCCTTTAGACTAGTTAACAGTCAACTGCTTTGTACTTTTTAACAACTCAAGTAGTTTAGTTAGGTACTAATGTCAAGTAGTCAGATATTGTAATAAGTCAATTCACATCTTTTTTCCTATAAATATAAGGGAAGGTAGCACACAAAAGGATCCCAACTTTGGTTATTCAAAGCCAATATTACATATATAAGAAATCATACGTGGAGTTCAGATCATTCGTATGATCTGAGGTCCACCTCTTTCATATACAATTTGTGTTACATAATTGACAATCACCTATTTTTTTATTAACTTGAAATACTTATATTTCAACCGTCAACATGTAGTGATATGGGTTCGATTCGAGCTAATCTGAATACAAATTTGAATATGTATTACAATTGAAAAAAATTAAATAAATATGAACGTTAGTGAACAAGTTATTTTTTTTATCAGAGGTAAACTGGTATCAAAACGTACAAGACCAAAAATTTAAGTCGAAGACTTGCTACCACCAATTTATTAAATCCTACACATGATAGATGTATATTGAAAATATAATTTTATTTATAAGTGATGAAATGTATTAAAGATTAACTTTAAATAAATTAGTATCTCCCGATCGCCAACATTTCTTTTTGGAAACAAAACTCATCCAGATATATATGACATAAGCCACAAACACAAGATAAGCCTACTAAAGCATATCTTCATTTTTCATCAAACTATTTCCTGCACTTAATCTTCAAATTAAGAGTAAAAGATTGGTTTCCACTCTATGATTGTCGCCGAGTGGCATAAAATAATTGGACAATTGCACTTTATTGATCGGTTTATTGCTGAATTGGAAAACATTTGGGGATAGATTTCAATATAAAATTAAAATATCAAATAGTTTCCAGAAATTTATAAATGAAATGCAACCTTTAAGGCCGGAAGGATTTGATTATGACATATGAGTTGACAATTTTACCCGTCATACAAGAAATTAATTTAGCCGGTCCAAAAAATTGAGCTGAGTCACCTTTAATAAATTTTTTCTTTAAATGGTAAGGATTTTTGAAGAATTTTCCCAAAATAAGGGGGATCATGGCCTAATTGGCCACCCCCTAGCTCCGCCCCTGAAATTAAATACATTGAAAATTGCTTTTGAGCCATTTTCAATTTCCCGTTATGCAGTTGTAGAATTAGTCTCCAATAAAATAAATTGTTCTAAACTTCTTTAAATTATTGTACAATCATCATAATTAAAAATATGATTCACTTCAAGATTCTAAGCACTGGCTTAGACTACAGGAAAAACCCACTTCATTAAATTAGAAATATGGATATGGTTTAATTTGATAGTTTTCGTCTTTGGTTATTGATTATGCAACTACAATGATAGGATCGTGAGAAACTTGCTACATTCCGGTAAAGATTTGTGATCAATTTGCTACAAAAGCATTAGATTGTGTTAAACTCTCGATCTGAAAATTTAACTATTAAATTTGTTACATATATAACATTCGTTTTCAACTTGACATGTGTAGCAATTGTTCATTTTTCTACGAGGGACAAGTGATTCAATTTTTCCTTCAACTGGAGTCTGTTTGTTCTATCAAAAATTTTTACCAAAACTTTTCAAATTAAACCTCAACAATCTATATCCTTAGTCAAGTCCACAATTTTTTACTTTTCAAATCAATCTAAATCAAAAAAAAAAAAAAATCACAAAAACTAAAACTTTTTCATGGACCAAACGAGCTCTTAATATAATAACTGATAAAGGGCTTCCCCACTTTATTGGAATTTATCTATTATTTCATTTAAAAATTCTTGTTAGCCTTTAGATTAATGAATAAGTGTCTCATCTTCTTTCTATATAAGTAGGTACCATAATCATTCCTTGTATTCCATTTGGTTCATGCATTTGTTCTACTTGGTAAAACCTGCAATTCTTTGAACTTAATTACTTTTTACATTTTTTATGAAAAAGGTGAACAAATTAATTAGTTTATTTCATTTCATTTTGTTCACACAATTGCCTTGGTCAAAATCCTCCTTGAAGTGACATTAGTGAGACACTACTTTTTGTACTAGGATATGGACTAATGAATTTATTGTTAATGGTTTTGGCAATCATCATTTAATGGTTTTGGCAATCATCATATTCAATCATTAACATGCATGACAACAAAATCAAATACATGCAACTTCACTTAATAGTATTAAAACTTTATTCATAATTTTATAGTAATGTTAAGTCTTTTATTATCACATATATACACATAAATACATTAATATTATATGTAAGATCGTTACAAGTTACTCTATTCAAATTTACGTTGAATTGTTGCTTACAAAATTTACTATTAAGCATTATAATGAGTTTTATCGTATTTTTGTAGGTAAATATCATATCCTTCATGGTCTTTCTATCCCCATTGTAAGTATTATTATTTTCCTCGAGTTAAAAACGTGTTTGATTTAATATATTATTTGATTAATATTATGTATGCGATCTTGATTATTGGTCACTGCAGGCCAACTTTCTATCAAGTTTATGTTGGAAATGGATGTGAAATGGGTCAACTTTGACCAATAATTCAAGTGGGACCCGGTATTCATTTTGTACGGATCAATGGTCAAACAAATTCTATTCCGCAAGTAGATATTCGTGGTATATTTAATTTCATAAAAAGATTTCCGAATGAATGAGAAATTAATGCTAAAAGTTGGCAACTTGAAAGTAGAAATATTGAAATTTGGAAACAAATGTGGGAACTTAATCTCACATAGGAAGTTGAAAGAATTTAGAACAAATTTATATACCTCAAGTTTGGGTATGGGTTTGGGCCCAAGGGGTACCAATAGTCTTTGGAATGAGGAAAATTTAGACAATGTCTAGAATAATCCAAAGCCCACACGCCCTGGCGCATCGCCGCCGCTGCTGTCCGACCGGTCGGCTCGGCATGGCACGGTCACGGTCGGGTCGTAGGTCGTGTTTGGTTCCTATATTCTTTTTGGACAAAATAAATTAAAAATATTTATTTATTTTAATTATTTCCTAATTTCAAATAAATAAATTGAAAAGGTGTTTCAAATTAAATTGAAATTGTGTCTTTTCAACCATGTTTGAAGCTGTTCGGACTAAAGCTGACACAAATCAATAGTTGTGTCTATTCAGAAACAAACTTTCAACCAGTTGCAACTCTTGACCTGCAGCTTTTGGAAATCTATAAATAGGACCCCTGATTTCCGATTTCATCATTCAAAATCATTCTGCATTATTTCTTGCATTCTTTCATAAAATATATCTGCATCCATAGTCGAGGGAGTACGAGACTTTTCTGTCTCATCGTTTTTGCTGTTAGGAGTGCTTCCATAACGCAAGTGAAGGATTGTTGTATCTTGGGAGGCGTTTGGAAACGACTGTAAGCACCGTAGCAGGCCAAAATCGTCTTAAGGAAATAAAGTCGAACTCTAGCCTCAATTCACCAAATTCTGCAATTTCGTTAACCATATACTTGGTTTGACATTTCCTTCTTTGCATTTTTATTTATTACAATTCTCGCATACTAAATAATAATTTCTAACGGTTTACAAGAAAAAATCAAGTGAAGGATTCCAATCAGTTCCTTGCGTAGTTGCTCTCTTTAGTTCCATGTTGGGGATGTACTATGCATTTCTCAAGTCCGATAATACCATACTTCTAATCACCATAAATTCTGTTGGATGTTTCGTTGAAACTATATACATTTGCTTCTACCTTTTCCATGCACCAAAGAAGGTAAAGGAAGAACTATCCCGTCTAAAAACTTCAATGGTTAAGGAGATAACGACAACATATTTGAATTGTTTACTTGGACTTTTTTATGAAATGCAGATACAAACGATAAAGTTAATTGTTTTGCTCATACTCTATGGATTTAGTCTAATCGTTATCTCCAATCAACTTGTGGTGAAAGCTTCACAACGTGCCCATGTTGTCGGATGGATTTGTCTAGTATTTTCTTTATGCATATTTGTTTAGGTGTCGTGGTAAGCATTTTTCCCTTTTTTCTCGTCGTATTTCAATTCCTATTTTTGATACATTGTTTATAATAAATTCATTTTCACTTATTCTTTGCAGAGACAGGTTATACGAACTAAGAGCGTCGAATACATGCCATTTCTTCTATCATTTTTTTCTCACAATTAGTGTTGTTATGTGGTTGTTCTATGGTTTCCTACTCAAAGATTATAACATTGCTGTAAGTTGGTACTTACATCTGTTCGGCTTTGTTTGAGAGTTTATAAATGAGTTTGCTTGTTTTTTAAGTAAAATGTATGTTAAAAGTAGTTTCGGAAAAATATGTTCAGTTGAAAAGTGGCTTGAAAAATTGTGTTGACTATAAATGGGTAATAATTGCGTTATAGAGGCTAATAATTATTTTTCTATCTGTACAGATTCCAAATGTTCTAGGCTTCACCTTGGGCGTTCTTCAAATGGTACTTTATGTAATATACAAAAATGCAGACAATATTGTAATTTGTAACGACTGATAAACAAAAGCTTCCTAAAATACCAAAGCAAATAATAATTTTGGAAGAACACAAAATTCCAGAATTAAGAAACCAAATTATTGACATTGTAAAAATCAATGCACTGTTAAATTCAGAGAAAATACCAATGGTTTCACAGCCAACTAGTGGGGGAATTGAAGAAGATCATGAGCATCAGAATTTTCTCAAGAAGATTGAAATTTAATATAAAATATTGTAATTTTCCCAAACAGGTCGGGCTTATGTTTTCTTTTTAATTTTATTTCCTGTTTTGTATATATAATATAAAAAACGTATGATGTTTATTTTCTTTTCTTAATCAATTATGCAATAATGAATGAGAAAATATGTTCAAATTAAATTATTCCAATAATGAGCTTATTTTAGAAAATTTGTTTACAAGATTGATAATATTTAGCATTGGTTATCATTAATGTTTTGAAAAATGGCCCCATAATATTAACATGAAAAACATAACGCACAATACAACAAAAACAATATTTTGCAACGTTTCAGACGTATGTTGGAGAGTGCAATATTGTCGTAGAGGGTACAGATATGGCAATGTTCATCGCATGTTAAAAAAGAATGTTGCCATTTCTTTTTTTACTTAGTAGCTGTCAGTGGATGTTGCAAGAAAAAATTGAACTTTATAAAACTTTTTAGCAACATGCAACTAACATTAGAGAACGACATATTAGCAATAATCATTAAAATAACGTTGCCAAAACTCAATTTGGTTAGTCAATGGTAGTATACACTTGCAAAATGTTGCGATAGACCTTCTTCCACAACATGAATTACCAAATGTTTTATTTTATATGTTGCAAGAGGTCATTTTTTGTTGTAGTGATGTGTTACTGTTAAATATTTGAAGAGAGTTAAATTAACATAGACCTAGTGGTAAAATAATATTAAAGTCACTATGACGACGAATTCTCATGAGTTTGATATGTAAAGTTTATACTCTGAACAAAAAATTGTGCATCACTCGAGACGTATTTCAATCTTATGGAAAAGGGGATATCGAGTATATAAGATTTAGAGTCGAAAGTTTCTTACTTCTCATGATGCAATAATTCTATGAGGATCAATTTCCTTTCACTGGTCAAAATAATTCAGAAGAATTCACAAATCCAAACGAGATTGGTATTACATAATACCAAACAATCACCCACTTAGGCTCTATTTGAGCCACATTTTTTTGGAAAAAAATATTAAATATAAATAGGTAATCTTTATTATAGCACAACGAAACCTTGCATAGATGGTCAAGGTAAGATTTTAGTTGTCATTGCAATGGTTCAAAATGGCTTATCCATCTTGAAATAATGTTATTTTATATGGCAATCTTTCAGAAGATGTATATATGAAGCTCCTTCCTGGATTATGATGAAATGGGGAAGAGCAAGTTATGTTAGATGAACAAAGTTTTATATGGTTTAACAAGCATCCACACAATGATTCATTAGGCTTAATAGCTTTAGAAGATGCTGGCAATAGACACCCCAAGTTTGATTACTCATCATTCGTCGGCATACAATGAATTATCTTTATGGTTGTTGTAACACCCCAAATTTTAAAACTAATTTTTATGTATTTAATAAATATTACTATAAAAACATTTGAAAAATTAAATAATATATATCGAACCATTCAAATTTCATACTTATAAATGACTTCAAAATCATTTCATTAAATATACTTGAAGTACAAAAAAATATAGTTCAGAACTAGATATAAAATGTTAAACTAGAGAGAGAATGAAAGGCACTCGATAATTAGCATTATAATTGATAATAAAATGAAATAGCAAAATGATGTTTTTCGATTTTCACGATCTAATACTCAATACACAGTTGTTCGATCATTTGAGAGTTGAAACTAATCTCCAGTAAAAACACTGTCACACCGACAATGCAAAACTATATGAGTGAAGGACCACTAAGTAACATTATGCATAGTAATCATATAAGTGCATGGTTTATAATGATCTCATTATCGAATTTCAAGTCGTCCTTAATATTCGAGTATATCCGTCTTTTAATCTTTGGATCAAACTCCATTATAGTGTAAACTTTTTAGCTCAAATATCAATATGGAAAATAACATTTGTACATTTTACTGCTTGTGGGTTCATTGCCATCCACCAAAACTTAGGAGAAACATAGTTGTATCTAACATTGTCAATTGAGACTTAGGACAATACATGAAATATATAAAAACTAGGGTTGGTCTATGTATATAGTTCTCGTCGTGTCGATCCAAGGTCCAAGAGATACTAAGGGACCTCCTAACACTGTCCACATACTCGTGTCGACCCTCAAACACCCTATGATCAACTATACGATGGTATGCATCGACTCCCATGAATCCAATATCTTCCTAACAACACATTGTAATTAGTCGGACCATCTATTACGAAGAAGACTATGGCCTTAGTAGTAGTTCTCATCGTTATGCCCAATGACATCACCCATTTAGCTAAAGTTGCTCCTTCATTGAAACTCATGAGAATGACTTCTGTTTGGATAATATCACTCTCTTTCTTTGCAAAAAAAAAAAAAAAAATCATCATCCTAGATGGGATAGTATTTATGGCTGCTCCATTGCCAATGAGTACTTTATCCACCAGAATGTCATTGACCAAAGCATTCACATACAATGGCCTTAGGTGTTTAGTTAACTTTACCATAGGTCTCCAAAAGATGACATTTTCTGTAAGACCGCTTTTCATTTTTCGTGCAATTTTAAATTTCACGTAACATTGTGGTGAATGTTATTATAAATTATAAATTTATGATCTTTAATGTCTATAATTGAAATTATTTTGCAGTGGAAGGACTTGGACGCCGTCTCGATCAATGTACCAATTTGAAAGTTTATAAATTGATTATTTTAATTATTTACGTGCAATGCTATGTGATTAATTGTTTTATTGCCTAAGCATGTTATGTTCTATTTTATTATGCCAATTTGAAATTTGGGGCAAAAGTTTAGTGTCAGTCGAGGGTAAATAGAACTTATAGACTTACTTAAACAAAAGAGGAGAATTGAGGGGCTGATTTGCAAATTCCTAAAGATTTAAAAAAAAAAAAAAAAACGTAACCCTAACTTAATATCCTCACTCACGCCTCTCCCTACTCGGTCTCTCCCTCTCCGCACCGCTCTCCCTCTCGTCGCCTCTCCCTTGGCACTCTCTCGATCGCGACCTCCCCTCACCTTCGGCCACCACCGTGCACCCCCCCCCCCCCCCCCCCACAACGGTAATACTCCTTTTCCCCTTCCCCTCTCACACACACACACATGCACGAAACCGCTGCACGGTTTTTACAGACACACGGTTTCTCACACACACACCCACTCACACGCATACACAATTTTATATGTTGAATTTTATGCATATATTGGTGTATATAGGAATTAAAGTAAGTATATATGTAATTTCCTCACAATTTTCAGATTTTGGTTCTTGTTGATTTTCGAATTTTACCTTAAACTAAGGATTTAATGGTGTTATGTGTGTGAGTATTGATGTATGGGAATGTGTATATTGTTATGTATGTATAGGTATATGTAAATAAATAAATCTTGAATTTTTGGTGTGGGCATATGTATATATTCAAATTTTGGCAATAAAGATAAAATTTTCAGACTTGGGAATCATGAAATTTTGACTTAATTGATGTGATATAATATCGAATTTGAGGCTGAATTTATGTATATATGATCATGTATATGGATATGAATATTTAAACGACATGTGTAATTTTGAAACTTTGAGATAATAACGGCATGTGTAATTTTGAAACCTTGAGATAATAGTATAAAAGAGTTAACCTTAACATTTAAGGAACAAGTTAATTTAAATTGAAGTTATGTTCAAAGTCATAAATTTTTAGTTCAAGATCATTTTTGAATAAGTAATGCCTAGCTTTGATTTGTGAAATTGATAAGTAAGATTTCAAATTTTTCCTCGCACTTAGTGTATTACTTCGAATATGATATTATATGTGGTGTTAAATGTGTTTGTTATATTATGAGTCACATGAAAGTCTCAACCTCCTTTAAGAGTGTTATATGTGGTTTTTCACTAAAAGCCATGTTTTGTTAATGAATGAAAACTAATTAGGAGAAACGGTACATTGACGTCGCGGGAAACCATGACTTCCACCTACATATTAAGCAAAGTAACTATTGAGGACCACGGGTAAGTAAACTTCCCCTATTTTCATGGAAGTAGAAAGTTAATGTGAAATTAATGTGCGTAAGTGATTTCGTGTTAATTACTTAATGTTGATGTATTTGATGTGTGATATGCAAGTATGTGTATTTAAGGAAATGTTCAAGCATGCACATTATCATGTCATTGCATCATTAAGCATGCATTTGCATCGAAATGGGAAAGTCAAATGTTTTAATAAAAGGAATGTGTCAAAGTGCAATTTTGTCAAAAATTATATATCCCAAGTTTTTAAGAATGAATGGGTGTAATTCTAGTTCATGAAAGTTGCGAGTGGGAAATGGGGCGCGGGGGACCGGCGTACCCGAATGAAGTCACTTTGCGACGGAATGTTCAACCGTTTACGGTGGACTGTTAAACCGCTTTGCGGTGGGAAAGTGAATGTT
The DNA here is from genome assembly GCA_963555705.1 of Ligustrum vulgare. NCBI lineage: Eukaryota > Viridiplantae > Streptophyta > Magnoliopsida > Lamiales > Oleaceae > Ligustrum > Ligustrum vulgare. The sequence continues at coordinate 1,675,641 of OY743173.1, forward strand.
AAACCGCTTTGCGGTGGAAATGTGAATGTTAATCTGGTTCCAAATAAGAAATTGCCCACTGTTATCTGATTGACTAGAAGTTACATCAAGTGAGCTCACGATGGAAATGAAGTGAAAGTTTTGAAATGAAATGAAAGTTTGAAAAGTTTGAAAGTTTTGGAAAGTAAAGCAAATGGGGATACATATATGAAATTTTTAAAACATTCATGTCATAAGCATGCATTCATGCATAAAGTTTACTTACTGAGCTTTAGCTCACCCCATTCCCTCCCCAATATTTCAGGTGAAGAAAGTTAGATGAGACGAGGAGAGCATTTGGTGGCAGACTCAGACTATACCTGCTTTCAATTCTTGAAAATAAAGTTAAATTAAAATTTATTTAAGTTCTAAGTAATTATTTTCTTAATTCATTTAGTATTGTTAATTGTTTGGTTGAAATTTGTTTAAATAAGTTATGGTATTTCCCTGTGATTAGTTTTTATCCTGTTTCATGAGTTTATAAGTGTATACTTCAAGTTATTTTGTTGAGGAGTTTGGGGAATTGATGTTGAAGTTGAATTTTGGAATTGTGGTTGGATGTTGAATGTTGGATTTGAATGGGTTGAGAATTGCATATGTATTGTAGGTATGATGTCCCTCTACAGGTTGGTTATGTCCAAGTTATAGAGGAGACTCTGTCGAAATTTATATAAAATTTTAGAATAGAAAATTGAAAAGGTTGAAGTTTTTAAATGATTTGTTTCCGCATTTTAATGTTTAAACGATTTATTTCCGCATATAATGTGAATGGAAGTTAACACGCCTATGTTTTTAAATTTTTGAACTTAGGGTGTTACATTTTCTGCTGCATCTATTTCTACTTCTTGCTTGTCTTCTATGGAGTCAATTTCTTGTGACAGGTTAACATGCAATATTTCGCATTGAGCTTTTGCATTTTGAACTTCTTTCTTGTTTTCATGTTGTACTTCATCTTCTGTTATCCAACCTGTAGGAGGAGACAATATTCTTGGAGGTGATCCATACTTCTCAGAACGTGATACTCTATCTTTTTTATTAGGTGTCCCATACAATACATAATAATCAAAAAAAATGCCCGGATGGTTCGCTCAACAAATCCACTTCAAGGACACCCCCACATACTCGTGTTGACCCTCAAACACCCTATGCTCAACTATACTTAATGACCATTCCTACCTCGATAGGTATATCTATTCCACATGAAGAAATGAATACATTATCCAATGTGTCGATCCGTAGTCCTATGGCCACCATGGACCTCCAATGGTATATCTAGTAGGTTTCGGTTGGCGATTCAATTATATTTGATATTATCCCCTCAATCCAGATATCATATCTCTCTTAAATTCATTCTCTCTTGTATGATTAGTTCTCTCGTGTGTGTGTGTGTGTGTGTGTGTGCCTACACTTGAATATCACAATATATATATATTTATGTGCATCATACATGAATGATAATTACTATGACCATACTATAATGTATGTACATATATAACACCATTTGCAGAGACGAAATGTATATGTGCATCATATATGAATGATAACTATAACTGTATTATAATGTATACACATGTTCGCAATTACACACAAATTCCCTCTCTAATTAATCTCATGGGAATTTTTGATGTTCAATAAATAATTCAGCCAACAAGAAAATAAAATAACAACGTAGAATTTACAGACCGTCAAAACTTTTCACTATTTAATAAATTGTTACAATTATATGGACTTTACACTCACCAAAACCCCCAAGTATTGTAAGAAAATAACCAAATTTTATCACATCTACTAATTTCTACTTTTTTGTACAACCCACAAATAAATCATGAAAAACTAAGATGCTAGACTACATTTTTCCTGACAATACTCTCTAATCAGTGTGCTACAACAAAGAAGAATAACACAAGCATTTATAGTACTCAATTCACGTCAGGCCATTACGAGTTCAGCTTGGACTCTAGTCAGCAATTCAGCTTGGACTCCTTAGAGAACTCATTCCTTAGTCAACTACTCCAGCAGGAGATAATTCCCAAAGGTATTATCATCCCACAATTACACGTCATTGTAGAAAGAAATAATTGGAATAGGACACACGCAACCTGTAGAACATTCATAATTCACTTGAACTAGGATTTCGTTCACCGATTTGAATTACAAAACAATTTCTTCTAATTATAATTTAAGTCCTTTAACTTTTGACAATTTGAGGCAAATACCTAACAATACATGTATAACACCATTTGTAAAGTCGAGATATATTTTCAATACTCCAACTATATGTAAATGTTTACCAATACTATAATATTTCACACACACATACGAACATTACATTACATTTCACGTAATCACTTTTTTTTTTTTAAGAATTTCACGTAATCACTTAAGAACATACAAATATCAAATACCATTGCTCTATATTATAATTGAATTATTATTTACCTCTTTCCTCGCCAATCATAATATTTATAGCTCGTTCCTCCACGTGTCAATTATTTTGAGTCCAACCAATCAAGAGTAATCTTATATATCATAAACAGGTCAAAATATCATCTAAGTAAGTTCATTGAAGCTAAATAAAACAAATACATGATTTTGAAATCATGGATGAAAGTTTCAATTATTTTGAGTCCAACCAATCAAGAATCATCTTATATATCATAAACAGGTCAAAATATCATCTAAGCAAGTTCATTGAAGCTAAATATAACAAATACATGATATTGAAATCATGGATGAAAGATCAATAACTTGGTAACTAAAAGGCTTATAATAAATCATTGAAAAGCTTGTTGAATTGGAAAATCACACCACTAAAAATCCGGTTTTCAGGCACATATTTTTCGTTGCTGACGCTACGAAATCTATTCCGAGTGGATTTCACCTAGGGAAAAATTTCAACTTGCTTTTCGTTGTTATTTTTTGGGTGACTGAAAGTTACCAATGGAATATTGGTTAGCAATACCTATATCGCTTTGGCTATAGAAATTTCGTTGGTAATGGTGCGCCCTTTTACCAACCTAAATTTCGTTAGTAATGATGCACAATTTTACCAACCAAAATTTTCATTGATAATGTTACAAAATTTTACCAACCAACATTCCATATGTAATGGCTGCACATGTTATCACAAAATATCGAATTTAATTAAAAAAAAAAGTATATACAATCCAGTACGTTCCCTTATAGCCTAACCCAACAACTCAGCTGACCCGGTCCTCCCAAATAAACAATTGATGTGGCTTTTATATAAATGAGGATAGTTGCATGTGTGATTCGAACCCATGATTCGAGGGTTGTGAAAGTGCAACCCAGTCAGTAGAGCAATTTTATTCTTGTGGATATTTTTGTTTCAGATTTTATATATTAGTTAAATGAACTAAATTTATATAAATACAAAATTTAAAAAAACTTGATTGTCAAAAGTTATTAATTATGTGAAAGATAATTTAAAAAAAAAAAAAAAAAAAAGATATTTTGACAAAAATTCTGCAGTTGCTATTACTATTGATGAAAATAAATATAACATTAAACATGGAAATTCCGTTGGTAAAATGATATCATCTATACCAATGACATATTCGTTACTAATTATCGTTGGTAATTTATTCACTCAAAATTAGGTACAAAAAATTTCGTTGGTGGAATGATATTGTCTATACCAGTGGAAAGACCTTTCCTGAAGCAAACATCCTTAGGAAAAAAAAAATTAATTGTTGAAATGCTATTAAAATTACAAATAGAAAATTCGTTGTTGATTATAAACAGAATCATTTTGTTGGTGGCATTTCATTGGTGAAATCTTTAACAACTGAATGGTCATTACTCATAACAGTTGGTAGAGAACGAACGTAATTAGGCTCGAAATTTCGGTTGATAAAAAGTTATTCACATTACAAGAGGAATATTAGTTACTAATTTCTGTAAATGAAAAGTAATCACTTTTACCTACGAATAATTCGTTGTTGATTACCAATGAACTGATTCCCTTTTTGAACGTCCATGCTTGAGGAAGTCAATTTTTAGTAGTTTCAACTTCGTTTACAGATCTGAATTATTAACCCTAATTAATAAAAGATGATGGATAAGATTGTCACGAAAAAAGTTCGGGACAAAAGTGCAACAAAATGTAAAAGTTGAAAATTGATAAATGTGATTTTGCACTTATTTTTAGCCTTAAATTTGTACTATTGTGAGTATTTTAGAATACAATATTGTTAAATTATGTGATTATTTTAATTGTTTCAGGTATAGCTCGAATTGGGATGCTTTTGGGCATAAAACAAGGGAAAAGGACCAAATTGTACAAAATATGAAAGTATGGGACCAATTTGTAAACTGAGAAAAGTTGAAGGGCTTGAGATGCAATTTTGGGAGGACTCAATTGAAATAAAATTGGAGCTATAAGGACTAAATTGAAGATGTCAAAAACTCGGAGAACTTGGTTTCCAAAAAATAGGGACTGAATTGAAATAAAATGAAACAGGCACCGTGGGTGAGCCTCGGTTTCAAAAATCGTCTATTTGCCGCGATTTGCAAACCACGGTTCAGCTATAATGGTTTTTCGCGAGTTTTAATTTCTTTTCTACTTTTTATGGGCCGAACTTGTAAAATTTCGTTTTGAACCTATTCCACCCTATATAAAGACCAAAACAAGACATTACTAGAGTTCTTGAATTCACAATAGAGGGGGCACAAGACAAGAGGCAAAGATGAGCAAAATCAAAGGTTCCATATCTCTCAAGCTTGTTGTGATTTTCTTGGTGCAAGATTCTCAACTCTCTTTTGATAATTGTTAGACATTTTTAATTTTCTATTTTTCAATTTTATTGTTTTAGATTTTAACATGAGTAGATAAATAATTCATTGGGACAAATGATGTGATTTTGTTTGAATATTCAATTTAAATTCTCTAGTTTTGGACAAATTATTGAATGTGTTGATTTTATTATTGTGTTTTAATGCAAGAATTGCTTGATCGTAAAATCTCGATGATTTGTGTGTTGTTTCCATAATTCGAGAGCTGGGTTAACACCTAGACCTAGTAATAAAATTCGGCAATTGACAAAATGGTAGAGATACATAGTTGTGGTTGCCGTAATCATTTTGAATTCTTGTCATTGAATGCATTTATTTATGGCTTATTCTGACCATCATAGAGATATGTGGTTGACCTATCTAGATAGAACCAATTTAAACTCGAAAGTGAAATTTTGGATAAAATTGTGAATTCGATTAAACACTACTTTCGAAACAATACATGAGAAGAGAAATTGAATAGGATAAAAAAATTACTATCGTGAGTTCCAATATTTTCCATTCATAAGAAAAATAAAAATCAAATCATTTCATTTGCTTTATTTGTTTATTTTCACATTGCATTGCTTTCACTATTTTAAAAACTCAAAAATCATAATCCTGAAATGTATTTGTAGTTTATGAATTAATTGATTAAAGCTAGTAATAAGTAAGTTGGTCCTCGTGGGATCGACATTCTGAACTCAAAAAATTCATTTTTGCTACTTATTCACGATATTGTGAACTTACAATATTTTCAACAACAAAAATCTCTATATATGCTATACAATTAAAAAAGTGGTGTCATAATTAAAACTTTGGCTGCAGAATAAATGCCCTTAACCTCTTTTACCTATAAAAAAATGGTGAATTTCATTAATTAAAAATATAATCCTATATTCATTTTTCAGCAAGAAAGTCCTTTAAAGCTTGTCCAACATTGTGGCTATTATTTTAATCACAACATATGAGACCTTAAGCCGTTTCAAATTATGAACAATTTTAGCCTCCCAAATTCATAATATTTCTTCATTTTTAAATTAAAATTTTTAATTGGATCTTTATAGATTTCAACTTTCTTGATTATGCATATTGGTACGAATTTACACTTTTTTTCTCTTTTTATCTTCCTGGCTTTCCGACTTTGATAATGCTACCATCATTGACAAATGACAATTGAAGTACGTACGATAATCACAAATGTGATACAAGTGTTGAGATTACATGCAGTCCCCGGTTAATTTTTTCTTTGAACTTTCATTTCACTTGCTTTGCATTAATGAAATATACATAAGCAACCTGTTCGAATATACACTACAAACCTAAAAGCGCCTGGGCTCACGCATCTTTTTGGAGCCATAAGAATTAGGAATTTTTCGTAGGCATAAAGAAACCATATGAAATCCATTGTATTCCTTATTAATTTATAGAAATCTTTTTTTTTTTTTTTTTTCAACAAAGAATGAAATCACGACGAACAATTAACGGATGGTAGTCGTTCATAAAAGCTCAAAATCTCAATCTTTTCACAAAAAAAGTTTAGAGAAATTATGTTTTCACGATAATCTTAATGAAATTTGTCTGTACTTAATGTTTATGTGACCGTGATTATTTGTTTAAAAAAAATGGGAAAAAATTATGAAGAAACGTAAAAAAATGTTTTCTTTTTTATATCCTTTTTAATGTCGTAGTTGTAAATGAGTGTGAGGGAAAAGTTATTTTCAAATAATCACTTTAAAATAAGGGGTTAGTTTTTACGAAAAATATTAATTGGCGACCCACTTAGTTTTTACATAAATTGTAAGTGGACAATCCAACGACTAGAAAAAATTGATTGAAGACCCTATAGCAAATTTGCTATAAGTTAGAGATAGCAAGCATTTGTCTCTAAAAATAAAGAGGTTTAACTAATAATATCCCTCAACATGCATGGTCGCTCCATGCATCAAAATATTGAGCGGAAAAAAACTTAAATTGCAATGAAATATGTAAGTTGGGTTTGATTAGAGCTGAAGTCGATTTCATTACAAACTTAAGTAAAACATGTGACAATAGGAAATGACGTTAAACTTTATACTAGACTAGATGGTTAAATATTAACAAAGATAGAGAAAATACGTGTACATATGAAAATCATGTAAAGTAATACGCTTTTTTTTTTTTTTAAATAATTCAACCTGCGAATGATGTAACGTGTTTGAACTTTAAAGGTTACATGTAAATGAAGAAATGCCCCTTAACCATTTAATTGCAATGATTGACAAATTCACGCCAGCATTTCTTTTTCGAAACAGAACTCATCCAAACATGACATAAACCACAAAGAAAAGATAAGCCTGAAGAAAGCATATATATCTTCATTTTCTCATCACACTACTGTTGCACAATCTTCAAATAAAGAGTAAAAGAATGGGCCCCACTATATAATTATCATCTGGTGTCATAAAATAATTGGTCGCATGCACCTTTATGGATTGATTTATTGCTGAAATGGAGAACATTGGGAAGATTGGGCACTGACAAGTGAAATGACATTTTTGACCCTCATTCATGAAATCATGTAATAGAAGCGGTGAAATCATGTAATAGAAGCGGTGGAAGGGACGATGATTTAAAGACGAGCCTCGCTTGATTAGGGATTCGAATCCGACCCTCATCAAGTAGAAAGGTAAGTCTTCACCCTGCACTCTGGAAGACATAACCTGCGATTTACATTCTCCACCAAGGTCCAGAGCAGGACAGGTGGAAGTCCTTAGGGTTGGGGTTCAACCTTTTTTTTTTATGTAATAGAAATTTGCAAAAGTGGTCCTCAACCGTGGTATCAACCCTTCATTAACGATGAAAATTTGTTCAAGTTTTCGTTAAATAATTGTGTAATCCTTATAATATCATGCTGCACTTCAAGTTTATAAACACGGTCATATACTCATGTAAAACACAATCTAGCTCCACAAAATTAGACATATATGAATATCATGTTGGGAATTACACGTTGATTCCCTTTTCTTTAACTCACAGGATCTTTGATGTTTAAGAATTTATTGATCAAAGAGAAAATAAATAACAATGACGCAAAATTTTCGAATCGCCAAAACATTTCACTATATAATAAATTATTACAATTATATAGAATTTCACTCACCAACTCAATCACATAGATTACAGAGAAAATACTAATAATGAACTTCTATCTAACTCAAGTTTCTACCCTTTGAATTATCCCACAAAGAGTTCACAAGAAATTACAAAGATAAAGCTCTTCAACTCTCTAATTAGTCTCACATAAGATTTTTCCATATTATGGCTCCCTAACACACATATTTATAGGTAAAAACAACCCCTAGAATATGTAGAATTCGTGTTCAAGTAAGTTTCCTTATTGAAGTAGAATACCAAAATAAAGTCTTTTATTTTCCTTTTCACATTTAACTTGGTCTCCAAGTTAATCACTTTAATATAGAAATCAATTGTCCAAGATATTCACATTCTTAATTTGGGTCAAATATCCCAACATATCACATAACAAATGTAACATAAATTTAGATAGTTTTCTTAATTGGAGGCTTATTGTTTAACAACAATAAAAGGTTAAGGACCAACTCTCTACAGTCTGAAAAAGATGCGTGATCAACTTGGTACAAAAGCATGAAAATGTGATGAAACACGTAATATAAAAGTTTATACTATTTAGAAAATATTATATAATAATAATTTATATATACTACTCCTAAAAGGTCCTAAAAAGTAGAAAAAACGTTGGACTATTTTTCCTCATAACTTTTTAAGAATTTCATATTTACCTTTAGTATTAATTAATGTACAATTATGTTTTTTAATATTCTATTTTATTTTATTTTAATGTTGTCAACAATTAATGTTATTAATTTCAATAAAAATATTTTTTTATACATTTAAAATTTAAAATCTTCACTTTCTCACTAAAAGTCTTCTAAATAAAATCAATAACTCACAAATAATTTATAGTTCCTAATATATGTGTTCTTCAATTAATATGAAGAAAAAAAAATGTTTATTCCTTGAATTAATTTTTTTACGTGAGAAAAAAAAATGTTTATTCCTTGAATTAATTTTTTTACGTGTAAATAACAAAATTATTTAGAAAATGTTTGATCATTCTCACATTCTATATTAAACATTTCATTCTCTGTCTCATTTGTATTCCAATTTTCAGTTTCTTTGTCAAATATTTATTTGATGTTGGTTTTATTTTCACTACTCACAAGAATAGAGTGCTATAAGGATTCACTTATTTGACTTGAAAGCAATTTTTGAAGTCATGTGTGCATGTAAATTCGTTTTTCTTAATTACCTAATTGTATGTAAAATTCTTTAAGTTTTGTTTTTCAATCAAGTTGAATTCTTACTGTAGTAACTTATTATGTTGGAATTTTAACTTGAAATTTCTTTAAAAGACCCTTTCTTTATGTCTTAAGCTACTTTATATGTAATCAATTTTATCTTTTGTTCGAATTTTGAATTGAGATTTTAGTGGTTTACCATTTATAAAAAAAAAATGCGATTTTGAATAAATGTTATCTATATAAGAGCTGCTCAAAAGAAGTATGCACAATCACGATTTAATAATTTGTAAATATTTCTTTTATTTTGTTCACCTTGACCGCTTTTACTGACTTTCTTTCTGAACTCATTTATTCTCACGGGTTTACTATGTCGGGCATTTAAACGATGACATAGCCTTATTTATTTTTTTCCTGTCAAATGTGACCACATCTCATTAGTTGTAACAAAACTTGAGATGATGTTTTGCAATGATTTTATCAATTTAAAGGTTTGGTCATGTCGCTTTTGGATTCAATGAACTGTACATCAATTTGTTTGATGTTGGATTATGAAGAGTACTCATTTCAGAACAATTTTTCTGATCAGACATTACTTTAATTATATATGATAATCTTTTGTGGCTCGAATAATCGCATCTTAGTAGGGAACCTAAGTTATACACATCTCAGTTTTTCTTAGACATTTAGGATCTGTTGTTGTTCTTGTTCCTTTTCAACTTCTACATTAAACATTTCATTTTATGTCCTTTATATTTCTGCTTTCAATTTCTTTGTCAAATATTAATTTGATACTAATTGTAACATCACTACACCTACAAAAATAGAGTGTTATGGAGATATCTGTGTTCTGAAAGCCAATTTTTCAAGTCATATGTTCGTGTAAATTTGTTTTTTTAAATTATCTAATTGTTTGAATGATTCTTTAAGTTTTGTTTTCCAGTCAACTTGAATTCTTATTATAGTAACTTTTTGTGTTGGAGTTTTTTAAAAAGACCTTTCCTTATGTCTTAATCTGGTTTATATCAAAGAGCATGTTTGGTATAGGAGAAATTGAAAAGAAAAAAAAAATTGAATGTATAGTTGGAAAGTGTGTAAGTAGTTGGTTCCATAAAATTGTGTTTGAAAATGAATTTGAGGTGAATGTTGGAAAATTTTCCCAGGACCAAACAGGGCCTAAATGTCTTTATCTCATGTTCAAATTTTGTAGTGAAATATATTTTTTTACCGTTTATAAAAATGTCACTTCGAATGAATGTTATCCATATATGAGCTTCACAAAAGAAACATAAACGACCAGAGTTAATAATATATAACTATTTTCTTGTATTTTACTTTGACCCATTTTACTAACTTTGTTTCTTAATCATTTTGTTTTCATGCATTTACTATTTCAAGAAATCACGATAGATTTGTTCTTTTAAATCGATGAACACATTTCATTAGATTGTAACAAGATTGAGACACTAGTACATTAAGAGTCAAAGGCGTCGGTTGTAAAGCAGAAAAGGCGTCGGTTGTACAGGAGACGCCTTTAGTACAGACACTAAAAGTGCATACTTAAGGCGTCGGTTGTAAACCGACGCAACCGACGCCTTAAGTTAATTAAAGGCGTCGGTTGTTAAAGAACAACCGACGCCTTTTCTCAACTAAAGGCGTCGGTTGTTAGGTAAAAACTGACGCCTTTAGTTTATAAAAGGCGTCGGTTGTTCTTTAACAACCGACGCCTTTAACTAACTTAAGGCGTCGGTTGTTGTTTAACAACCGACGCCTTTTACAATTTTTTTTTTTTTCATTTATTTTTATTTGCCTTATATACACCTATATAAATTATAACAATCAGGTACACATCAAAAAATTATCTTCAACAAATATATATAATCGAGGAATGCAGAATAAAACTTAATAAATAACTCAATAAACAGAATTTCGAATTAATTAATCTTGTATTCACAATATTGTTAAAAAATTTGTACATGTTAAACATAAAATGGGCCAAGTTTACATACACTCTTCGACGAAGTATTTGGCCCATAAATTTCGAACCTCGTCAATTTTCTCTGTTGAGTAAATCTCTTGAAATGCCTAAAAGTAATTAATAAGAATTAATAATTATTTTCTCCACATGCATTACATCAAGACAATGCCTTACCTGTAAGTGTTCCCAATAGGGTAGATCCCAAAATATGGATCTCTTCTTCCAAAGACTCTTCTGAGGAGGTTTAAAAGGTTTGCCAAACATAACATCAATATTTTTAACTCGTTCATTAACCTCATTTCCTATTAATGGTAAGCGAGAAACTCGAGTCTCGACTTTTCCATTGAAGAGATTTTTCTTCTTTCGATAAGGGTGGTGAATAAGGAAAAATATATGATGACTCATAAACACATTTTTCTTACAATTTTTCAACCAAAGATCAACCGTATCTTCTTCACAAACGGGACATACTTTAGCTCATTTATTAGTATACCCCGACAAGTTACCATAAGCTGAAAAATCATTTATGGTGCAAAATATCATAGCACGTAACGTGAAATTCATTTGACTATGTGCATCAAATGCTAACACACCTTCATTCCACAACAGTTTTAAATCTTCAATTAGTGGTGCTAGGTAAACATCTATGTCATTTCCCGGTTGTTTAGGCCCTGATATTAACAACGACAACATGATGTACTTGCGCTTCATACATAACCAAGGAGGAAGATTGTAATTCACCAAGAGAACCGGCCAAGTGCTATGTCGACTACTCATATTACCATGCGGGTTCATCCCATCTGTACATAGTCCAAGCCTAAGATTCCTATCTTCTCCACCAAAATCGGGGAACATCCTATTAATGGTCCTTCATTGAGGAGAATCAGCCGGGTGTCTTAGCTTTCCATCTTCTTTCCTCCCATCGGCATGCCAACGCATGTTCTTCGCATCCTTTGCATTGGCAAATAAGCGTTTAAATCTTGGTATTACAGGTAGGTACCATAACACCTTTGTCGGAGAGCCTTTCTTATCCTCCCAATCTTGATAAAACTCATATTGTGCATTACAGCACGGGACATATTTTGCAAATCATAGGCTCTTTGAAATTAGCTCTTTGAAAACAGCTCTTTGAAAACCATATATTTATAAAAACATTTTAATTATGCCAAGCATAATTTCTTTTGAAAGCATAACATAAGATAGGATTGAAATACTCATAAACATAGGGAGACACAAGAACTTTACCGAACTTAGGTGGCAAGAATTCTTATGCAGTAAAATCATAATAACAGTAAGTATACCAAAACATAATTCTTGAAATTCATAGGGATCATTTTCATCATAACATAAGATAAGATCGAAATCCTCATAAACATAAGAATTTTACCGAACTTCGGTGGCAAGAATTCTTATGTAGTAAGTATACCAAGCATAGTTTTTGAAATTCATAGGGATCAATTGCATCATAACATAAGATAGGATCGAAATCCTCATAAACATATGCGACAGGAATTTTACCGAACTTAGGTGGCAAATCCTCATAAACATATGGAAACATAGGAATTTTACCGAACTTCGTGGCAAATCCTCATAAACATAGGAGACACAAGAATGTTACCGAACTTCGTGGCAAGAATTCTTATGTGTAGCGCTACTAAAACTCCGGTCCCCTTAACATATCATAAACTTATCATATGGGACCCATAGCAATCTTGGTAGATTGATTTCATAGCAATGATCCAAAAAAACATTTTCGTGAAGCATAGGGTATACTTACTTTTCGTAAAAACATAAAGTATATTTTCTTTTCATAAAAACATACTTACTTTTCATAAAATCATAAGGTATATTTACCTTTCATAAAAACATACTTACTTGTCATAAAAACATACTTTCTTTTCATAAAAACATAAGGTATATTTACCTTTCATAAAAACATACTTTCTTTTCATAAAAATTGACTTTCACAAGTCACATGACATTTATATGAAATCATAATTTAAATCAATTAATAAGTGCGAGTCTACCTCAAATCCGACGAGTGCAAAGTTGAGCGGGAATGACTTCAATTTCTTTAAATTCTCCGTACGCTTCGTCTTAGCCAATAAGTCACTTTAGTCTATCGAATATATAGCTCAAAATGATAAATTATAATTTGAGGACTAAAATTGATGTTTTGAAAGTTGAGGAACTAAAATGAATATTTTTGAAAGTTCAGGGACTAAAATAGATACTTTGAAAGTTGAGGGATTAAAATGAATACTTTTGATAGTTGAGGGACTAAAATGAATATTTTCAAAGTTCAGGGACTAAAATGAATATTTTGAAAGTTGAGGGACTAAAATGAATACTTTTAAAACTTGGGCTTAAAAATAAATCAGCAGGTACTGAAATAAAAGAGTTTAAAGTTAAAGGGCTGAAGTAAATCATTTAAAACTTTGGAACTGAAATTGATAAGTTTAAAAGCTGAAAGGACTGAAATAAAACCTTTTTTAAAACATAGGGACTGATTTGAAACAATTTAAAACGTCAGGGACCAAAGTGCAAATTCCGAAAATTAATAATATATTCAGATCTTTACTTCTCTCTCTATTTTCGTAATCAAAGCATTAGAGAGAGACCGAGGGCGGAGATGACGAAAGAGAGACGCGAGGAAGAAATCCGATCCTTACGACCGGCGATTCGCCGGCGCTGGTTACAGCAAGAAGGCGGCCAAGGAGGGTTTCTGATTTGAGGCAGTTTTGATGCGAGATAGGTGCGCAAATCAAAGTGATCCGAGACTGAGATCGCGATTTCAAGAGCGCGATTTCTGGTTCAACTCCGGTCAAAGAAACGATGGTCGAAGGTGATTATCTGGTTACTCTGTTTTCTTGGGTTTGGGTTGATTTTGGGTTTTGATTTGGTGATCAAAATGGTGAGAAACGAAATGGGTCAAGGATGAAGGTTAGTTTCTGGGCTGATTGGGGCGTGACCGTGGCTAAAAGCAGTGCTGGATTGAGGATTGTTGGTTGACAGTATTTCAGTTGGTGATGAAAGTGCTGCAAAATGGTGATGAATGGAAGTGGTGGTGGATTGCTCGATCCTTGGTTGAGGCTTGGTTCCTTGAAGATGGTGGTTCAAGGGACTGAATTATTACATAGTAGGTTGATTGTTGAAGTTCTGTGATATGAATAAGGTAGTGAATGAGAGGTGTTGCAGATGGTAGTTGATGGTGGTGATTCTGATGAGTGCTAAGTTGTCTAGCTGCAGAAAAGGAACTGCAGTGTTTGGTGGTGAAAGTGATTTGCAGTGCTGGGGTTGAACTGGAGCTGGGTGGATGCTGAACTGAAATTGTACTGAATTGGTGGTTTTAATTGATGATAGTGGGAAGAGGATGGTGATGATAATGATAGTGTTTTGTGGAGGTGGGAAACATCATAATTTGGGGAATAATTTAGTGGAATCATTGAGTGGATTTTGATGATGAAATTGGGTCCAAATGGGTTGGGAATACTTTGTGTGATTGAAGAAATTGCTGTATTATTGAAGTTGAACGTGGAGGTGGGGGAAAATTTGGTTTAGATAAATAGGATTAATTTAACTAAAAAAAATCTGACTAACTTCGATTTGAAAATATATTTAAAATTGATATATTTTGGACTGAAAAATAATTTTGAAATAATACTTTGAATAAATAATTAAAATAACATAATTTTAGAAATTTGGATTTTAATTTAAAATCGAACAAATTCGATATTTCTTGACTTGGCTAGACGAATCCGTCGCGGCGTTAACTTCAAAATAATGGGTGAAATAGTAGCGACAAAATTTTCTAAATATTAAAATAATTATAAAATTGCGTAAAAATTCTGGGTCGCTATAGTATGTCACGCATCATTTCATCTATCCAATCACTATCCACATCATTCTGATCATTGTCCACATTATTCTCCTCTTGATCACCCCTATCATCACCGGTACTAGTCCTAGGAAGTATACTCTCACCGTGCCATATCCACCGTGCATAACCTTCCTTAAACCCACGACGAATCAAATGACTCTTGACTTGCTCAGAGCTACGAAACTTTCTCAGATTCTTACAATCACAACAAGGACATAAAAACATTTCTTCACCTTCTTTTATTTTGTCTTCCTCGGCACATTTCATAAACTCTTCAACTCCTTTCAAATATTCATGTGTATTACGTCTCCCATACATCCAACTCCGATCCATATCTAGTAACACATATATCAAAATATTCACCACGTGTTAAAACGAATGAAATCACCTTAACTTATTATTTACAATTTTATTTATAAATCTTACGAAAATTTTGACAGAATCTCCCCTATAAATTGGACTTAACCAACCTGTAGGGGGAATCAAAATGCCACAATAAAACTAAAATATTTAACTTCAACATATTCAAAACTCAAACAAAACTCCAGTCAAATTTCAACATTATCATCCAGTCTAAAATATTCATCCTCAACATGTTAAAAACTCAAACATTTTTAGCCTCTTAATTATTCACTATATACGCTCATATCTCCAAATCATCACAACATAATCATCTCAACTCATCAAAACATCCAAAAAGTACAAAACATCTCAAATAATTCACTTATAAATACCTCACAATCATTACTTATCCGTAACTAATTCAAAACTCAAATAAAATTAACATTCTACAATTTCAATAAAACTCCAATTTTTAAAAATTGAATGTATACTAGATACTAACACAAAATCAATAATCTAAAATTGAAATTCAAACTAAACTAATAAGATCATTTAAATAAACCAACATAATAAATAAAAATGATAAATTCAATTATAATCTAACAAAATGAACAAAATAGTTTAACTTAAAATATGAAAAATTACCGTTTAGTAATGGACCTTGTGGGGTGGGTGGTGGTGGCTAGGAGTGGGATGGAGCGCGGATTTTGATGGGTGGTGGCGCGGGTGTGGCTGTGGGGAGCGGGTTTTGGGTGGGTTTTGGTGCGGGTGGCTGTGGGGAGCCGGTTTTTGGGTGGGTGTTGGTGCGGGTGGCTGTGGGGAGCGGGTTTTGGGTGGGTGGGGTGTTGTGGCGGCGGGCAAAGGCGGTGGCGCCGGGCACTCAGATTCTGTGGCGGGCGGGGGAGGAGTCGACGGGCGCTGGTGGTGCGCGCAGTGGCTGTGGAACCAAGGGTTGGTGGCGCGAGGCTGAGGTGGCGGTGGGGTGCTACAGCGTCGGTTGGAGGGTTGCAAGGTCGCGACGGCGTGAGAATGTGTTACGGTGAGGTTGAACTGAATGGAGCTGGAGATGAAACCGGGGAAATGTGTGAAATTTGACTGAAGGCGCGAAAATATAGGCTAAGTAAAGGCGTCGGTTCTTTATAAGAACCGACGCCTATTATTTAAAGGCGTCGGTTCATTTTAAAAACCGACGCCTATTAGGCGGTTTAAGGCGTCGGTTCTTATGTAAGAACCGACGCCCTAAAGTGGCCGGGTTATTGGCGTCGGTTGTTTCCTAACAACCGACGCCTTTAATCAACTTTTATTTACGACTTTGCCACCGCATTTTTTCAGGCGTCGTTTTCGTTGAAAAACGACGCTAATTTGTTATTTTTTTTTGATGTTTTTGTACTAGTGAGATGATATTTTTCAGTAGTTCTATCAATTTAAAGGTTTGGGCATGCTGCTTTGAGATTTAAAGCACTATAAATCAATTTTGCATGAAATAGAAACTTGAAGAGCACAGATTTCAAAATAATTTCTCTGATCAAATATTACTCTAATTACATATGTTGTCTTTTGTGGCTTGAATAATCGTATTTTGGTAGGGAACCTAGGTCAGATATGACTCAATTATTCTCAAACATTTAGGACAGGATGTTCTGAGTTTCAACTTTACATGCATGATCAACATTCCTTGCATGTTAGATTCTAACTAATTACTTATATCTTTATTCTAAAATCTAGATAAATTGTTAAATCATGTTTATCATTCTTTTTTTGATGTAGCATTGGATTGATCATGCACTATAAGCACACATAAGAGAAGAAAATCCTTCGAACTCCAATTTTTTCAAATAAGACTACCTAAGAATACATTCTCGGAGATAAAGAATTTAAAAGGGCAATCAATCAATAATGAGAAAAAGAAAGATGATTGCAGATTGTATTATTAATAAGGGACATTTTGACATTTTTCGTTTGATTTCAAAAGCATGTATACATGAATAAAAAATATCAAAATATCGTTATAATATCACGTGCATCACATGTATTACATACTAGTAGTAGACTATTACTAGTACTAGTATATTAAAAGTGGGAATGATTGTAAAACATTTTTTCCAATTTTTCATGGTATGTTTTCGGTCAATATTATCCTTAATATTCAATTTATTTTCATTAAATATAATTATTATTAGTTATTAATATTAATCTCGTTACATTTAAAATATTTTCTCTTTTGACAATAACTCTCTTGAATTCTTATTAAAACCGTTATTTAATTCATATAAAAAGAAGGGTAAGATTTTTAATCAAATCTTATAAATTAAGAATAAATAATAAATAATTTCAAAACTCTTTTGGGAAAAATCAAAAAGTGAATTTTTTTTTTAAACTTACATAATGTTAAATAATTGTAAAATGTATATTCAAGAAATTCAGTGAACATTTTCAATAAAATGTTTATTTATTTAATTAAATTGCAATCAACATACAATTTTAATTTTTCATTTAACAATATCTTTTACCCAAATTATTTTAAAATATTGTCCGTATCATTCATCATATACATAAGACGTGCAAAACACATATTTTAACACATCTCTTCATGGATAGCAGCTGATATTCATTTTGCTTTCCATCAAAGCTTGATATATGCACAATTTCGCTCAAATGAGTGATGGAGAGAATTTTTAACGGAGAGACTTTAAACTTGAACTTGGATCTTTCTCGTTCTAAAACTTAGTATTTCATCTTAAAAAATAAACATTGTTTAGTGTAGTAACCCAATCCTTATTTATGCCAGTTAATATTTTCATCTTCATTCAACGTAGAATTTTACCCTTAATAGATTTGGGACTAGTGGTGCAATTTTTCCTTCAATCAATATAATACCTGATAATGGTCTTCCCACTATATATTAGAAATTATTTTTTTATTTAAAAATCTTGGTTAACCTTTACATTAATGCACAAGTGTCCCATACTTTCTATATAAATAGGTACCATAATCGTTCTTTATTGTCCATCTAGATTTCGGATAGCTAATATTATTTGTTTCTAAGTGTCAAAATTTGGTGAAGAGAGATGGCAGGATTCTCTGGAGACTGGGTTCTTGCATTTGGTCTACTTGGTAAAACCTAGATTTTCTTTTAACCTTAAAAAAATACTTTTTGCATTCAAAATCCTCCTTGAAATGACACGAGTATCATTACTTTAATTTGTGTACAAGGAAATGAAATATTAAATTTATTTTGGATGGATTTGGCAATTGCATGACAGTAAAATCAAATACATGCAACTTCACATAATCTTTCTTTGAAATTCACATCCCAAGCAAAGTCTTATTTTATCTAATGAATATTATCCTCCTAACTTTTAGTTATTTTTATTAATAATATTAATGAAATGCTTCCTTGTATGTAGCTCTAATTTGTTAAATATATAAAATAAACATGCACTTTAAATTGTGTTACTTACAACACAATGTTACATATGTTATTAATATAAGTTAGACGTCTTAAAGTCGCATATGATTGTTACTAAATAAAATTTAAAATGGGTTGCTTCTATGGTTTATAATGATTTTTTTTCGATGTTTTCGTAGGTAATATCATATCCTTCATGGTATATCTTTCCCCACTGTAAGTTTTTATTATTGTGTACTAGTCTACTAGAGTTAAAATGTGTTCAATTAAAAAAAAAAATGCTTCAATTTTAATTATCAACTATAATTTATATCTTGATTATTAATTAATGATTGCAGGCCTACTTTCTATCAAATTTACAAGAAAAAATCAAGTGAAGGATTCCAGTCAATTCCTTACGTGATCGCTCTCTTCAGTTCCATGTTATGGATGTACTATGCATTTCTCAAGTCAGATAATACCACACTTCTTATTACCATAAATTCTGTCGGTTGTTTCATTGAAACTGCATACATTTGCTTCTACCTCTTCTATGCACCAAAGAAGGTAAATTACGTCTTATTGAACCATCTCTCTTAACTATAAAAGTTTAAACAAATTTTATTCTTTAGAATATTTTCTTGGCTTGTCCCCTCATGCATCTCACATGCATAATTTTCATAAGTGAATGATGATAGACTAAGTCTCTGTTTGGTCAAAAAAATCCGTTTATAAATAAAGAATGTGATATTTTCGAGGTAAAATATGTGATTGAAAAGTGGTTTGAAGAAATGTGTTATTTATTTGTTTATAAACAATTTGCCGAACGGAGGCTTAAATATTAGACGAGTATACTATAGTATAATTGGATGATTCAAATGAAATTATCAACACAACATCATTCATGATAACTGATGATACATCTTCACCGATGATTATCAATGGGAATGTCATTGAAAATCACCCATGATGCATGCTTGAGAAGTTGTTGATGTCACTCAATAAGTTTTAATCTTTCTATATTTTTTATTTTATTAATACATACTTATAACTAGATAGATATATTTTATGCTTTCTGTATAATATTGTAACTTATAAGTTATTCTCTAAACTTTTATTTTAATTTGTTCTCCGATTTATATATATCAGGTGCCTATTCTAACTCACCTAATGCTCGAGCTGGTTCTATGCATATCTGAACTATTTTCTCCACTATATTAAAAAATAACTAATATATTAATATGAAGTTAAATAATTTATATGTTGATCGTTAACATTTTGAAATGCAGGTACAAACAATAAAGTTAATTGTTGTGCTGATAGTTTGTGGGTTTGGTCTCATCGTTCTCACTAATCAATTTGTGGTGAAAGCTTCGAAACGTGTCCAAGTTGTTGGATGGATTTGTCTAATATTTTCATTGTGTGTATTTATTGCCCCTCTAGGCATTGTGGTAAGCTTAAAAAATAGTAGAAAATCAATTAATTTCAGCATCAAGTTGTATTTTTTTTTTTTTTTTTTTTTTTTTTTTTGGTCTCATTTTTTTTTTTTTTTTTCCAGAGACAAGTTATACGAACAAAGAGTGTTGAATATATGCCATTTCTTCTTTCTTTTTTTCTCGCAATGAGCGCTGTTATGTGGTTCTTCTATGGTCTACTACTCAAGGATTTTGTCATTGCTGTAAGTTTGTAACATCATTTTTATTTTTACGGGACATATATCTTCGTTAATTTTTGCTAATAATGTTTATTTTATTGTCTATACAGATTCCAAATGTTCTAGGTTTCAGCTTCGGGGTTATTCAAATGGTGCTTTATGTAATATACAAAAATGCAGACAAGGGTGAAAAGAAAAAGCTTCCTGAAATACCAAATAAAATTTTAATTTTGGAAGAACGCAAAATTCCAGAATTAACTGAGAAAATTATTGACATTGGGAATATCAGCGCACTGTTGAATTCACAGAAAACCTCAGTTGTTTCACAGCCAATTAATGAAGACTCTCATGAATTACATCAGAATTTGCCCAATGAAATTGAAGTTATAATAATGTAAATTGAAGCTCATGGTCCTTTCTTATTTTTCTTCTAATTTTGTAATTTCTTTTTTCTGTATTTATAATCTAAATAATTTGTGCAGGTTTGTTTTCTTTTCTTGCTTAATTATGTATGTATCTTATAAATGTGAAAACCCCTTTTTAAATAAATAGAAGATAAGTTCCTCTTATTTAATTCATGCAATTTATCATGGCATATCACTATATAGACTTTTGGCATGTGGTAACTATAGAGGTTTCTCCTTATCTTAGAAAATATCGAGGGAGAAAAAAAAGACAAAAAAAAAAAAAAAAAAGTGTTATGGAATGAATAGGGTTGGAAGAAGAGAAAATAATACAAAATGCTAGTTTGAAACATGAGTGAGATCCAATATGGAACAATATTATTGTACATAAATTTGAATTGATTTTTCTTTAATGTTACCTATTTATTACTAATAGATAAAAATCATTTGGCACTAAAATACGAACCAATTTTCAACTTGATGAAAAAAGGTCTGATTCATTATTTCTTTGACATGAAATATAAGTGACTTCGTTATAATTTTTATTTGAAATAAGCTTTGATTTATATGATTTTTTTCATTAATTTAAGTGAGCTGAGATAATACAATGTAATCATAGCATATATTATATTCTTTCTTGGTGTTTTCTTCCTTTTCTTGAACATGATTGACATTCTCTTTTAAGTAAACGGCTTTAGAAATATTTATCAAAGAACAATTTTGCAGCAGATACACACAATTTAACATACATGTTGATACACTGTATGGTTGGCACAATTCTGATAATTCACACATCTGCTAACTAATATTTGATCATTTTCTTGAATCATACTCTACATCAATGTGAAGCGTGAAGATCAAGAATCAAGTCTAAGCACGTCTAAACATATGTTTAAGCGCACTTTTAGAACAGAGCTTTGCATACAAGTGGCATTATTTTAATCAAAGAAAAAGCGTGACGTTAATATACTTCATCAATCACTAGCATATATTCTTAAAGATTGTCCCAATGGGCCTACAAAATATTATTAACATTTTAACTAATCGAACTTTTTAGTTTTAAGTAATCCTCGCAGAATCCGCTTGTATATTAGTGATTAATTTTTTCATCAAATTTTTTACTCGTACAAAATTTTAAAAAATATGTTGTGAGACAAGACTCAGATCGGAGACGTCATATGATGATGACCACTACCACCTTGCTTTTATTTGATGATGACCCTACTTTTTTTCTTGTCTTTGATTTGGGTTAATTATTAAACAAAAAGGCACTAAAGGAAAGTATATTTTATATGTGGCTGTCCCGTTTTTCCACGTTTTTTATGGTACAGATCCTAGAGATAATAAAAATGTGATACTAAGTTACTAACAAAAAGCAAGAAAATGGCAAAGAAGGGTGTCAAGCTTTTCTTTTAATCACACCGAACGCAAGCTATATGCTTCAAGAAATGAAAAGGATTTTAATTCTCACAGCATATATTCTTTTTATTCAATAAAATTTAATGGAGACATTAACTTATGAAGGATCTCTTGACCGAAACCTCGAAGGTTTAGTGATCGCTTCAAACGCTTAATCCCCCGTTGAACAATCTTCAAAAGGGTTATTACTCGAATCCAAGAAGCACAAAATAATGTTTACAAGGGCAAAGAAACTATAAGACTCACAAGTATCCAAATCTCTTGTTGGAATTATTGGCTTAAAATCAAACAAGTCCTTAAAAAATGTTATCTTGTTTAATGTAAACTTGTTTAGCATTTCAAATATTACTTAATGTAATCGAGGCAAAAAAAATAATAATAAAGGACTTACAACCATAAAATCGATTGGAAACTATTTTTGTTAGTTGTTGCATTAAATTTGTTAAACGATTTTTTACAAGTTGTTGAGACTTGGGTATTTTACAAAATGGGTTGGCTTTGGGTAAAAAATTGCAACATTATTTTTCTTGGAAAAGGACTCTCGGCACTCTCTCTCTCTCTTCCGAAAATAAACTTTTTCCTTAACCATTGTTCATCTTCATCTTCTTGGCTTGATAGTACTTGATCTTGTTGATAACTTTTGGGACTTTTTACATAGAGAGGAAGAGCTAGTCATGAGGTAAGCATATGGTTTTTTGCTTGTTTTTTAGTTTGATGTCTTAAAATCGATAAGTGCATTGAAGACTCCTATTGTAGTAGTACGAACATCTAGGTTAATTTCTGAGCTCGGGGTTTTGTGAACAAAACAAAGAAGGGCTAGAAGTTGGGGTTCCTTTGAGGTTCGGGTTTTACAAGATTAGGTGTTAATCTTGGGTTTGATAGGAGGTCTTCTTGTCTGGTTTGGTGTAAAAAACAAATTAACGGTAATAATTGTTTACAAGATTAGGTGTTAATCTTGGGAGTATTCAATTTTACAATATTAGGTGTTAATCTTGGATATTATATTTCACATAGTATACCTCTTTTGTTGTTGTGGTTATATTTCTTGCTGGAAATCAGCAAGGGTAAGTGATAAATATCATTCGATGATCAACTATGCTCTTGAACAATGGTGTCAAGAATGAGAGCTAGGGTTGAACTGGAGAAGTTCGACGGCAGAGGAGATTTCTCCCTTTGGAAACAGAAAATAAAGGCAGTGTTGGTGCACCAAAGGGTTGCAAAGGCATTAAAGGAACAATCCAAATGGTCGAAGGCACTACTGGCCAAGGAAGATGAAGTAGCTGAAATTCATGAAGTGTCATACAGCACTCTGATTCTTCATCTCTCATATAACATTCTAAGGCAGGTAAACGAATCTAAAACTTCTTTAGAAATCTGGAATAAGTTAGATAAAATATATGCTACTAAAACTGTTCATTATAAGATTTCTCTTAGAAAGAATTTTTGGTTTCAAACTTGACCCCTCCAGAGACCTTGAAATAAATTTAAATATATTTACTGTAATGACTTTGGATCTAACGAACAGTAGACAGAAAATTGAAGATGATCAGTTAGTTGTAATTTTTATAAATTCTCTTCTAGAATCTTTCAAATAAATTAAAATTTTGATTAATTATTGAAGGGATACCATCACTCTTGCAAATGTCGTTGCTTCGATTAGGTCTAAAACTTTAAATGTCAGTTTAAAGATGGGGCCCCGACCCTAATGGGGTGAAAAAAATTGCCCTGCGGGTTGGCGGGATAGGTTTGGAATATTAAATAAAGACTAGACACGGATTCGAGGCAGGGCAGGTATTATATGACCCGTCCCGCAAAACATCAGGGCTACTTATTTTTTTATAAATGCTTAGTAAATGTTCGCTTGTTAGGCTGCTATCTATCTATTGCACTTATTGTGTTCAAGTTCAAAGAATCAAATTGCCAAAAAAAAAAGAAAAAAAAAAAGGGCAATAAGGGGGCGGGTATGGGAAGGCTCGCCCAGTCCTGAACCCATACCCGCCCCACCCCGAAAAAACTTGACTGATCATAAGGCGGGTACTGGTTTGGGAGTCTTCTCACGGGGTGGGGGTACCCGCCCCGTTTCAGTCTCTAGGTCGGTTTGGAGGGGAAAGTTATTCAAAATGAAACTGCTTATTTTGTTAAATATAATTTTCATATGAAAGAATCAAATGTTATCAACTTTATCAAGAATAAGGGTAAGGGACAGTGGAAAGGCAAGAGTAGTGATAGAGAGAAAGATAAGTGCTATCACTGTGGTAAAACTGGACATTTTAAGAAAGAATGTTACAAGTGTCTAAAGAAGAAAGAGGGCTGCGGGATGTAGCTCAAAATAATGTTGCTTTTGTGCATGAAGATGATCAATTGAGGGTGTTAACTATAACAATAGATGAGCGGAATTAAGATTGGATTCTTGATTCGGGGTGTTCCTACCATATGACCTAGGCTTGGTTTAAGACATATAGGGAGATAAATGAGGAGAATGTGTATTTAGGGAATGGTAAGACTTGTTCTGTTATGGGAATAGGTGAAATTGTGGTTAAGATGTACAATGGGGAAGTTAGCGTCCTAACTGGGATGAGGCATGCACTTGCTATATCTAAAAATATTATTTCTTTAAGTACATTGCATATATCTAGTTTTAATAATAAAGGAATTTTGAGAAATAAACTGTATTACATGCTTGGCACAACAGTTGTACAAAATTATTCGTGCTCACACACAGTTCAGATTGATCACACTAGTATGTTTAAAATGCATGCATTGAGTTGTAATGTGCTTTTAAGTAATTCTAGTATTCCATTTTGCATATTCTAACACTTTTAGGTTTCATTGCATTTTTAGTTGTTTTGATGTTTTACATTGCATTTTAGAATCACTAGCATGCTTAGAATTTACATTTTGACATGTTAGTTGCATTGAATATTTCAATGCCCCTGTTTTGTATGTTTTAGGACTTTTAGGATTTATGTGCTTTCTTTTTGTTTTGATATTTATCATCACTGTCCTAGTTGGGGGGTGTTTAGTTGAATTGCTTTAGTTCCTATGTGATATTTATGCTTCTAATAATCATTAATTCTTGTTTGTAAGGAAAATATCATCACGGGACACTTCGAGCCAAACATGAAAAAGGAAGTAAAAGGTCATTTCATCCAACCAATCATTCAAGTCAAAGCTTCAAAATGGGAATACCACATCTCCAAACCTGGGAAGTACCTAGCCCCTATTTATTATTTTGTACTTATTTGATTTATGTTTTTCAAATACATTGAGGACAATGTACATTTCTAGTTTGGGGGTGAGAATCTCACTCATGTGTTTTTATTTAAACATTCATTCGATTTTGGGTTGAAAAATCATCAAAAATGGAAAAATTTTGTTGATTTATTTATTGCTTATGACATAATTTGAATTGACTTTTGTACTTTAGTTAAAAAATTGGACAACATGTGAACTAAATTTTTTCTTAACATTCAGTCATGTAAGACTTTAATCAAACTTGAGCACATAGCCACCTTCGAATAATAACTTGTGTAGGGAAATGCTTGATACTTGTGAGGTAAACTTGTGCACTTTGAACATAGAATTGACTGAAAAATCCCAAATTTTGAAAAATTAGATCCCGACTTGAAATATAGAATGAAGCAGTTTGGGTGGAAAGGTTAGTATGGGTAGGCATTGATGGATTGAAGATCTCAAGTTTTTAATTTTGCATCTTTAGTGTAGGGATTTTTGATCAACAGGTATAAATCATAACCAGTATAAAAACAAAAAAATGCTGAAGGTCTTATTCCACCCTTCAAATGTCTTTTTGACTTGGGTAATTAAGTTTGAGGGGTTCTCTGAACCTGGAACTCTAAGCTCAATTGAGTTGGGAGCTGCCGACCTAAAGCTCACTACACGGGTCAACTAGAATGTAAGTACAGAGAGTGGACTTACACATAGGATGCTAAAACATCTTTAACTTTTCTGTTTAAGCCTTTATTATTCGGGTAATTAAGTCTGAGGGGTTCTCTGAACCTGGTACCCTAAGCTCAACTAAATTGGGAGTTGCCGACCTAAAGCTCGCTAGGGGGTCATATAGAAAGTAAGTATGAAAATATTGTACAAAGATGGTAAAAGATAAAGACATTAATAGAAAAAGTCGTCCAAATAAAAGAAAAATGGAATGAATGGTATAAGCTTTGTTGATTGAAATCCCTAACGCTTTGTTAATTATTCTTGGTCTGTCGTGCATACTTGTCTAATGCTTGCCTTGTGTGGAAAAATGCAATTTATACATGTTTAGAAACCACGTCAATAGGAAAGACCTCGGGATATGAGAGAAAAGTAGTAAGTTTGTGATCATCCATGAGAGTGTAAGGAAAATCAAAAGAAAATCATTGTTGATCACATGGGATTCGAGCTTATTTCTGCGTAACTAATCACACAGTGTCATGTATATTTTTACATGAGTTTGCATTCGATTTTTGGCAATGCACACACACACACAATGAAGTCGAGTATCGGATGAATGAAATTATTTAATGTTGTTCATATTTCTTTACTAAAGTGATTGGTCAATTTGGATTGTTGAAGCGCATGGTAAATAAGTTGATAAAAACAAAAACATTTTTTATTTGCATTTTTATTTTATAGTTAGTTTTATTTTGTTCGAAAGAGAAGGAAATTATTCAACTTGAGTTAATTGCAACAATGTTCGATAGGGGATAGAAATATACCCCTATACTTTGTGTAATCCCAAAAAGTGTTCATAAATCGATAATACTTTTCTATAGGTTTGGATTTGTTATAAAAAATATAGTCGAATTCCTTATAGAAAAAGGTTTTAATTGTCGTTAAATGTTAAATTCAAAATATAGATGATGGAATAAAGTGGATTCACAATTCTAACATGTTTATTTCATACATTTAGTTAAATCAATTTCATTGGTTTCTTTATTTTAATCTTGAATTTAGTTTAAAAATCAAAATTCCCATATTCAAAGATTTTCTTGTTCTGGTTAATGTTAATAATCTAAAATACAATTTACAACAATCCTCGTGAGATTGATACTTGGATTCACGTCCACTTTATTACTTTCGCGACTCGTGCACTTGTGGAGCGAACACTTTTCAATACCAAGTTAATTTGAATGGATTTTGGTACAATAATTTCATATGATTTCTCAAATAATGTCTTGTGGTCATCAACACAATTTGAAGTTCAGGTTAGTGAAAGATTTTTATTGTTTACAGAATTATTTTTTAGGGCAAATAAGAACTTAATTTTATATATATATATATATATTTCTTATGATTCCAATGTCATCCCCTCTATTAAACTTCGGATTTGTATAGACTTGGCCGAACCTACCTTGAGTCCAAGGAGGCAACAGACTCAGGGCCCACAAGTCCAAAACATTTTAGGGCCCATGTATTATATTATGCAGTATACGTTAATATTTATTATTAATTTTTATAAAACTTTAATAACGAAATGAGGATGAACTTTATTTTTGCATTCACTTGATTTAAAATAATAAAAGGAGTACGGATTTGAATCGATTTTCATCATGACGCACTACTTGTAGAAGATTAGTAATACGTCTTTGTTTGTTTTATATGTCAAGACAATGAGGAGGAACTCAATATGTTCGATTATACACAACAGTTTACCACCAACCAAGTATGTATGAAGCATATGTGATATACATTACCAAACTCTTAGTACCAATTTGTAATTATAATATGATGTTTTCTATGTCTTTCGAAGTCGAGATTCGCTATCTAATTGGGTTCATATGGTGGGAAAGGAGCACGGTTTAGTTATTGTTGTGAAGCGTTCTGAGCTCGATTGGCATGGGCGTAAGCCTAGAATACGATTTGAATGTGAGCGTAGTGGAAAGTATAGACTGCGTGAAAATCATTCTTGCCATGAACACAAACGAAAGAGATATGTTGGAACACGCAAGTGTGAGTGGCCATTTGATCTAAACGGTGTTAAGCTTCCGAATGAGGATGATTGGATGGTAATTGTATTCTGTGGAATGCACAATCATCCCCCAACACAACATTTAGATGGTCATCCTTATGTGGCAAGATTGACAAGGGAAGAGGAGAAGATTTTAATAAACATGTCACACAGTTTGGTAAAACCAAAGAACATATTAATTACCTTGAAAGAACAAGATCCAATGAATGTTAGCACAATGAGAACCATTTACAATGCACGTTCTAGACATAGAATAGTTGAAAAGGCAGGAAGGACACAAATGCAACAGTTAATGGGAAAGTTGCGAGAACACAATTATATTGAGTGACATAGGCTTGTTGACCACAACGATGTAGTAAGAGACCTTTTCTTCGCACACCCGACATCTGTAGATTTGTTACATGCTTTTCCACGTGTGCTTATAATGGATTGTACTTACAAAACCAACAGTTATCGGCTTCCTCTTTTTGAGATTGTTGGAGTTACATCAACTCAAATGACTTTCTCTGTTGCTTTTGTATTCATGAAATTTGAGCGGGAATCAAATTATACTTGGGCAATGGAAAAACTGAAAACTTTGATGAACTGGGATGTCTTGCCTGATGTTATTGTCACAGATAGGGAGATTGCTCTTATTAACGCAATTGAAAAAGTTTTTCCTCTTTCCAAAAATTTATTGTGCACATGGCATATATCTAAAAATATATCTTCCAACACAAAGAAATTTTTTGATGTAAAAGAAGTATGGAAAATTTTTTGCAAACATTGGAGTTTCCTTGTATCTATCACAGAGGAGATATATGAACAAATGACCAAAACTTTATCTAGTGAATTTGTACAATTTCCAAAGGCCCTGGAATATGTTCAAGGATGTTGGTTGAATAATTATAAAGAGAAATTTGTTCATTTTGTTGTTGTTAATTGACTCA
This sequence comes from Ligustrum vulgare, assembly GCA_963555705.1. Classification (NCBI taxonomy): domain Eukaryota; kingdom Viridiplantae; phylum Streptophyta; class Magnoliopsida; order Lamiales; family Oleaceae; genus Ligustrum; species Ligustrum vulgare. The sequence goes on from OY743173.1 coordinate 1,704,737, forward strand.
TATTTTTCATAAATTAATAATTTAATATTACTATTATCAAGTATAAATGTGTAAAAAAAAATTATTATAATAGCTAATTTTTTTGTTAACTTTGTTTAGCCCTTGTTTTATATTGTTTAAAAAGAGTATTTGAAATAAATAATATTACACAAATAAAAAAATTTAAAGGGACTCAAACGAGGACTTGCCTTTTCTAAGCTCGTGATGTCATTTTCTCTACAAAATATTTAAAATTTAAATAACAAAGCTCAAGTCTATTATTTGTTTTCATTTTTTCAGAACCTTGATTCTTTTATTGGTTATGTTTTCAAACTCATTTTTAACTACAGACTCAATAAAAAAATTGTACATAAATTCAATTTCTCTTACTTTTCAAACTACACGGTATCCGGAAAAAATATATATATATTACATAATTCATTTCCCAAAAAAAAATAATAATAATATTGAAATAAAATAAAATGGGGCTAAAAAAGTGCCTAAATTTCAACATCAAGAAAAGGCGTGCGATGAAGAAAACTTATGTACAAAATAAACAAAGAACATACAATATTTTAAAACTACGTAAAAGGCAATGAAATATATATCCGCTAATTCTGAAACCTTTCATAAAACATCGACTAAATGAATCCAACTACATGGGTTGAGACCAAAAAAACATAAAACCAGTTGTAGCTACTAATAAGTAAACTCCTAAAGATACAGATAAATTCTTTTCTGATGTCTATCAGCAAAAGGCCAAAGATATTAAAAATGTCCTTTTGTTCACATAAACAACTGATCAAACCCCTTTACATTTCAGAACAAGTGATGCTGACGTACTCGCCCAGGTAAATCTAAGACGACTCATTATTTTCATCTTTCTCCGAATTTGCACCAGACTTGTCCGCTGCATCCTCATCTTCATCTTCATCGTCGGTCATGTTATTTATTACTTCAGTGATTATGGCCTTCACGTCTGCTTTTCTATGCATCAGATCCATACTAAAGTGGTTACCTGAGATAAACTTGAAAGGATTAGCAAATTGAAACCAAAGTGTTAGTGCTTGTTTGGAAAAGCTTATAACTGCTTATAAAATGGTCAAAACTCATTTTTTATCCACACATTCTTTAGGACGCAAACGTTTTACCTACATTTTTAGTTTTTTTAACCACACATTCCTGCGTAACCACTGGTTATAAGCACTTATAAGCTTAGCCAAGCAAGCACTTAGAAAGTTCTAATTTAGTAACGTGTACTCATGTACGAAAAGTCTTACCAAGCAGTCTGAGAATATCGGATAATGTTGCCTGCATTTTTGAAAAGTGTAAAGGTTGTCAACAGCAAATCCATAATTGAACAAGCCAGTAATAACGTGCAATAGATGACTGCGTGTCCAACTTACAGTATTAAAGTCTACTTCCTTCAGTATTTTTACTACCACTGCATGCATTTCTTCATTACTGGGTTCGGTCTTGGCCTTCTTGCTGCCTTTCCCTTTGCCTACGGAAAATCAAGAAACATGGGCAAGCATGACAAAAATAGAAAGCTAATTCCTGAAAAGATTGCACGACGAAGAACTGAATTCCTTGATCATGTCATTACCATTCAATGAACATTGCAATACCGTTCAAGATAAAATTTGAGGGTGGTGTTGGGCTTCACCAAATTATTGTGTATTGCAATGATCATTAGAGTGATAGTTGACGGAGCATCAAATATAAAAGTAAAAACCTTAAACTGGAAATATACTTCCTAGGTTTTCAAGCATCACCATCAGAAGAGTACATTAAAATATAAATGAATATCAAGGAGTAATACCTTTATCTTTTGAAGATTTGCTTGAAGCCTTTTCCTTTGCAGGTGCACTTGTATCTTCTTCGGTTTCCATATTAGCCTTCCGCTTTTTTGTCGAGGTTGCCTTAATTTCATTCTTCAATTTAGCATCAGCAGTGTCTTTCTTAGATACTGAACTGGCAGATTTTTTAGTAGATTTACCAGAGCTTTTGGAAGATTTTGAAAGGCTACCTTTAGCAACAAGCTTAGACTTCTCACTCGTCTTGGCACTACTATCTTTTTTAGCACTCTTCTTTGAAGAAGATTTCTCAACAGACTTCTGCTTCTTGTGTTCATCTTCCTCTGCTTCTTCCTTTTCATCCATATCTTCCTCTGACTTATTTTCTTCCTGCTCACTTTCTGCCTTAGCAGCTATATCATTGTCATCTTCTTGATCATCTTCGCTTTCTGAAGGTTCACTTTTATCATTATCTTCATCCTCAGTTTTGGATAACTCCTTGGGCTTCTTTCCTGATTTGTTGTTTTTCTTCATGCATAAGAACAAGTAAATAGAGAATCCTAAGTGCATTGAGGACTTTCCTTAGAAGAGACAAAAAGCAAAGACTATACAGAAAGCAAGATGGTTGCACAAAAAAAAAAAATTGCTGAACAAGGCAACTCCGTAAGTTAACAAATGTAACAAAACCAACACCATTGAAAATCCTGAATCACATAGGGAATGAGTCGTTATTAGACTCACAACATAGTAGTATGAAAATGAGTGTTCATTACAACTGTGAGGGATAGGAAAATAATCCACCGAGCATAAAGAGGATACAACCATGGCTGCAACCATTTATAGAAATAAGGTTAAAATTCCTGTACTAAATAAATAGTTGAAACTGGAAATTTTGGCTCAAAAGCAGAAATACATTTTCCGTGTGCATTAGAAAAACGAGACAAATCCATTACCGGTCCCTTCGGAAAAGAAACCAACACATATGAACAAAGAATTAAAACAGACAATTACTAACCTTTGTGGATTTTCCTTCAGCCACATCAGTAGAGCTAGGGGTTTTGCTTGCTGAGTCCTTACTCTTTCGCTTCTTACCCTTCGATGGCTGTCATTAATGGAAGGACCTCTTATTTGATGACTTCAAGATAGCTTGGCATGTATGCATTTGAGAAAATGAAAAACAAACACAAACTCTGCAACAATGAATTAAAATAAATAAATCTACCTTCTCCTTGTCGGCAAGCAGCATTTCCGTTGTGGCATGAGGAGATTCCAAGAACTCCAACAATTTTACAGAGAGTTCTTCCTGAAAAACACAGCTGATATTGTTCAGATGATTGAACATATTATGAGTATTATAATAGTGTCAATGGTAAGACCTTACCTTCTTTGCAGCAGTTCTACTGACGGGAATATTAAGGACATCACAAAAGTCCAACAATTTTTCTTTAACACATTTGTCAAGCTTCTCCTTGATTTTAGCTCTTTGCTTCTCTTGCTGAGAACATCAACCAAATAAGAAACTTAAATTCACTAATTGAGTAATTTTTACACCCCGGTGACAGAAACTGCATTCCACCTATTGAACAAGGTTCTATGGTTGGTCCATGAAAATCAAGTGCAGTGTATAAGCCCTTGTATGTTACAAATGTCTGCTTGTGATGTAGCAGAAGAGGATAATTCATCTATTCTTCCTCATAAAACTACTAGTTTGATTCTTTGTTTTCTTTGATGAGAATGACTATTCCTTTCCATATCTCGGAATGGAAAAATGTTCTACTTTAATTAAACACGACATTCTTCATATCAAATAGGCTACGCACTGGTGTTATTGTATAATTTATTACTATTTCATCCTCTTATTTTTATACATTTATACTGTAGACTAATATATGTCCAAATATAAGACAGAGGATATCTGCACCCATATGGTAATTCATATGGAATCAAATAGGCTACGTACTGGTGTTATTGTAAAAATTTATTACTACCATGTCCTCTTATTTTATACGCTATATTGTAGACTAATACACGTCCAAATGTAAGACATAGAGGATATCTGTAACCATATGGTAATTCATGTAGTGTTGTGTCTAGAGGCTGATGTAAATGTGTGCAAGTCAGGTCAGATGATACCACAATTTCACCTTTTTCCGTATTTCCAAGAATTTTTTCTTCAAAATTCCGCCAACAAACTTTTCTGAGCCTTAGATCTCATTCTTTCCTTCAAAAACTAGATGTATAATTTTTATTTTCATCTATTTTATCGAGGTATAAGCTTGGATTCTAGCATTATTGAGCATTTCCGCAGACTTATTTGCTAGAAAAATGGATTTTTGTTTTCTGCTTAATTAATTAACACTTTTTGGTTTATAAAATAGTTAATTTATGATTTTGTGATAAAAATTAGTTGTTGAAAATTGGAAAGAAAAAATGTGAGCGGTTGAAAATGGTGTGAGAAATTGTGTGGTATGTTTATAAACCATTTTTTGGTTTTTACCAAACATATGGTAAATGTATGCTTAGAATATGTTTATCCATTGTCATGAAATTCATAATGTGATTATGTAATTTCAGTAATTACTTTTTTTAAGGCATTTGTGCCAATTTCAAGTTGAGTTCAATCTCACTTCAAAGGTAAGCAAGTTTTGCCCTAACTTGGTGGTTTTGAATTATATTCGAATATCCGGATTTATAAGAGAAAAAAGATGTTCAGAAAAATTAATTAAAAACTTAATTTTTGACCAGACAGTGAAAAATGGTGGCAGCTTTGCCACTGGTTGTGTCAAATCACATAAAATCCTTTTAAATTCCTTTAGTTTATTTAACAAGCCATATTGTACTCTATATAAGACCCCTTTTAGAGACATAAATTAGGATTCCTTCGTAATCAACCTAATCTGCATCAGTTGCTGCCGCTTTTGTAAAAATAACCAATGCAGATAAAGCCCCTGTTTGACAACCATTTTTCAAAACTCTTTTTTCTTACTCATTATCAACCAAACATTCACATAATAAAATATTCTACACGTAAATCCAAAACTATTCCATACTTTTCAACCATATTCTCCATAAAATCACTATTCAAAAAACTACTTTCTTTTTAAAATAACCATCAAACAGAGGCAAAATATCTTTCCCTAGAAGTTTTTTTTTTCATAAAGTTTCTTGCACTACATTTGACATCCAACAAACCGAAGCCTTAACATATGATCTAGAACAAAAGGAGTTAAGAAGACTAAGAAATCCAAGCCCTCGAAAAGAAAAATAACAGAGAGAGGGGGGATTGGGGGGGTAGAATGGACACTATACCTCATTCTCAACCCATACAAATCCAGAAAAGAGGCCAATATTTTTCTTCAGTGTGTGCACCTGAACAAGAAACACGATTACAATTTTAAAAGATGACCAAACCCCATTTGGCTTCTAAACAATGTAGAACAGAAAATAGACAAACTATATAATGAAAGTGTCAACTATAAAATGCTTATTCAACTATGAAACTGGATTGGTTCAAAAGGACTGCTTAAGATGTCACCTTTGATTTTTTGCCAAAAAGAATGGCGTGAAGAATCTGCAGGTTTTCATCACCCTTTCTCTTGGATAACTTGAATGCCACTGAAACATTTGTAATACAAGTATGAGGAAGAGCCAAAGAGATACATTTTTTTTTGAGTAGACAAGTCTGCTAAAGAGTACAAAATACCAGCAAAATTGACATGCAGAAAGCAGTAGTGCAAAAATCTGATGGCATAACTTTTAAACAGTATCGTGTATATTTATTGAACTTGGCTTGATATAAGAACCAGAACTGACCTAAGCCATAAAAGAAGTCTCTTTCAGCATACATTCCCCCCCCCCCCCCCCCCAAAACCCCAAATTGGCTTGGTATAAGGAATGGAATAGCAGATCAAATGCTCAATGTGTTTAGGTTACATTATACTTATTTCACATGTTGAACAACTTTATTGAATCAAATTGTAATACAGTTTTTAAAGGTATTATTATTAACATACTGACTACCACATGTATTTAACACTAGAGAAGTCTGAATATCTAGGCAAGTGTAATTTGTAAATAACTTGTTAGCGCTGTGCACTGATACTTCATTTTTGATGAGATCAGATATTTCTATATGCAGGATATTTGTATTGGACAACAGAAATTAAGGATATCAAATAAACCCCTCCATTATCTCTTCCATTCATATACAACACAATCACACTGAAGAGATATTTCCAACAAACATCCATTTAAGAAACAACTACATCTTACATCCATCATGATTTAATGCAACATGTTCCAAAAGTGATGTCAATATATACAGAAAAATCAGACGTATTGAGAAACCAAAGATACAGTATCAGATGTATTTAATGAAACAAAAACATACCATTTGGGATGTCTTTAAGCTGAGTACCTCGACCCTGTAGTTATGCTCCAAATAGAATCATTGAGTAAGTACTGGTCACAATTCCATAAAGAAATGTAGCATAGTAAAACAAAAATATGGATGACTTCATTCATGCCCCAGTCGAGTAGGAAAAACAATAAGGAAATGAAAGCACACAATTATCTTTAACCAATTACAACAAATTAGGTAAAAAGTTAAACACCTTTGAATCAACAAGTTGATTTCCTTCAATACATCATCATAACTGTAAAATAGGTTAGATATTTTAAATTTCAATAGTTAATCATGGAACTTCTTGTCCTGTAACAACATTGAAATTTACATGGATACTAATCTCATCCTAGCTTGATTGTAGACGGTAATTGAAATAAAGCAGGTATATGTGTCTGAATATGAATAAAACGCGAGCTATTTCAATTTTCTTTTCCATTTCCTTTTCTACTCTGAATTAAAATCTGAAATAGCCAAGTATTGTTCCGTTCTTGAGATTCCCAGTCAAGACTAACACCAGAAGTTGCCTAATAACACTCCTTACCCCCTGTAACCCACAGTCCCTATTAAATCCGTAACTAATAACCCATAAAGTGATACTAGCATACGAGTTCATAATATACGCCCTGTAATTTTTTTCTCTTCGAATATATTAATAATTTGTATTTACATTTAATCAAAATAAGAAATGACAGGAAAAACGTTTCCTTTCCGGTTTACTTTTCTTTTTCATCATATATAGATACCATTAGAAACTAATTCCAAATTCTTATTGGATTATGATACCTTTTCAATGGACCAAGATTTGGAGGCAGAGCTGATGGGCGTTGCGTTCACAGTAAATCGCTCGACCATCTTCCTCTCCCTCGTGGGCCTGTCGCCTCTTGGAGTCCTGGGTGATGATAACTCTTCCTTCTCATTTTGAGATTTAGCCCCACTTTTCTCTTTTTCCGATCCTTTCTTAACATTTTTCTTATTATTATTTCCTTTGTTCTTTCCCTTGCTCTCGTCTTCTTCTAATTCCTCAGCCTCTTTTTCTTCTTCTCCATCTTGAGCCTCCTCTTCTTCCCCATCATTTTCCTCCTCTTTTTCCTCATCCCCCTCAATTTCCTCTTCCTTTTCTTTCTCCGCTTCACTTTGTTCTTCTTTTTCCTTCTCCTTCCCTTGTTTCACCTCCTCCTCTAATTTCTCCTCCTTTTCTTCATCTGTGTCTTCTTTGACTTCAACTTTCTCTTCGACTTCAGTTGGGTCCTTCTCCTCACTCTCTAGCTTCTTGCTCTCCAAAGATTCCTTTTCCGAAGCCATGAACCTCAAACCCGCGAATATCAGAGTATCTGCGTATATACGAAAAGCCAAGGGCTTTTCCAGCAAGTGAAGATGCAAAATAGTCGGGGCAGGTATTTAATTGCAGGTGTAAGAGTGAAAATGAGTTGAAATTGAAATTTTAGGCCGAAATATTTAGGTCAAGGGCGCGCAGATTTTGGGGGTTTTGCGATTTTGAAAGTTTTCGATGAAAATGAAGGAATTTTGACGATATTGAGATTTATTTATTTTTTTAAATATTTATTTTTTAGGAAAAAAATTTCCATAGGCCAAAACCGAATAGTCAAATATAAAAAAAATTAAACTGCGTTTGATAGCAATGGTCAAATTTAGGTGAAAAGAAAATAAATTTTAGGAAATTGAATTTTTGAGAATTGAAAATTTAATATGTTTGATTGGTTTAATTTTCTAAATGGAAAAAGTAGGAAATTTTCCAACTTTTATTGTTTGATTGACATTATTTTTCATGAAAAATAAAGTAAAATTTATCTATTTTAATAAAAAAAATCAATTTTTTCACACATTTATACTTGATAATAATAATGTTAATTTTTAGAAAATAAAATAAAATTAATTAACAACAACAAAAATAATCAAACGTAACGAAAATGATATAAGATTTTTCATAAAAAATAAAACATCATCCCAAAGGAATTCATTCAAAACAAGGAAAATGCCAAATTTCAAGGTAAGTGGAAAAATGAATTCCATGAAAATTTTAGGCAACTAAACAGTGCAAAGTTAGAAAATTACATGAAAAATCATATTTTTCAAAAAAAATTAATACATATCTAACGCACTCTTAATGAATACAACTGGAATATATGCACATTTACATGGTGGAAGAAGAGGAATCTAGCAATGAGATCTATTTGAAGGCTCAAGAAGAAAATATACATTATAAAGCCCTCCGATAAGGCATTTTATAGCATATATAATTATGCATCCATTTGGTAAAAGAATCTTTTTTAATATATACATTACCTTTCGATAGGACATTTTATAGCATATATATCCGTTTAGTAAAAGAATTATTTTTTGTTTATAAACAACAAAATTTCTCAAATCATTTTTTAACTATACACATTTTCTCTCATCAATTTTTAACCATTATTTTTTACCTCAAAATCTTAAATAAACAAATTTATAAACCAAACAGTATTACCAAATGGAGAAATATCATATATTAAATATCTATATATATATTTATAAAAACAAATGAGATTCTGAAATCATTTTTCCTCCCAAAATCTCAATTGGTATAATAATTGGGCACTTACCACTTCCCATGAATGTAAACGGTCCCCGATAGTTTTTCACATTTTTTTTTTTTTTTTAATTTTTAAAACAATTTTGATAATCCACCGAGATTAGTAGGTTACCTCTTACTTCCAGTAAGGTGGTTCTTCTCCCTCCTTCAAATGACTCTTCTCTACTTTCATCATATATTAGACACTGGTGCATTTTTCCTCCTAGTGCTTTCGATCCTAGCCGTCATCGATGGTCGGAATTTGATCAAATTGTTGTTGAAACGTAGCAAGTTCTTTGACCGGTTTGAAGATAGTAATGGTGGTTCAGTGGTTCCAGTGGGGATACATTGGGGACCAAATGGGCTGTCCTCCTTGCCGGTTACTGGATTACTGCACCAGGTAATTGGCCCCTAACATAAATATTTATTAAATTGTTTATGATTGAAATTAACTGCTTTCGTTATTAGTATTGTCTTGGCATATTTGGCTGTCTGCATGATTAATTTTAGTTACTCCACATCAAAAGGTATGTATTTCATCTTTAAATAATTTATTAGGATTGTAGGCAAAAATCGTCAACCCGAAAAATCGAACCAAAACCGCATTTTAGAAATCGTCGGATTGATGCCACGTAGACCCGTTAACAAAATGGTTTTAAAATGAACCAAACCGGTCAAGAATGGTTTGGTTTAGGTTTGAAATTTTTAATTGCGGTTTGAAACCAAATCGAACTGACGAAAAAATATATATATAAAAAGGAAAATTTTTTGAAAAATCGGCTAATATGTCAAATTCAATTGTTATATGAGTATTTTGTTAATTTATATTACATTTATTAACGACCTAGACAATTACCATACTTCAAAATTTAAATAAATCCAATAATCTCCATCTAAATATTCGATGAATGGTTTGAGTTCGTAACAACAGACATCGATAAGCTTATGTAGTTGTTATATTGATTATGTACTCTCTATCTAATCAACAGATTTTTTTTATTGTGACAGGTTATACTCTCTATCTAATCAATAAACCTCTTTTTTCTAGATATGATGATTACAGAGATCTTATTAGGCATCATGTTATTTTTTATTTATTTTTACTTTAGTATTTTAATTTATAGTAGATTTATTTAGTTTTTTTAGATTTATTGTCAATAAAGTATACTGATATATCGAAATCAATAAACTAGTGGTAGAAAAGCATATACACAAAAAATATATGATGAAATAAGCGGTTTAAAACCGGACCAATCCGTTATGTTTAGGTTTGAGTTCTTCTCTAACCGTTTTAAATAATTTGGTTTAGATTTGAGTTTTTCTCAAATCAATTTAAACGATTTGGTTTCAAAATTTGTCCAAAATCGATAAAATCGGACCGCTTACACCCCTATAATTTATTATAACTTTGTGTGGTTGTCTAAAGAGCTAATTGTTACTTTGGTTCGTTTGTTGGTGTATTTATGTATGGTTTGATCAAATTTCTTAGGTTTGAGTTTGAACTATTTTTATTTGCAGAAATCTCCTCTTAACAATTCGGTAAAGTAGTCATCTCCAACAAGTAGGGACTCGATGAAACAATTCATGAAGCACAATTTAGCTGATTGCATTTTTTTTATAGACATAAACCCTTGGAGGCGTTAAAGACAACTCTGGAATGCTCCCCTCGCAATGCCAATGACAAGCGTTGTAAGGTTAAATGTCAAATTCTATATTTGCTTATTATATTTTGGATTTGTAATTGTTGAAATTTGGGTTTATATCTCTTCGTCTGGATTTGATCCGAGGTTAAGTGACGTTAGTTAGTTTTTTTTTTTTTCCAAGTCTGCAAATTCGATAGTTGTGCATAGAGCAATAATGGCAATAAAAGATGTTGATAACTTGTTCTTGTATTTTGATCTCGAGTATTATGATATTCTCGTGAAGTTGAACTGCTATTTCCCTTTCATTTTCCCTATGTTTTATCGATGAAAAATGTGTTTTACAATTTGCATTGTCATAATTTTCTAGATCTATAATTTTGTTTTCTCCCAATTGAGTGAGTCCTTTTCTACATGACACAGATGTGGTAAGACGGTGTTGATGAGAATATTGTGAGGTTTGAAGAGAGAAAATAAAAGTAAGTAAAAATCAATTAAAATATTAACGTAAGTAAAATTTTAATAAGGTGAATGCATCACGTACTAGAAATTTCATAAGTTAGAGATAATAAAGTTTTAGTGCATTGTTAAATAATGAATCCTTGATTTGGATAAATTATATAAATTAAATTCCCACGTTGGGTATACATCCTCTATGCATATTTCTAGTGGAGGGAATCAGAAAAACAAACAAAGACTCAATCAATCCCCCAAGGCTCTAGGGAGCCTGGGAGAGCTTTATTTAGAAAATGGGAAGTGAATCAAAAGGCTTTCGTTTCACATTTTTAAATTTTATAAGAACGTAAATACTTTGGTTCTAAGGAGAAAAATTATTTCCAAATAAAAATGAAAACGTACGCTTAATGCAAAAATCGAGCAACACTTTAGGTTCCCAAAATTGGAACTCAAACCCACTATATTTAAGCGAGTTAATTATTTCATTTCTCACTGAACTGTAGGTCATATCTTGGAATCCTCACTCAACTTTAACTTTTAACATGTTTCTGAGACCTCGTTCAACTATAGAAAGCTAGTTGCCATTGATAAGTGTATTTTATACACTTATTTCTATCCCAAAAGTATGAATTTATATGTTTGTTTTAGAATATTTGCTATTTATTTTGTGTTATTTGTTTATATTTCATAAATAATTCCAAAGTCGAGAAAACAATGAAATTGGAGCAAAAACAAGTATATTGGATGATAAAAGAACCAAATTATGAAAAACAAGAGTTGATGAAGTAAATCAAAAGGGTCAATTGGAAGAAAAGTCAAAGAAAGAACCAAATTAGAAGAAATTAGGAGTTCAAGGACTAAGAATATTACCATAAATTCATTCCAATCAAACAAGATTTCTGGCAGATTTTTAGTCAGATTTGAAAGCTAATTTCGGGGCAGTAAACGTTTGAATTGGGAAAATCCTATTTCAGGTTTAATTGTAGCCCTTTACGTTATTTTTCTAAAGGATTTTGAATCATCTAAATCGGATAAGGGAATAAAAAGATATGATCAAAATACTAAACGCTGTGCAGTGACAAAAAAAATCTTCCGCGAAGGTAACTTTCCTTGTTCGGTTGAAACTCTTTTGGAATTTAATTTGGACGTGAAACTCAGCATTCCTTCTTCCCAAGTAACCTAATTCTCATGAACATCTATAAATACATGACTTGGGGTACGAAATTAAGGGTTCCCAACTGTAATATTTCATGCCAAAACGCTATCGAATTGTGAGGGGATCCATAGGAGGCCAAATTCAAGATTGAAGAACAAGGATCAAGAAGATGAATAGGGTGACATCTTTTCATACTTCTTGTGATTTATTTTCGATCATGTATTTAGGCTAGGTTTTAATTGTTAGAATTGTGATGAAGCATTAATTTATTGATTCCATGTTTTGACTTTATATTTATATTATGCAATTTATGAGATTGATGTAATTAATTATGTTATTATTATCATCTATGATTGTGGACGCATAATTATTGATGCTTGTGATAGATTTCTATGTTCGAAAGATTGGGAATTTATTAGACCTTGATTAATTGCCGCGAAGTCCGAGAGGGGATAGAAATATACCCCTATGCTTCGTGTTATCCTTAAAAGTGTTCATAATTCGTTAATGCTTTTCTACATGTTTGGATTTGTCATAGAAATATAGGCTCATCTCATGTAGGAAAAGGTATTTATGCATCGCTCGAAAGGGGACATAAATAAATATAGGAACATGGATTTTCAATACTCATACCTTGTTATTAAATGTTTAAGTCAAATACATGGTTGATATGATTAATGTGGATTCATAATTCTAACAAATTCATCTCACCGTTTTCATAAATCAAATTTTCTTATTTTCTTTAGTTTAATTTTTAATTTATTTTTCAAAATCAAAATTTCCAAATTCTAAGCTTTTCTTGTTCCGGTTAAGGTAGTAATCTAAAAATACGATTTAAAACAATCTATATGGGATCGATACTTGGACTTACGTCCATTTTATTACTTGCGCAACCCGTGTACTTGCGGAGCGTTGTCAAGTTTTTGGCGCCGTTGCCGGGGATTGTAGTTTAAATTTATTTTTAGATTACTTTCACTAATTCGGACTTTTTACTTTTTTTTTTTTTGGTAGTATTTTATTTTGTTACTTTGGATTATCCACCACAATTTTAAGCCTTCCTATGTTTGATTTTTTTTTTCGAGGTATATTTGAATCTACCATTGACTTGCAATGAACGATTTCAACATGGACTATGAAGACATGTTTGGAGAATATCCAGGTTGTGAATTTTGCTCCAAAATATATTGTAATGGACAGTGCTTGGATGCGAGCAATATTTGGGTCACACCAAAACTCCTAGTGTTTAAAGAATACTTGAAATGCCGACAACAAGCAATTGACATGTCGGATGCAAGTCACATGCTCTTTGATGAGTGTGTACCGAATGATTGGGACGAGGACATCGCTATAGTGGGAGATGGTCCTCCACTGTGGAGTGAAAGGGTAATTTCAAAATACTATCAGAAGCTTGCCAAGATAGATGAAGGTGATATGGTGCTAGGAGACTCCATGTATTGGAGTGAATTTAAAAGGTGGGGATATAATCCACTCGAGAAAGTTCATAAGAAAGACTCGCCAATGCCCGTGGAGTTTGACGAAAAACCCGCCATTGAATCCAAAGATGAGTCAACTATTGAAGAAACACTTGAAGATGATGAAAAATCAATCACAGTAGAGCTAAATAGAGATTTGGACATCAATGAGAAAGAAATCAACTTACATGGTTTTGACCTTGTTGATTGTCAAGTAATTGAATTTGTAATTAAACTTGATGAGGAGGTGGAAGTCTTCATAGTTGAAGTTGAATTGGATGAGGACATGTTCTATAATATGGAGAGGGGCAATTTCGAGTCTTGGAGATCAAATGAGGAGTGGAACAAATCCAAAAGAAAGAAGATGGGAAAGGCATCCAAAGCTTTCTTTAGGTGCCCTTGAATTAATTTCCATAAAGTCTAGCTTTAGACTATAAATGAAGCGCTTATTGGGAGGCAACCCAATTTCTCAAACTCTTTTCTTTATTTGTTTTGTTTATTGCTTTTATTACTTTCTAGTTGTTTAGATGCTTGACCTTGCATTTTAGGATCACTAGTATGTTTATAATGCATGCATTGAGTTGTTATGTGTTTTAAGTAATTCTAGTATTCCATTTTACATGTTTTAACATTTTTAGCTTTAATTGCATTTTAATTTTTTTTTGTTGTTTATCATCACAATTTTTCAACATGAGAACCTAGTTTAGGACATGTAGACATATTGGATTTTTCCACATTTTTACAAGACTTTGCTTAATATTAGCGTTCTTCATATCTTTTTGCGAAATTTGAAATTGTGGATAAATGGTGATGAGTTTAGGCTAGAACTTGGAGTATTGAATTGTGTTTATTAGGTGAAAATTTTTGGCTTAATTCAAATCTCCAATTTTATGAATTTCTTGATTTCTTAATATGCATGCAAGGTGTTTGATTAAATGTTTCAATGACGTTTTTGTTGAGTTTTGGCAAATATTTTTGGATGATCACTCTCACTACATGTTAAACATCATTTGTACATCATCCATTCATTGTTTACACAGATTTAAGGTATAGAACTCAACATGAATATTTTTGCACTACAAAGCACTTCATTGCAAGACATCACAGCACCACTGCACCAATTTCAGCTTCATTGCACCTACTTTGTCACATCTTTTCATGACTCAAATGAACGTCAAACTTGCTGAATTTTTGATATGTTGTAGACCGAGTTATATACTTTCATATGCCCAGGACATGTCTCGGGAAATTTTCACTTTTTCGAGGCGATGTCAAGGGTTGAAAATCAGTGGTCGACCACTTTTCAAAAATTTCAATTTTTTTTCCAAGTCCTAGTTTGGGTGTGTTGTGTTGATTTTCCTTAGTTCCTATGTGATGATTATACTTATAATGATCATTAATGTTTATTTGCAAGGAACATATCATCATGGGGCAATTCACGTCAAACATGGAAAAGGAAGTAAGAGATCATTTCATCCAACAAAACATTCAAGTCAAAGTTTCAAAAATGGGAACACCAACTCTCCAAACCCGGGAAGTACATTAACCCTCTTTGTTATTTTTTTGTTTATTTTCTTTATTTATTTTGAATACATTGAGGACAATGTATGATTCTAGTTTGGGGGTGTGAATCTCATTCATGTGCTTTCATCTACACATTATTCGATTTTGGGTAGAAAATTCATAAAAAATTGAAAAATTGAAAAAAAAAAAATCATAAAAAGTGAAAATTTTGAAAATTTTGGTTGATTTATGTATTGCTTATGATATGATATGAATTGAATTTTGTGCTTTAGTTAGAAAATCGGGCAACATGCGAACTACATTTTTCTTAACATTCATCCATGTGAGACTTTAATCAAAATTGAGCACATAGTCATTTCAAATAAAAACTTGTGTAGGGAGATGCTTGATACTTGTGGGGGGTAAACTTGTGCACTTTGAACATAGAATTGATTGAAAAATCCTAAACCTTAAGTAATTAGATCCCGACCTGAAATGTAGAACCAAACTACTCAAGAAGCAGTTTGGGGGTGGGAATGTTAGTATGAGTATGCATTGATGGATTTAAGATTTGAAGTTTTTAATTGTACATCTTTAGTGTAAGGGATTTCGATCAACGGGTATAAACCATAATAACTAGCATAAAAACAGAAAAATGTTGAAGGTCTTATTCTACTCTTCAAATACCTTTTTGACTCGAGCAAGTAAGTCTGAGGGATTCTCTGAATCTGGTACCCTAAACTCAACTGAGTTGGGAGCTGCCGACCTAAAGCTCGCTACAGGGGTCAACTAGAAAGCAAGTATGAAGAGTGGACTTACACATAAGACGTTAAAACATCTTTAACTTTTCTGTTTAAGCCTTTATGACTCGGGTAATTAAGTCTGAGGGGTTCTCTGAACCAGGTACCCTAAGCTCAACTGAGTTGGGAGCTTCCGACCTAAAGCTCGCTACATGGGTCATATAGAAAGCAAGTATGAAAAGTATTGCACAAAGATGATAAAAGACAAGGACATTAAAAGAAAAAGTCGTCCATGTGAAAAAAAAAGGAATAAAATGGTATAAGCTTTGTTGATTGAAATTCCTAACACTTTGTTAATTATTCTTGGTCTGTCGTGCAGACTTGTCTACTCCTAACTGCTTGTGGGGAAAAATGCAATGTATACATGTTTAGAAACCACATCATTAGGAAAGACCTCGGGATATGAGAGAAAAGCAATAAGGTTGTGATCATCCATGAGAGGGTAAGTAAAATCAAAAGAAAATCATTGTTGACCACACGGGATTCGGGTTTACTCTTACATAAAAAGTCACACATTGTCAAGTTTATTTTTGCATAAGTTTGCAGTTGATTTTGGCTATTCACACACACACCAATGAAGTTGAGCATCGGATGAATGAAAATATTTTATGTTGTTCATATTTCTTTGTCTAAAGTGAATTGTCAATTTGGGTTGTTGAAGCGCATGGTAAATAAGTTGACAAAAGCAAAAACATAGTTTTTATTTAATTTGCCTTTTTACATTTATAGTTTAGTTTTATTTTGTTCGAGGACGAACAATAGTTCTAGTTTGGGAGTGTTGATAAGTGTATTTTATACACTTATTTCTATCCCAAAAGTATGAATTTATATGTTTGTTTTAGAATATTTGCTATTTATTTTGTGTTATTTGTTTATATTTCATAAATAATTCCAAAGTCGAGAAAACAATGGAATTGGAGCAAAAACAAGTATATTGGATGATAAAAGAACCAAATTATGAAAAACAAGAGTTGATGAAGTAAATCAAAAGGGTCAATTGGAAGAAAAGTCAAAGAAAGAACCAAATTGGAAGTAATTAGGAGTTCAATGACTAAAGTATACAAATCAAAAGAAGAAGGACCAAATTGAAAATATTCAATAGTTGATTCGGATCAAGATAAGATACTTGAAGAATGCTAGGAGTCAATTGGATGCAATTAGAAGTCAAAAAGGAATGAAATATGGTAAGAATATTACCATAAATTCATTCTAATCAAACAAGATTTCTGGCAGATTTTTAGTCAGATTTGAAAGCTAATTTCGGGGCAGTAAACGTTTGAATTGGGAAAATCCTATTTCAGGAATAATTGTAGCCCTTTACGTTATTTTTCTAACGGATTTTGAATCATCTAAATCGGATAAGGGAATAAAAAGATATGATCAAAATACTAAACGCTGTGCAGTGACAAAAAAAATCTTCCGCGAAGGTAACTTTCCTTGTTCGGTTGAAACTCTTTTGGAATTTAATTTGGACGTGAAACTCAGCATTCCTTCTTCCCAAGTAACCTAATTCTCATGAACATCTATAAATACATGGCTTGGGGCACGAAATTAAGGGTTCCCAACTGTGATATTTCATGCCAAAACGCTATCGAATTGCGAGGGGATCCATAGGAGGCCAAATTCAAGATTGAAGAACAAGGATCAAGAAGATGAATAGGGTGACATCTTTTCATACTTCTTGTGATTTATTTTCGATCATGTATTTAGGCTAGGTTTTAATTGTTAGAATTGTGATGAAGCATTAATTTATTGATTCCATGTTTTGACTTTATATTTATATTATGCAATTTATGAGATTGATGTAATTAATTATGTTATTATTATCATCTATGATTGTGGACGCATAATTATTGATGCTTGTGATAGATTTCTATGTTTGAAAGAGTGGGAATTTATTAGACCTTGATTAATTGCCGCGAAGTCCGAGAGGGGATAGAAATATACCCCTATGCTTCGTGTTATCCTTAAAAGTGTTCATAATTCGTTAATGCTTTTCTACATGTTTGGATTTGTCATAGAAATATAGGCTCATCTCATGTAGGAAAAGGTATTTATGCATCGCTCGAAAGGGGACATAAATAAATATAGGAACATGGATTTTCAATACTCATACCTTGTTATTAAATGTTTAAGTCAAATACATGGTTGATATGATTAATGTGGATTCATAATTCTAACAAATTCATCTCACCGTTTTCATAAATCAAATTTTCTTATTTTCTTTAGTTTAATTTTTAATTTATTTTTCAAAATCAAAATTTCCAAATCCTAAGCTTTTCTTGTTCCGGTTAAGGTAGTAATCTAAAAATACGATTTAAAACAATCTATGTGGGATCGATACTTGGACTTACGTTCACTTTATTACTTGCGCAACCCGTGCACTTGCGGAGCGTTGTCAGCCATCCATCACCGTCATCACCACCTTGGACGGAATTTCCACTTGACAAACAGAATTGCACACATAGCAAACGGAATTGTCACGTGGCATAATATTGATTTTTTATCTCTCTTAATTTTATGTTAACCCATAATTTAATTGCACCCAAAGTCTCTAAACTTCTAATTTTTTTTCTCTTTAGTCCTCGAATTTTGACTTTTCTTTCTAAAAGCCCTCATTTTTTAGCAACTCGGGTCCCTAAACTTTATAATTATTTTCTCTTTAGTCCCCAAATTTCACTTTTCTTTCAATTTAGTCCTAAATTTTGTTTTACAAGTCATTGCTTTCAAACACTTATCACTTTTGATCTACAACTCCGAGTTACGATATATTTTTTTGTTTATTTGTTTGTTGCATTAAACTCCAAGTGCAACTATCTTTCTAATGGTGTATCATATGCTCCTTTATTAGACGTGCATTTTATATTTTGTACTTTTCACATAAGGTGTGATACATGTCATTGTCTTCGAATGCGTATAACTTTTGACATACATCTCCAAATTACACTCCACTTTTTGCGTTGAGCTCCAAATTCAACCATCTTTTTAATGGTGTATCATATGCTCATTTATTAGACATGAATTTTATGTTTTGTATTGTAGAAACTTGTTTTTTGGTATGTTGTGTACAACTTTTAATTTCACCTATTTTAATGGCTAATCACTTAGTAACTTAATTGGTTTTTGCATATTATGTTGAAACTTGCAAATTGTTAAAACTTTCTGTATGGGTAATCAAATCAAGGGATGGCAAAATTCTCTACCCCTACCACGAATGGTAAACGGGACTGGGACAAGGACTGGGAACTTTCATAAAAATAATAACTTAAAATAAATAAATAATTAAACAACGTGATAAATAGAGATCTCCCCACCTCCTGAAAATCCTCGCTGAGATGGGGATAGTAATTGCCAGCCTGGTCCCATTGTTATATGGTATAGTCCTGCTTACTTGAGGATCTTTTCCTCTACCTATTTTGAAATTATGAAAAGAAAACAAAGATAGTCAAGCTCGTTCGAGGGAGAAAGAACCTCAAAAATGCTTACATCACTCAATTTATGGCATAATAGAATAGGAAAAGAGTAAAACCAATTCCCACAAGATCAGGAATGCAGAATCCCAAGTGGTTCTAACTACCCAATTATTAAGGAAAGACATTCAAATAACAAGATTTATTCAAATAAATAAAAATAAAAATAAAAATATGTTGCTAACAACTCCCTCCCCTTTGAAAATGCCCTTGTCCTTAAGGGTGTAACTCAACTATGGCGGTTGTCGAACATCAAAGCTTTCACCAGCTATATCCATGTCCTCATTTGCATCACTATCATCTATGTAAGATTGAATCATGAATAGCCTTTTGCAAAGATGTCCAGGACCAATTTTTTCATTACACTTGAAGTACAAGCCCTTCCTCAGCCTGCCATGTATTTCTTCTAGAGTTAATTTCCTGATTGAAGATGTTGCTGGACCATTTTGAGCTTCATCATTGTGGATAGAAATTTGGATGAGGCTAGATCTCGAGCTTCATACAATCAAGCCAAGTCAATAGCCGAAGACAAGGTAGTTGGTTTATTAGCTTGAACATATGTGCGAATGGACTCTTTAAGTCCACCAACAAAACAACTGACTTGGCGTGCTTACTCCATAGGCCCTGGTGCTCTATAGGCCCTGGCTTAGGCAAGAGTTTATCAAATTTATCCTGGTAGTCTTGTACGAAACCCATTTGTTGTAAACGAGTTAATTCAGCAAAGAAATCCATGAACTGATTTGGCCTATACCTTGCATTTAATCCATCTCCAAATTCTTCCCACAAGATAGTGCCCAATTCCTGTTTTAGCAGCTGTTACCATATGTGTGCATCACCATCTAAATGGAATGAAGCTAGTGCAACTCGATCTTGAATAGGAATTCCATGCAAGTGGAATAATTGGTTTGCCTTGCACAGTGTCGGCCTTGAGATTTCGGGGACCTTAAGCGAAACATTATATCGGGGCATTCTGATAAGTAATTTGAAAAATAAATACTAAAATATTGAACTTTTTCCTTCTTTTTTCTTTTGTCAATTTATCATAAATACTTTCTAGTAAGCATACCAGGTTATAAATCAACAAAAAATTCAACACAAATAAAAGAGTACAGGACCAGAAAATAGAAATGGAACCTGGCTCTTCAATCTCCTGACTGGAGAGATCAAAATACAGAAATGCAACAAAATCCTTTGTTCTTTAAACTGCAATAGGGGAAAATGAAGAAAAACCAACAAATAAATCAAAAATGAAGCGATGAACTTTCTTTTTTCTTTTTTTCCCTCCCAGGTAACTCCAACAGTACACAATGTCTTACTCCATTTTTTATGCCAGGGAAAATGCTTCATTGACCAGTTTTGAGCAGAGAACAATGCCAAATCGTCCCAAGTAAGTAACAATGTCCAACATGCATTGATTCACATTACCTCAAAATAATTATGCTAAAAATATAAATCCAGAAAGATCCCAAATGATTAGAGAAGTCTTGATTTTTAATTTTTTATTGAAGTTCATATTTTATTCTGTCTCAATTGAATCGAATTTCACAATTAGAAAAATAAATTGTAAGATCACATTATGGTTGCATAAAAATAATTCAAGAAACGGGCAAGAAGTATACGAATAGATGCATACATAATTTAAATCCATCTCTTTGTTTAAGCTCATTTTTTTAGGCTCCTGCTTAAATATTGATGGGGAGTTTGGCACCATCTCCAATAAAAAAGAATAAACAAAATAATTATGAAAAGAAATAAATAACTTACCTTCGCCCATTGAAATTCGGTTTTGTTTGAGCGAAAAATGGTACAACATCAATTAGTAAATGGACAAGTGATAAAAAAAAAAAAAAAATAAATAAATAAAATAAAAAAAAAACAAATCCTTATTATTCTAGAAGAAAGCCATAGAGTTTGAAGTAGGTGGAAGAAACTAGAATATGGGAAATTGTGGCTTTCGGATGAATCACCACTGTTGTCCGTTGACTCAGCTCGGGAAGAGGAATGTTCATTTTGGATTCTATGGAGAATAGGATTTATATGGGCTATATAGGTTTGGGCATGTTTTAAAAAAAATTGAATTAATTTTTGGGGACCCTATTCGGCGACCTGGACCGCCTCGGTCCAGGGGCGCCCCTGGCCTTGCATAACCAAATGATTGGATCTACCTTTCCTTCATAGTGAGAGAAATTAGTTTTGACAGCTTTAGGCATGTAAGATCATGATATGGAATTCTCATAATCACTTGCACGAAAATCTGATATGTGATGAGCTATTGTTGAGCCTTCAACCATTCCTGGAGTTTGAATTCTAGCAGAAGAGTTCCCAACAAGCTTGTTGGTTTGAATAACAATTTATTCTATCCAATCATTGAGTTTACAGATTGCTTCAGCCAATTTTCACAAAGCCTCATCTTGAGTTGTCATTCCTCCCAGAGTCACCTCTAAATGTTCCAATCTTTGGTCCATTCCCAGGCTTTTGATACCACTTTGGTACATCCGTGCTTGATGATCTTTTCCTCTACCTATTTTGAAGTTATGAAAAAAAAACAAAGAGGATGTAGAATCCCAAGTGATTCTAACTACCCAATTATTAAGAGCATCTCCAATGCATTCCATTGATTGGGAGAAAATAAGTGACACGTTAGCAAATAGATGTAATTTGTTCAAAATACTTCTCCAATGCACCTCATGGATTACAATGTTAATTGACGTGACTTAAAAAAAATAGACAACTTGAGATGCTCCGTCTAGATGTAGACGCTTCGTGGGACTTATGACTCAGCAATTTATTTAATTTTATAATTATTTTAACTATAATAAAAGACGTTAAATCTTGGAGTTCAAAATTGGGAGTTTGTTTTTTATTTTATAATTATTTTAATATAAAATATCGTTAAATTTGGAAGTTCATAAAAAAATTGAGTTCAAAACGTGAGAGTTTGTTTTCAAAATTGGGAAGTCCAAAAAAAGGGAATAAGCTTTATTTTTTAACCAGAAAAGTTTGAACATTGTTTTTAAGATTAATTAATAATTTAAAAAATGGAGCTTTGCTTTTTAACCTAATAAACATTTTTTAAAAGATTAATAATTTAAAAAAAAAATATTTGCATTTTAAATAAATTTAATTTATCAACAAAAAATTATCGCTAAATAAGGTTATATAAAAATATTAGTCCAAGAAAACAACATTTATATTTTATAATAACGAAAATAAGATTATTTTAATTATTTTCCTAATGAGTTATTAATTTTAAATTTAAGAAAATGCCACATAATAAAAAAAAATTAAATGTAAAATGAATTATTGGAGAGTAAATTTTAAACTCATCTACCTATTTATTCATGTTCTCTAGAAGTACATCTATTTCATTGCTACGTCAGTTCCAAGTCATGGAGTGCATTGAAAATGCTCTAAGGAAATACAAATTCAAATAACAAGATTTATTCAATAAAACATAAAATAAATAAAAATAAAAATAGGTTGCTAACATTATCCCCAGCTTATGTTATGTAAAAAAAATATAAAATCCAACTTCTTAAAGTCAGAACTCTTTAGTTTCCCATAGTTGATGACCTCCAAATTAATACTTTGAATTTCTGACAATATGGCCTTTTGTTTTGATTTTGTTTTTTTACAAAAAATTCAAGTTCTTGCTAATGAACAGAGCTTCAGAGGTTATCGTTTTGTCATTTTTATTCCCACAAGTTAAATTCAATAATTGAGTGAGTTTAGATGTTCACTGTTTGCATTTATGCATATACAGATGAAGAAATTGAAACGCAAGATGGTGTATTTTGATGAAGTGGAGTCAATTATGGAAAAAGAAAATGCTCATATCGAGGATCTGGAAGAATCTCTTGGAGCTGATCGACTAAACGTCTTGCAAAGGATAATCGATGCTGGAATATCCATATGGAAGGATCACGCCTCGGTGAAATCTCAAACTGGTTCTGTACTATGATTTTAATAGGGTTATTAGCTTTTGTTTGAACATTATAATGCTGCTTACATCTTTTGTAACTTTTCGATAATAAACCCGTCTTGTTCAGTCGATTTCAGTTCTTCCTCTCTCTATATGTACTTTCCCATTCCCAATTGGGATATAGGATCATTTTGTGTTTTGTTTACATGCCAGGCAAAGCTCCATGAGATGAGAAGACTGTTCAGCCGCCGTTATTTTTGACTTTTTGTGTATTTTAGTTAGAATTTATGATTAAAAAGTGATATTAAAAATTATAATATTCATGAATATGTGTTATAACACATTTATCGAACAGGGACACAGTTGTAAGCGGCGCCTAAGCGGGGCTACTAGTAGAAGCAATGTTCTAAAAAACGTAAAGCGTGACGATGCGACAAGGTCGAGCATCAAGTTTAAGCGCATCTAGGCGCGAAAAAGAGCGGCAATACTTGAGCGAAGCATGGGTAAAGCGCGAAGCGTGACGAAGCGACGAAGCTTCAAGCCTAAGCGTAAGCGAGCTTTTTAGAACACTGAGTAGAAATAGAGGACTAAGGGTCTATTTGGCATAGTTTTTGAAAAGTCAAAAGTTGGTTTTGATATTACGGATTTCAATTTGTTTGAATAATTTTGTAGAATTGCTTTGTTGAATTAAAAGAGCTTTTAGAGGAAGTTGATCAAATATGACTTCCTCGTGAATTCTTCTACAAATAGGTTTTAACTGGGTAAAAATAGACAACTTTGCAAGTCGATTCTTACTTATTATCCTATACCAAGCGAAAAGCGTGTTTTGTGGGTTTATAGGCACCTAAAAGACCCTTTTATTCTGAGTTGTTTATCGGAAGTCATTTTAACTAAATTGAAATTAAAAGCCCAAGTAAATGATATCTAAAAGACAACATAAAAGCACTTGTAACTAAAATAACTTACCATAGCGTGTTTGGTAGGATGAATCAAGTAACAAAGGACAATACTTGAAAGTGAATTACAGTGTCGAGTCATACCAAACACGTAGTGCATCGACTTTTTTTATTGCCTAAAAATACGCCATATATATAACGATATATGTATAAGTACGTATTAACCTAAGCAGACACAGTACTTTCCTTTAGGTCCAAGTGCACAGGTTGCACCGAGGTACTTCTCATGCAAGACCTTTTTACATGCAGCAACACACTCCGGAAGAGTACATGGATTTATATCAATACCAAATGCACACTCCACATTTGAAGGGCACAAAATAAACAGCCAAATCATCATTGCTATCACCACAAGAACCCACTTCTTCTTAACTAAAATGGCTGCCATTGAGAGAGTTTTTTAAGACTTCTTGAATGAAGAATACTCCTCTAAAACTCATCTATATATAGAAAGAGTAGCCGGCCTTTTTTTAAATTTCAAATCTAAACTCTTAGGACCTGTTTGGTTCAAGAGAAATCTATCAAATTTTTCCTCAAATTTAATTTCGGTCTCACATTTTTATGTGACTCATCACTTTACACACTTTTCAATAACTTTTAAATAATTTTTCAACCACATATTAAAAATTTCTCCAGTTTCTCTTACGTCAAACGTGTATTTATTTACTTCGGTGTCCATTATTTAATGAGAGTTGAGTGGTATCATAGTATAATGTGTTAGGCACATATTTTTAACATTAAATTCCACAAACATCAAATAATTGGCTTCTTTTTAGGATTGTTCTTGTCAATTATAGACTAACATGTGGGGGTTTTATCTTATGTACACCTTTCCAGGTGTTGGGGTTCAATTTCTAAGTCTCGTTTTTCAGCAGTAACAGGATTGCACGGATTTGTGTATTTGGCACTTACCTTTTTATGTCATCGTGTTCCTTAAAGAATGCAAATAGACCAATGTAAGAAGAGATATTGAAACACACATTTCTGTAATATGATTTGCAGATTATTTAATAAAATAGCAAGTGACTACTGGACACATGGGAGTGTTTTAGGGTTTGGTGGCCCTCGAAGCACACTACTCGACGCTCTTCTTGCCCAAATTATAGGAGTTTTTTTTTTTTTTTTGTATTACAATACAAGATCACCCAGTAATAATAAACTAATAGTAATATATCAATAGGAGTCTGTTTGGTCCACGCTGATTTAGAGGATTTTTCTGTTTTTTTGTAGATTGTGTTTTGAAACAATTGACAAGTTGAAAAATGTGAAAAGTGACGAATCTCATGCGATTTTGGGGTTGAAATTAAATTTGAGGGGGAAATTTAAAATTCTAGCCTAGACTACGCATGATCTAAGTTGACACTCAATCCATTCCTGTGGAATTTTATGTCATAGATTCACTATCTTCTTGCATGTGATCTAATATTGCATATTTTTTATTTCATATTCGAGTATTGTGACCTTTAACAAGTTTCTGAATGAGAAACTTCGTTTCTCTAAGTTGATTATAAATGTGACCTTCAGCCCAGTAATTTGAGAGATTGTTGGATATTGGTTAAATAAATCGAGAATTGAAAATCGATTAAAGTGACTTCGTGTCGACTTCGATTAAATACTAAAAAAGCTCGACTCAATCCGTTTAGACAAAATTGTTTGCCACTTCGCCGCTTCGAGGTACACAAACGGAGATCGACCTGTCCGGTCAGGTCGCGAGGGTCGAGGGGGCAGCGCCCCCGAAAGAGAATTTTGATTTCTTTGCATGTTTTGAAGGGTATATTTGACACTTCGAAAACCAATATCGGATGAATGAGAAATTACGAAAAATGACGAAATCGGGTCAAAATATTTGACCGTGCGACCGCATGGTTGGGAAACCGTGCGATCACACGTAAAATTCAATTTCGATTTTTGAGTAAAATCGTGCGGCCGCACGGTTGTCCGGTGAATAGACACCTTTTCATAAAGGTGCATGGTTTGGAAAAGGTGCATGGTTTGACTTCAACCATTTCGTCCACACCTTTTCATGGTCTATAAGTATGACCATTTGGGTGTCCTATTCCACACAATTTTGATATACAAAACATATATTATCCTCTCTTCTCTCCAAAAACAAAATAATTGCATTTGTTTTGATTTTCCTTCATTTCATCTTTAGAGTACATAAGCCAAAATTTGGTTGGTTGTACTTGTGTTTTGGAGTGCTACAAACACAAGTGTAGCCGTTGTATCTTGGGAGTCGATTGCCGAAATCCGTAGACACCGTTGCGGGGCAAATTTGACTTAAGGACAAAGAGTACAACTCTTGCCTCGGCTTTGTCCATACTATTATTCTTCTTCTTGTTTGTATTTTCCTTACCGTTACTCTGTCCAATTTTCGGCACGAATTTAAAAACTTTCTTTCTACTTGTTTTGACGTTACTATTCACAAATTCATCCAACAAACATATGATTTCAAGTAAATTAAGGTTTATGTTGATGATTCTTTTCTTCAAAAATGATAAAGGGTTTAGGATCGTGTGTGAGATTTTTCCTGTCTTGAGTCTTAACCAACATGTACATTGCTAGGTGAGAAAAAGATCAGTACTAGATGAAGTTAGACCCTACTGATTTTAGAGCACCTCTGATTAATTCTCTAAACTAAAGATACTATTTATTTTGACGAATTAATCTTTAAAATCTCACTTTAATAAGCTCTTTACTTTAATTTTAAATTTAATTTAGAGGGTGAGTTGGAGAGCCAAACCCATTATCTATTATTAAATGCATAAAAAAGTTCCAATTTTTTATGTTCCTACATTGATTTTCTTTATTACATATTTGATATCATTGGTTATTCACTTTATAAAATAAATATTAACTAAAAATAAAGAAAGACAATAAATTTTTTTATGAAAAATTAAAAGAGTCAAAAAATAAGAATTTGTCAGACCTTGTAAAAATTTTGTTCTTTAAATTTAGGCTGCGTTTGGAAAATATGATTTTCCACGTGATTTTTCAACTTTGCGCTATTTGGTTGCCTAAGTTTTCCATGAAATTCATTTTTCCACTTGCCTCGAAATCCGGTATTTTCCTTGTTTTGGATGAATTCGTTTTCCAAGGGGGAGGAGGTTTTATTTTCCATGGAAAATCTTATACCATTTTTGTTACGTTTGATCATTTTTGTTGTTGTTAATTGATTTATTTTTTTCCCAAAAATTAACATTATTATTACTAAGTACAAACTTGTTAAAAAATGAAATAAAAAATAAAAAATATTATAATAACTAAATTTTACTTTATTTTCTATGGAAAATAATGTCAATCAAACAATAAAAGTTGGAAAATTCGCCATTTTTTCCACCTAGAAAATTAAATCAATCAAACACATTAAATTTTCAATTCTCAGAAATTTAATTCCCTAGAATTCAATTCCCTATAATTTATTTTCTTTCCACCTAAATTCTATCATCGCTATCAAACGCAGCCTTAAAGATATTTCCTAAAAATCGACTAAAAAGGGAAGGGTACTCAAGGTGCTTATAATCCATCTCGAACTACATAACTACCGTCTACATGACTGATTCCACCACGAAGGAAAAATGGGCCACCGTGGATTGACGACGGAGTGGACGGGAAAGGCCTACTGGGGTCCATTCAAACAGTCCAACTATTGGCCCAAATTTTCAGTTCACTTATTCCCACATATAATAAATAATTTCAAAAAACAGAGAATTTTAGGGGAAATAACCAAACTGGAGGGAAAAAAGAGAGCGCCCTTGAAGAGAATCACAGTAAAATGTCGAGAAGACGCCTCCGTGTAGTCTGCTCTTCGGACGAAGAAGAAGAGACGCCTCCGCCTCCGCTTCCGCCTCCGCCTCCGCTGCAAGAGCAGCCACTGGAATATCCTGGCGACGACTTCATTGATGACATAGGAGTGGAGCTCCAATCTGTAACCCTCAAGTCATCAAATCCTTTCCCAAACATTAATATGTCCCCCACGAGTACTGATTATACCCATTATACCCCCTCTGAACCCATAGCTCTCGATGTCTCTGACGACGAACCAAATACTATTAATCATGGTAATAATAATGGCAATTTCATTTTGAATATTAGTAACAGTAGTAGTAGTAATAATTATTTTGCAGTTTCGGATTCTCCGGTAAATGGGGTTTTACAAGGGCTAGGGCTGAGATTGAAAGGGGCGTGGTTGGATTCTTGTTTGGGAGCTCTCCAGACGTCGGTTCAGGGATTTTTGCGGTTTGATGATTTGGTAAAGGCGAAGCTTTGTTTTGAGCAGTTCTTGTATTCGGATATGAATTATTGTGGAGCTGGGGTACTTCCACCGGATGTACACACCTTGCATTTGGTTGATCTCAAGGGACCTTTTGTCTTGCAGGTAGATTAGGAGCCATTTCAGTCTTTCTTGTTTTGAACATGTTATACAACCTGCATCGGAAATGGTACTCTGGTTATATTATGTGTTGCTTGAAAATAAGGAAAAGGAACTTCTTACTGAAAAATAAATACCACTGTATAGAACAGATTTGTGGTTTCTACAAGCCTTTTTTCTTTCTTTTCTTTCCTTTTTTCTTTTTCTATTTTAACAGATTGAAGCTGTCAAATTAGTTCTTTTATTAGGAAAAGAAACATCTTTGATCAAGATCTTATGTATATATTATATTAATTTAAAGGTTGTGCTATGTTATTGTTCTAGTTAACAGCTTAGGATTTGATTTCAAATAATACAATTTCCTGTAATCTCTTGCACGTGTCTTAAAAGAGATTTTCGTGCAGTATTCTGCTTTTCTTAGTTAACAAAAAATTATTGCTAATTTCATATGAGATGGTGGTTTGGAAGGTGGATGAGATAGTGAATATCAGCAGCCCTCTTCGTGGAAGGTACCAGAATGCTGCACCTGGAATGAAGAGGTGTCTCAAATTATCCATGACTGATGGTGTCCAGCGCGTGTTTGGCATGGAATATAGGCCCATTAAAGATCTTGAAGTTCTGGCCCCTGCTGGACTGAAGGTTTCTGTGCTCTTTTTGCCTTTTTAATCGGCTGATTCCTGGTCCTTGATTTCTCAACAGGATGTTCTAGATGTTGAAATGATGTATCTGACTCAAATTTTGGCTAACTAATTCAGGTAGCTATTTGTAATGTTAATGTAAGGCATGGGCTATTAATGTTAGTCCCTGAAGTTCTCAACATTCTGGGAGGCATGGTTGAGGAGTTGGACGCAGCGCGACAGAGGCTTGTTAATGAAGTAAATAAGCCACCAAGGGGAAAAAGGTATCTAAGATGGCATATAATATAACTGCTCAAAGTATTTGACCACTCTCACCATTTACCTCATAAAAGGGGGGGGGGGGGGGGGGGGAAACAAACTACTCTGTTTACATATTCTTTTTTTTTCACCATTAAGTCTCTTATTCCTTGAATAAAAAAGTGAAAAAACTAATATGTATTAAGGGAGAAAATAAAGTGGCGATGGTGGTTTGCAACTGAATTAATGGTTCTTTTAGAAGATAGTCGGTAAGTACGTCACAT
Organism: Ligustrum vulgare; assembly: GCA_963555705.1. NCBI lineage: Eukaryota > Viridiplantae > Streptophyta > Magnoliopsida > Lamiales > Oleaceae > Ligustrum > Ligustrum vulgare. The sequence goes on from OY743173.1 coordinate 1,734,392, forward strand.
CACATGGATACCCATATTTTGCACAGTTAACATCAAATGTCATGGATCTTTGCGACATACTTGGTGAGAGGAATCCAATTTTCTGCCCTATTTTTTCAGAATTAATTTTCACTGCCTTTGATTTATTTCTGAAATTTAAGATTTTACATTTCCTTCTTTTTGATACATCAAAAGTTAGACTCCCTATCTTTAAATTTGTTCTCCTCTCTCATTGATCCTTCCTCTCTCATAATTATGCATAGTAACATACGCATTGCCGTCTATTATCTTAAAATTGGACTGTTATATCTTACAGAGTAACATTTGTCATTTGTCAAAGTCGTTTACTGGGATCTTTTTAATAGTTGTACAACATTTCCAATTTAGCCTATGTATTATATCCATTATTTCAAACCTCATTTTTAGAATTAATTTTCAACCACACATTCTGTTAATAAAATAATCTACACATAAACATAAAAAGATTCTCTACATTTTAATCACACATTCTCAATAATTTACAACAAACCATGTTATTTTGAAATAATGGGTCTCAAACAAGGTGTTAACCACCTTTCTTTTCTTTCAAACCAATAATTTTATATGTTAATGAGGTGGTCTTCAGATATTAAAAATTACCTCACGTCAAGGCGTTTATGCTTTTGCAACTAGAAAGTTATAATTGTAGTATAACTATTCAGATATCTGTGATTGAGATAACCCTTAATTATCTATATTAGAACCAGGAATGGGGTGGTTCCTCCTTTAGCAACAAGAGCAACTTCTGCGGCGTGGCCACCACCAAGTGTCAATATTTTAGGGCCTAGTGATGGACCTGCAACGGAAAGCACAATACCTTTACAGGAAAACAGGCAAGGTATCTCATTCAAAATAGACCTGTATAAATGATTACATATTTAGCCTCTTGTTTGTTAAAGTTTTTATAAATTGTTTGTATTCATACCCTGCAGGATTTACATCTGGCATTTCTTCCAATGACAATCAAAGACAAGATTCTGCAGTTTCAGCAAGTAGGAACAGTACTGAGACTAGCTTATCGCCTGCAGGAACTGCATTTGGCATCCCTGCAATTGGCAGGTCGACACAAAGCTTTGCAGTTGCAGTGAGTAGGAACAGTGCTGAGCCTGGAATTTCTGCCTCTGACAATCAAAGGCTAGACTTCGCATTTTCAGCAAGTACTAGTAGGAATAATGCTGAGACTAGCTCATCATCTGCATTTTGCACAGCTGCAAGTGGCAGGGAGACTCAAAGATTTGCAGATCCAGTGAGTAGGAATAGTGCTGAGCCTCATATACAGTCAGCAGTGCAGCCACCAGACTGTGTCTCTGTTCCTGGGCATATTGACAGTCCTGCTATGGAAAACATGAATCCTTTGGAGTCACTGAAGCATGGTATATTAGTTCAGAATAGACTTGTACAAAATTATACAAATTCACATATTTCCTAGATTACTTGTTCAATGTTTCTTCATTTATTGGCATTCATTTTATACAGAAACTGTAACAGGCATCCCTGCCAATGATATTACCAGAGAAGACATCACAATTCCACTTGCTAGGGATGATGCTTCTGTATCTATGGATGTTGAGGAAATTTCTATGGCGAAAGAGTTCAATCACTCATTCATGCTTTCTGGGGATAAAGAAACCCCTTTCACTTACATGGCTAGTTTATCAGCTAAGTGGGTGTCAAAGGAGGTCAAAGCTTCCCCTGTTCGAGGAAAAATAAAGGTACAAAGATTAAATACCACTAATGGTTTATAATATAAATTTATTTTATTTTGATTTGAGATCTTTACTCGTGTGCAGCATGATTCATAATTTTACAATGTAGACTTAGAGCATGTTTGGTATAGAAAGATTTAGAAGGTTTGGGGGAATGCGTAATTGAAAAGTGTGAAACATTGTGCTTCCCATAGAAATGTGCGGTGCAAAATGAGTTTGGGAAAAATTAGAAAAACTTCCGTGAGCAAACGTGCTCTTAATCTCTAAGTAACATGAAATTTTCAGCCGTTTTAATTTGGGTGAATGTGGCAATTTTTGGGTAGTCCTATTTGCTTACGACTTCATGTAAGCATGTGCTTATGTCGCCATTGCATGATTTTAGTTGTTAGTATTGTGTTGCTCTGAACTTTTTTTATCGTCAAAATATAACTGATTAAGAGTCTATTTAGTGTAGGAGAAATTGGAGAAATTTTTTAACGTGTGATTTTAAAGTGTGTAAAGTGATGAGTCCCAAAGAAATGTGTGGTTGAAAATAAATTTGAGGAGAAAGTTGAAAAATTTCTTCTCAACCAAACAAGGGCTAACAATTACAAAATTGTTGTGCTACTTGACTAATGTTTAGATCACTATTGCCACTTTCTTTTATATAGTTGGGAATCACGTTTTTAGTAGTTTTATCATGCTTCATAGTTAATGTACATGCTGATTACTTGTTACCAACTATGTAGTGCATTGTGGCTGGTGTAAAGGCATTTCAATACAAAGAAAGAGATACATACGAGCTCCGAGTTTACATTGATGATGGCAGTCTTATCTCTGAAATCCTTATCGATCATAATGTGAGTGGAATTGACATTCGACTTATGACTTATGACCCTTCGAAGAAGCTATGCATTGACAGATTGTTTTTCTCTCAACAGGTTGTACAGAATGTGATTGGTCATTCTCCTAAAGATGTTACGAGTGCTCTTAATTCAGAAGATACCGAGCGCGTCAGTTATATGAAGAAAACATTTAAACAGTTTGAGAAATTTCTAATAAATTTTGAGGTAAGCTGTTGATCATCGTCATCAACTTTGAACCATGACAATATTTCGACAATGTAAAGTTGAATCCTTCCTCGCAGGGAACAATGCTTGTAGAGATCAAAGAAGCCTCTCCTGTTCCAGTTGCCATTGAAATGAACGAGGGCTGTCCAGAATCCTATGCTTGGTTGCTTCTCAAGAGACTAAAATCCTCCGGTTCTGCTCAATCACAACAAAATTCCCCTTTGGATCTTATCGTCTTGTCCCCTTGAGTGCTGATATATTGATATGCTCCATGTAAGCTGAATTCATCCATGAAATCCAGTAAGGGTTGAAAACCAATGGCCATGTGAAGAAATGTGGTCGAGAACTCGTTAAATTTGATGATATAATAATCTCAGGAACATGGCCAATGAGGAAATATAGTCAACTTAATTTCGTCTGCTGTAGGCTTAAATGTTGATAGTCGATGATGAAATTGAAATTAAGAGGAAACAAATTGGCAAGGTGTTTAACTGGACATTTCAGTGATTCTGCGTTGAATCATCTCATTTGAAGTTTATACACACACATGCATAATCCACACACCAGCAAAAATGATTAACAACATTTCTACAATCCTCGACCCTCGACTAAACATCGGGGACACTGAGATTCCAAGCTCTTTTGGCCACTTCTTGAAGGCTTCTCATATGCAAGTAGTCTTAGTTGTTCGCTAAAATGAAACTTGATTACGGTTGTTTCAATTCCTATGTGCAATACATGGGTAATCATGAATGGAGACACAAGAAAGTTTTGTAAAATCCCTAATGAAGTTAAGAATGAACTTCAGTCATTCTATGTAAATAGAGCAGCGCCTTGCTACACAATAATCACAATGGAAAGATTGAAAGACTCGTTAATGGATGAAATTGCTCGTTTACACAATAATCACAATTGCTCGTTTGAATTTGACACATCACATTCGTAAATCGTAATCACTTTTTCTGTTTAGATTGGTTTGATTTAACACATCTTATTCAAAAGAGAGTTTTTTGCTTTGGACGGATGAAATTGCTCATTTGAATTTAATGAATTTGAAAGCATCTTGAGACTATCGTTAACCCGTGCTCTCTTCTCTTCTTTCAATACGGCATATACCTTGGGCCCTTGCTAGTTTAAAGTGGAGCCTAAGCCTCAAACTTCTTATGTTAAAAAATGTAGCTATTAATGAAATTCTAAACCCAATATTTTTAAGCTTAGCCGGTTTTTAGCCAACCATCCTACATGGATATGTACTTGTTCTAAATCGACTAGAATGATTTGAGGTATCGAAAGGCAAAATATTAGTAATATTTTCCACACACGACTTGCAGTGTGTGCCTATAAATGTCCTAGAATATCATAATCAAAGAATCATGACATTAAGAGTAAAGAAGTGAAGGCCGTCAGTCCATGTGACGCGAGAGCAAAACCAGCAGAAAACAAACAAATTACTGCAAATACTAGTGGTTGAGATGATCTACAATTCACACATTTGCTTCGAAAGGAAGTCAATAGTGCAGAGCTCGTTGGAGGAAGATCCGTGTGACACTACAAACATCATGTGTTTTGAAAAAGGAGCACGTGAATCCCTATCGAGCAGGTAGTGTTCTAATTCAGTTCCAACAATCCGTTTCTCGAACAAGAAAGTGGAACCAATTGACTTTGCATATTACGTGTACAGCGACATTTTTCTTCTATTTTTCTTATGACATAAAATTATTCTGTAGCTTAAGAAGATCCAGGGTTGTTCTATCAGGTTTGTGTATCATGCATGTCATAAGTGAAAAATTAAAATGTATACTTATAAGTAAGTGTACAAAAGACGGAATTCGTGTGTGCCATGAAGAAAAAAAAAAAAAATTAAAGAAAGAAAAGCATATGTTAACGTTCTTTTTTTACCTCATTACCCTTGCAGCTGCGGTAACATAGCACTGGATGCACCAGAGTCAGAAAAATGATGGCAGTTCTCTTGTTCTGATTCCTGAAGAGAGAGTTGAGTAACTGAGAATGATTAAAAGAGACCACGAAACATGCACCATTTGCAGCCTACAGGGTAACCTAGCCCCAACTAGGAGGCAATATTAGCTGCACGGTGCAACTGTCACTGTATAGGTGGCAACAGGGACGTCACAACCCTGTCTCAATGACAATACACAATGCTGTATAGACAAAGCTAAAAGAGCATTTCAACTGAAATGGCATATTGGCATTCCAAGAACTTCTCACATATACATATATATTATCTAACTGTATTCTGATAATGCACATTATTAATCATTCATTGGAGCATAAAGCACATTATACTATTAACAATTTCTATTTTATGCATGCCTCGACCATGCAATAAGAGATGAGGGTATCAGAGTTTAGATATATACATGATCACACAGTGATGCACTGCTAAGAAGTGGTGATCAAGTTGGATGACTACTGATATTTATTCTATTCCTATGCAAAGAAGAAACAAAACGTACAAGTATTCAAGCATTGTGCAATATATAAACCCTTGATAGCGTAACATGGCAGATTTCCATGCAGTTCAACCCAGAATTCTTTGGTTGAACAATTAATAAGATCAATTCACCTGTTATTTACTTGGTTGTAAAATAGAATATACACAACTAGTAAATTACGATCAGCATCCACATAACGTGAGAAAATAAAAAAGTATGCAAGATACAGTCCTAGTGCAATAGGACCAGACTATGACACAAATGCACAACCACAGGCATCACAAACAAAATTTAAGAACAAATAAAGTACTAATGTTCCATCTCAACTGATCTAAAGCAAATATTTCTTATTCATGAATCAAGTCTGTCATAAAAAAGGTTATGAAGATGAGCTACGCTAAATCTTCAAATATCACAAGCATCTATACGATACAGAATCCCACCCGACCTAGCTATCTTATGTACTCCGATGTATTCATAAGAAAAGCATTCAGATTTAACTAACATCTCTTTCTAAAATCCCATACAGATCTCTCTTTTTGGTTGATTAACTAACATCTCTTTCGCAAATTTTCTTGATTGAACTGAAATGGATATTTTACAAAAAGATAAATAAATCCATACAAACAAAAAAATATAAGTCAGTGTCGTTCAGAAGTTAACATCATTGCAATGCTATGAAACCATGACATGAAAAGATATAAAAAAAGTAAGAACAAGAGCTACCCATTTCATAATTTCCCAAATAAATTGAAAACTGACAAAATCCCCAACTTCAAACACTAACATAGTCTAGTCTTTTCTAGGATCATCACAATGCAATGAAAACAAGAAAAGATATAAACACGGTATGTGAATAGTAACGTTATTCCCATTAACTGAACAATTAGATCAATCTTCAATCACGAATATAAAAGTACAATTCAAAACAGCAATCAAAGAGCTATCAAGTTCATAATTTTCCAAATAAATCAAAAACCCTAACAAAGCCCAATTCAAACACTAGCGTAGTCTCCCCTAGGATCATCCACAACATTTAGCAAAGATCCATACGGCGAATCCTCCTCAACCTCCTCGGGCGCCCTCAAAACAGCATGTAGAAGCAAAATCACAGCCCCAACAATCAAAGATATAAAAATATTCCACCAAACTTTGGTCCATAAAACAGCAACCAGCGTGAGTACAAGAAAAAAACCTAGTATGATTTTCTGGTCAATGGTGTAATCGAAGACAGTCAAAGGCTCGCTCTGCGACAAGAATATGTATATGTATGCGGAGAAAATGCAGAGGAAAAGGATCAAAGAGAGGGGATGGGGAAGAAGCGTGAGGAGGAATACGAGTAGAGAGAGGATAACGTAGTTGGGATAAAAGTAGCGGAGGTTTTGGGTGAGGCGAAAGCTGGCTTCAGACAAGGAAATAGGGAGGCTAAGACTTGCAGGGTCAAGGAACTGCCGCCAAGGACGGACAGCGGCGGGAGGCGGCGGCGATGACATTGATCGGCCAATCCTCTTGTAGTCTGTAGATTCTTTTTAGAGAGAAGATGGTTCGATTAAAAATTGAAATGTAAATATTTTAGTTAATTTCTAATAATCTATTCAACTTATATCATACTCACGCACATATTTTGCGGACTTTATAAATTTGAAAATCTACAAAAAAATAAAAAATAAAAATACATGCAAACCTACATTTTAAGTTTTAATTTTACAAATAAGTATAGGTAAAATTATTTTTACAAATCAAGTGTTAATTAATTTTTTTAATAATAATAATAAATTAAAATATATATACACCAACAATAAAAAATAAACCCTAATTTTCCTCATTTTACTCTCTCTCTCTCTCCTCCTTACCCTCTTTCTTCTAATCTTCTCTCAAACACAACCTCTGCTTCCCATGACCACGATCCATCCCCGTCGAAGTCTGCCTCCGGTTCGAACGTCATCTGGGAGAACATCTCTCTACCACCTCTACGGTGGCGAGATCGCCACAGCTGGAGCGTTAGAGGCGAGAGATCGCTGCTGCAGCTGCAATCTCCAAAGCGAGCCTCGCTATGCAGTTGCAATTTGGAGTGTTGCGAGCGAAGATAGTGAGGTATTTGATAGCTGTGTTTTAGTCTGAATTCAACTGATCGATGTTGATTCTGAGGTAGTTATGGAAGCGGGTTATGGTGGTGGTGGTGGTTAAAGGAAAAGTAGAGAGGATCAGTTGTGAGTGGAATGTCATCCAAGGACTCGCTGGTTGAGAAAATTGACCAATGCGATTTCTGTGAAATCCGATTTGGGCGTCGCCTTTGTTGATCCACTGGGGGGCGACGGTTGGGTTACCAAACCCTAGCTGCAATTTTGGTTGGAGACGGGAGTGGAGGTGCAATTTTGGTTTTATTTGGGTTATTTGCATCTTAGGTTTCTCAAATCTTATTAAGAATTGATTTTAATCCCTGAATATTATTAGAGATGGCAAAAAAATTTGATCCGATTCGTTGATTCGTCGATCCGACCCAATCAAATCCGAAAAATCCCGATCCGTGGATCAATGGATCGGATTTGGATCAGGGGTGATCCGATCCGACCTGATCCGCGATCCGATTTTTTTTAAAAAAATTAAAAAATATATGTAAAAAAAAATTAATTATTAAATATAAAATATATAATCTTTTATTGAATTTGATACAAAATCATTAATTCTCTATATATGTAATATTTTGTTGTATGAATTAGATATTATATTAGGTATTTTATGAATTATGTATTGATTCATTTGTCGTTAACAAAAATTTCTTTATGTATGTTCCGATCCGACTCGATCCGAGCCCAACACAATCCGAGATTTTTACTGTTTGATCTGATCCGAAATTTCGTGAAGCGGATTTGGATCGGCATTAATCCGTCCCGATTCGCTCCATTGCCATCGCTAAATATTATGGAACTTATAATTAAACCCCCTAAAGTTAAAAATTATTCAGATATGCAACTAAATTTATAATTGTGATCAAGATATTGACTAATTGTGACTTTGTGAGACTTGTGATGAATATATAATGTGACCATTATAAGATAAATGTGACCAAATATTGACTAATTGTTACTTTGTGCGTTTTGTAAAAATGCACGATGTGACCAAGAAAACAAGTTAATTGTGACTAATAAATAAAAAATATGATAAAAATTATGGATGATTGTGATCAATTTTAGGAATTGTGACAAAAGATTGATAAACCGTGATCAAGAAACGAGTAAGTTGTGACCAATAAATAAAAAAAATGTGACTAATTATGGATGATTGTGACCAGTTATATTAGAGATTGTAACTTTGCGTGACTATTGGACGAGGACGCGATGTGACCTACAATTGTGGCTCTGTTCGTTTACATTTATAATTCCAAATTATAATGGACACAATTTCTCAAACCACTTTTTAAGCACATACATTTTTTTTTCCAATTTTTAACCATACATTTTACCTAGAAAACTTAAATGATACATTATATAAATCAAATCCATTTATTTCAGCCGTCAAACGGAGCCTGTGTTAAATATGACTATATGTGATTGAGTTGTGACTTTATGTGAGTGAACTATGACCTCGTATGACAAACTGTGACTTTATGTGATCGAACTGTGATATCATGTGATTGAACTATGACTTTGTTTGATCAAACCGTGACTTTATGTGACCTAACTATGACCTTGTGCGATCAAACTGTGATATTGTGTGACCAACTTTGACTTTACAGGTGGGGGATGGGGTGGGTGTAGGGTGAAATTTGCAACTAAATTTGTAATTGTGACCCAACTGCGACTTTGTGTAATCAATCGCAACTTTGATGACGGGGTGGTATGGTGTGGTGTGGGGGTGAATTTTGCAATTAAATTTTTAGTTGTGACCGAATTGTAACTTTGCTAATGGGGTGGGTGTGGTAGGTTGCGTTGAAATTTGCGACCAAATTTGTAATTGTGATTGAGATGTGACTTTGTGCAACCAACTTTGTGGGTGGGATGAGGTGGGGGTGGGGTGGGCTAAATTTTGCCACTAAATTTGTAGTTGTGACCGAACCATGACTTTGGTTTGGGATGACTGGGGTGGGGTAGGGGAGAGTTTTACGATTATTAAATTTGTAAATGTAACTGAAATGTGATTTTGTGCGACTAACTGTGACTTTGCTGATGGGGGCGAGTGGGAGTAGGGGTGGAATTTGGGATAAATTTGTAATTATGACTAACTATGATTTTATGTGACCAAACGTGATTTTACGTTGGGTGAGGGTGGGGGTTAAATTTGTATATGTGACCAATTGTGGCTGGGTGGGGTGGGATGGTCGGGGGTGGGGTGGGACGGACCACATTTGTGTGAATGTTGTTGATTTTGTTAGGTTTAAAAAGTAGTAGTTTTTAGTTGTATAATTATGTACTTTTTCCTAAATATTTTAACAATGATTATGTTACATGTGTCATTAATGGCATTAGAATCCGTTTTATGCTATTAATGACATCAAGATTTTAATGTATTTTAATGTATAAACTATTTTTTGTTTTGTTTTATAGTAGTTATTATTCTTTTAATAATTATTTTACTATATTATATTGAAATCGAAAAATATGAATGTCAAATCGAAGATCTCAATTAGAAGTTTAATACAAGCTAACTAGTGAGAAAAAACTGTAAACATATTGTTCGTAAGAGTCTATTTGGTAATGTTGAAAATTTTGGTTTTTGTGACCTTTTTTTTTTTTTTTTTTAATGTATGGTTTAAAAATGTTTGATAAGTAAAAAATTGTGGACATAACTAAGAATTGATTATTAAAATTGAGTTTGAAAAGTGGTGGTGGAATTTTTGGCTTTATCAAACAAGTTCTAATATCGTCAAAAGATTAAATGTAAATTTTTTTTTTTTTTTTTTTACTTTCCTCAATATCCTATTTATTTTAAATTATATCATTTAAATTCTATAATATTATTATTGATAAACTATGTTTTGTATATTATTAATTTGATAATTATTGTATTATTTTGAAGTCGAAAAAATGTGTAATATGAGTGTTAAATAGAAGATCTCAACGGGAAGTTTAATACAAGATAATAAGTGAGAGCAAACTAAAAATATTTTATCTGTAAAATCGTCTTAAGGATCAAACGTAAAAGATTTTACTTTTCCTCCCTATCCATTCATTTTAAATTATATCTATCAGTTTGTACTTTATGTTTTTTTTTTCTTTTCCTCAATATCTTATTCATTTTAAATTATATATAATTTAATTTTTATAATACTATCAATAAACTATTTTTTTTAATAATTATTATTCTTTTGAAAAATATTATATTATTTTGAAGTCGACAACGAGAAGTTTAATACATGATAACTAATGAGAGCAAACTATAAACATTTTATCCGTAAAAAGGTCTCAAAAATTAAATGTAAAAGTTTATTTTATATTTTTTTACTTTTCCTTAATATCTCATTTATTTTATATTATATTATTTAAGTTATGTAATACTCAGTATTTAGAAAACTTGAAAATCGGTTCGACTAGAAAAAGGCAACCGGTCAAGTGTCATCAGGTCGAATTTGGGGTCGAACCGATTTTAATTAAAGAATTAATAATTATTTCAAAAATCACAAACTTTCTAAAAAAGTTATTTTACAAATAAAACAACATTCATTCGTTTGAAGATAAAATCAAATACACACACAATATTCTTTAATTTCAAAATTATCAATTTAAAATAAATATAGATTTATGGTTGTTAATTTTATTTATTATATTTAATTTTATTTCAAAATATTTTAACATATAAAAAAAAAGATAAAATAACTTATTTAGAAGAAGAAAATTCAACAAACAAATAAATAATAAATAAAACTATTTTTTTTAAGAAAAAAATTTTAAAAAGAAAAATCTTATAAAGATCATGATTTCCTAATTTTGATTAGTTTTATACTTGTTGCATTTCCTATTTTGATTAGTTTTGTCTTTTTTAAAATTTTGAATTCGATAATATTTTGTATTAAAATATTATTGTACTATATTTTTATTCGATATGATTGTATAATTAATATATTTTCATAAATTTTGATCGAAATTACTATAACAAACATATTTCCGTGCATTGCACGAGCGACAATATTAGTAATAATAATAACTGAGGAGGGTTTGGTGGTTTGGTGAAGGGGATTTAGAGCTTGTTTGGTAAATTTTAAATTATAATTATGTTGGTTGAACGCACTATTTTCATGTATTTTATGAGGTTCATACTTTACTACTTGTTACTCGTACATTATGAGGGACATAGTCTTTATGCACTACCAAACAAGATTTAGGGAGAATAGAAAGAAGCGAGGAGAGTCGATGGACGAGGTGATGTTGACGGGCAATAGAAGTTGAAAGGGTTGATGAGCGAGATGATGTTGATGGACAATAAGAAGTTGAGATGGTGACGAGCAATGAAGCAATCTAATTAGTTGAAGATAAAGAAAGCTCTGTACATGTTTAGAAGAATAAAAATACTATATTCAAATTTGATTAACATAAACAGAAAAGGTTCTTAGTCTATTCACTTTCATGTAGAGCCAAAAGGATGAATGATGAAAGATGTGTACGTAAGCAATGACTTACGATGGGGACATAGTCAATACACAAGAAAAAATTGAGCAAATCACATTAATGTTGTATAATGTGAGGGGGGGGGGGGGGGGGAGTGAGGGGAGAGAAAGAGAGATGCGTGCAAGGAATTATCGACAGGGACGAAGTCTATAAGTGAACCTATTGACATGTAGATGAAGAGGACATTTCATTAGGATTTAGAAGTAGATAAATCTTAATTACATTGGCGTCGTCTATTTACTTTCAAAATCTAATTTGTCAAAATCATGTTTCTATAGGCTAGTTTTAAAGAGCCTACTACCATAGTTAAATTTGACAGGAACCTCAAATTCATTTTCAAAACCCCAAAATTCCTCTGAAACCTCCTACACCAAACAAGCTCGGTTTGCAACAAAATGTTTTCGCAACAGTCGAAGCCCCTGCCTAGAGTATAACCATCGCGTTCTAACAACATTAGCAAACTTCTAGAGCACGAATGTACTAACAATGAGCCTAATGTTTTACTAAACATAACACAGGACGCTCGAAAACAATGGTAAGATTCACAGAGGACACTCGAAACAGTAACATAACAACGAGCATAATGTTTTGGTCACAGGGATAAACAGTACGAACTTGCCACAGAAGCATAGTCTAAAGTCTATGCAAAACTATCACGTACAGAACATATGTAACAGAAATTGCCTAATGAGAGAAGGGATAAACAGTGATTTACTAAGAAATCGGTCCAAGATAATCACCCTCAAGGCTCACAACTGCCTGGAAATCCTTCTCAGCCTCAACATACTTCTCCCCAATCACGACAAAGCGCACGACCACACCTTTCTCTATTTTGGACGATTTGTTGTTCCTGAAAAAGGGGTTTTCCCCTGGAATGTACTGATAGTCAGCCATTTTTTGATGTGAGAGATATATTTTCTCAGTTGGCCCGCATCTCAAGAAGACTCCGTGCTTCAAGATTTTATGCACCACGCCTTCCAAAATTTCTCCGGGTAAGATCTTGAAGGTAATGCAGCTGAAGTCTACGGGAAAGAGTACGTCTCCTGTGTGCTGTCTAACTTTTCCTTCTCCAATGCGCTCCACAGTAGTTACGGCAAGGAAATAACCCAAATCTTTCATGGCCTTCTTAGCAGCAAAATCATCCATAAGGTGAATTATAATTGCCTTCTTAAGCATCAATCCTTTAGCATCAAGGTTCTCAGCAGGAATTACCACGTTCCACGACAATTGTGATTTAAGGTACATCTTTTCCCAACTTCTACAAGTGATCAATGTAACAATGTTAGAAGCAACCATGATAGAGCTACATTATTTAACCAAGGTCGCAATCATAATTAACAAATGTAAGTGGCGCTACTAATACAACTTCACAAAAAAAAAAAAAAAACAGTGTTGATCTGCCTCTTTGCAAGTGTCAAACATCTCCCCTGATACCAATGGCATCATATAGAAGTTAAATTAACAAAATCCATATGTTTTCCATGCCTTTGTATAGGGGAATAACACTTTCAATATTATAGTAAAACCTCGAAAAAATGCCCAAAGCCACAATGTTTCAGACCCTGCAATGAGAATTTAAAGACTCGGTCGAGAAGCCTAAAGACTTTAAGATCCCTGATGCCCCCAAGACTACTACTTGCTTTAAGCCCAAGTTGGCCAAAAGGCCAATCCTGTGGCTGGGGATATGTTGGTCAAATTAACCAAGCATTTGCCCCTTAGTAAAAATATTAAAAAAGGAGAAGAGTCCTGAAACCCATCTGTCATTTTTTGAAAAAAGGTTAATAATCTCAAGTTTTGGATCCTTTCCAAGGTACAGGAGATGTTGATTGGATTTTATTTTTCCCCTTTACTATAGATTCTGTAAATTTAAGTAGGTCGTATGAATAGAAGATGAATTAAGAGGAACGAGGGTGAGCTTAACCCTCACTGAGCTTTTAATTTTCAAACCCCCCCCCCCCCTCCTCTCTCTCTCTCTAGCACACGTTACACACATAAAGGCACTCCCATTCTATCCTTTTAAACAATTTTTCCCCATTTTCTTTTTTCTTAAATATTTGAAAATCGATATTAAAAATAATATTTTTTTTTATTTCATATTATACGATTTAACGAGAGTTTCAATATGAGTATAGTATCAATATATTATTTTTTGCTATTTTAAAAAATAAATATTCATCACATACAAGTTTTCGATTCAATTTAATGCATGAGTCTCTGTTTGGTAAAAAAAATTGTTTTTAAGAAAAATATGATGTTTTTGAGATAAAATATGTGGTTAAAAATTAATTTTGAAAAACGTGTATGATTTAAAACGTGAATCGTTAAAAAGTGGCTTTAAAATGTGTATATTATAAGATCAATAAATTAATTTTTGCTATTTTAAAAATAAATATTTATCACATACAAATTTTCAGTTCAATTTAAAGTACGAGCCTTTGTTTGGTAAAAAATTTTTGTTTTAAAAAAATATATGATATTTTCGAGATAAAATATGTAATTAAAAAATGATTTTGAAAAATATGTGTATCGTTAAAAAGTGGCTTGAAAATGTGTATTTTCAAAGTTTGGTCTCCCCCCCTCCCAAACACACACAAGATGCCCCCATCTTATAATTACTTTTTCCTCATTTTCTTTTTTCTTAAATATTTTTAAATCGATATTAAAAATAATATTTTTGTTAATTTCATATTATACGATTTAACGAGAGCTTCAATATGAGTATAGTATCAATATATTAATGTTTGCTATTTTAAACATAAATATTATCACATAAAAATTTTCATTTCAATTTAAAGTACAAGCCTTTGTTTGGTAAAAGATTTTTTGTTTTTTAAACAAAGGAATATGATGTTTTCGAGGTAAAATATGTGGTTAAAAAATAATTTTTAAAAATATGGATGGCTAAAAATGTGTAACGTTAAAAAGTGGCTTGAAAATGTGTATTTTCAAATGGTTTGGTTTGGTTTGACTAGAAACTGTTGTTTCGATTTCACGTGAACCCGCCAACATTTTCAAATCAAACCAAACCAGACCAAACCAAACCAAACCGTTTGAAAATACACATATTCAAGCCACTTTTTAACAATACACATAATTTTCAAAATCATTTTTTAACTACATATTTTATCTATAAAACATCATATTCTTTTTTTAAAAAACAAAAAAAATTTACCAAACAATGGCTCGTGCTTTTAATTGAACTGAAAATTTGTATGTGATAAATATTTATTTTTAAAATAGCAAAAATTAATTTATTGATCCTATAATATACACATTTTCAAGCCACTTTTTAACGATTCACTTTTTAAATCATACACGTTTTTCAAAATTAATTTTTAACCACATATTTTATCTCGAAAGCATCATATTTTTTTAAAAAAACAAATTTTTTTACCAAACAAAGACTCATGCTTTAAATTGAACCAAAAACTTGTATGTAATGAATATTTATTTTTTAAAATAGCAAAAAATAATATATTGATACTATACTCATATTGAAGCTCTCGTTAAATCGTATAATATGAAATAAACAAAAATATTTTTTTTAATATCGATTTTCAAATATTTAAGAAAAAAGAAAATGGGAAAAAAGTGTTTAAAAGGATAGAGTGGGGGCGCCTTTATGTGTGTAACGTGTGTTAGAGAGAGAGAGAGAGAGAGAGAGCGAGAGAGAGCAGGGGAGAAGGGCGGGGGGGTTTGAAAATTAACAACACAGTGAGGGTTAAGCTCACCCTCGTTAAAAGAGGGTGAACAAATTTGTTCTCGGATTAAGAGTATGTTCGTTTTTGTTTGAGCGCAAAAAATTGGCTTCTCATTGCAAAAAAAGCTAGAAGGTAGCTCCTTTTGGCTTTCTTTGTAGAGCTTAAAATTCTCCCAACTACATTATACGATACATTTTTCCCCCAAATTATACATGTAAATCAATGATACAATGTTAGAAGCTACAATGATAAAACAACAGTCTTTAAGCAATATTGCAATCAAAAGTAAAAAAAAAATGAAACAGATTATACTAATACAATTTCTACAAAAAAAAGAGAGATATCTTGTACGCATAGTTGAATACTTATGTTATTTCTTGTACTTAAATAATAGATTAGAACTGTTAGGGACTAAATTGTATATCTTCAATTCTTGTATTTACTATGTATATACTCTTTGGATGAAATAGACTCACCATGTTGGCATATTGTAACTTGGTATCAGAGCCAGAAAAGAGGAAAAAAAAAAAAAAGGGAACCCTAACAGTTGCTGCACTGCAAGAAAAGCCAAGAACTCTCAGGTCCGGCTTTACCCAACCTCTGGAGACCCATGGCCGACTAACCCACCCACCGACGACCACTCGCCGGCTTGCACCGGCACCAGTAGCCTCTTTGAGCTCCGGCGATCCCTGTTTCTCGAGAAACAGGGGCCGTTTTTCTTCCTTTTTGGCTGTTGCTTCACCTCCTTGTCCTCCTCTCTCGCTCCGGTGATTTCTTCCGGGCTAAGGTTAGTGGGTCCAGCCTCTTTTTTGATTTGGGTGTCTCCGGCAGCTTATTCTTGTGGTTTTTGGATTTCTATCATACTGTAACCTGTGTTTATTGGAGTTCAACATTGTCATTTTGTAACTATAAAGGGTGAGAAATCGGAGGAGCAAACCCCTATTTATCTAGTAACTATTCATGAGAGTTCACCTTCTATTCCTATTAAATTAGATGGCACAAACTATCGTGTATGGTCAAAGATATTGAAAATATACATTGCTGGTAAGGAGATGAAGGGTTATATTACGGGAAGAAAAGTAGCCCCGGCAGAAAATGAGCCCAATTTCGAGCTGAGGATGCTCGAGTTATGTCGTAGATCCTTAATTCTATGCCAACTAATCTGAAAAGTAGCCCCTGCAGAAAATGACCCCAGTTTCGATTAGTGAGAAGTTGAGGATGCTCGAGTTAAGTCGTGGATCCTTAATTCTATGCCAACTAATCTGATGGCTAACTTTGTTCAGCGTGGGACAGCCAAAGAGGTTTGGGATGCTGTTAAAAGAAGTTATATCGATGTTTCCGACTCATCACAGGTTTATGACCTAATGAAAAAGACATTTCAGTTACATCAAGGGAGACGTCCTGTTATAGAATATTATACTGAAATGAATTCCCTCTTCATGGAACTTGATTATCTTAGGCCAAACAATATGAGATGTACCGATGATGTTGAAAGATTGAAGAAATGTAGGGCTGAGGAGCGGGTTTACATTTTTCTTGCAGGACTTGACCATAATTTAGATCAAGCAGTAGAGTCTTAGCTACTACACTCCTTCCCAACCTAGAGGAAGTTTTCTCTATGGTTCGTCGTGAAGAGCAGAGGCAATTAACAATGGGGACGAATACCCACTTAGAGTCATCTACATTAGTCACAAAAAGAACCAGTCCTCGCTCAATGGTTTCCACTCCAACCACCGAGACTTGCTCCTTCTGTCATGGGGCTAGACACATTGTTGATAAGTGTTGGAAGAAACATGGGTATCCAGAGTGGTTCAAACTCAAACAAGCTGAGAAGAAAAATAAGAAATTTGCTCGGGGCTCTCTTGTGGACACTTCACCATGCACTATCTCTCATGTAGCTCAAGTATCTCCTCAGGAAGGTAATTCTGGTTTAGCACTAAACTCTACCTCATCTGACACTTAGGTTATTGATTCAGGAGCCACTGATCACTTTACTTGTAATTCTTCCACTCTTAATTCACTAACTACTCCACGTGTTAGGACTGTTCAGGTCGCTAATGGAACTTCTGTACCCATTACTGGGACTGGGAACGTTTCTTTTTCACCCTCTCTCTCCATGTCCTCCGTTTTACTTGCTCGTACTCTTTCGAATAATCTTCTTTCTATCAGTAGAATTACAAAAAATCTTAACTGTTCAGTAACTTTTTGGCCTTCTCATTGTATATTTCAGGACATTCGAACGAAGAAGACGATTGGTACTGGTAGAGAAAGAGGCGGTCTCTATTTTTTGGAGGGAGCTGGAGAGTTGAAAATAGAAAGTGGCCATGGATTTCAAGTAGCTAGCGAAGCAACTCTTAGAGATAGGATTCTTTTGTGGCATTGTCGGTTAGGCCATCCCTCATTTCGTTATTTGGAACATTTGTTCCCTAGGTTGTTAAACAGTATTTCTAGCTCTAGTATGCGATGTAAACAATGTATTTTTGCTAAAAATCATCGTGTACCGTTTAAAATCAACTTCAACCAAAGTTCTGTCCCATTTGCTTGTGTTTACACTGATGTTTGGGGTCCCTTTCCTACGTCATCTATTTCAAGGTATAAATACTTCATTTCTTTTATTGATGGTTATACTCGTGTATGCTGGACTTACCTGTTAAAGGCCAAGAGTGATGTAGTACTTGTGATTCCTCAATTCTCCAAGATGATCCTTACACAGTTTCACACACAGGTTCAGGTATTCCATTCCGACAATGGTCGTGAGTTCGTAAATAAATCTCTCGAGAATTTCTTCACATCTCATGGTATTCTTCACCAAACCACGTGTGCCTACACACCACAACAGAACGGTATAGCTGAGCGTAAGAATCGGCTCATCCTTGAGGTGGCTCGAACCTTATGTTTTACTATGCATGTTCCTAAGCGTTTCTGGGCAGACGCAGTCATGACTGCGGTTTTCCTTGTTAATAGAATGCCTGCTCGTATAATTGACTATCATGCTCCATCGAGGATGTTATCATCTTTCCATCCTATTCCATCTGGTCTAAACCTTTGTCCAAAAGTGTTTGGATGTGTGTGTTATGTTCATGTTCATCTCACTTTCGTGACAAATTTGACCTTTGTGCTCTTAAGTGTGTTTTTCTTGGTTATTCTAACTCCCAAAAGCGTTATAAATGCTTTTATCCCCCTACAGGAAAATATTATGTCTCTATGGATATTGAATTATGTGAGTCTCAGTCTTCCTTTTCTGGATATGTGTCGTTTGTTCCGCTTCAGGGTGGGATTAATAGTAAAGAGGAGGAACGAGCATGGCTTGAAGAAAAGAAGTTTTGGATTACTGGGGGAAAGGGGGAGTCAGACAATGGGGGAAAGGGGAGTCGGACACTATCAAGAATGATAAATTACCTAGATTGTTTCAAAAATGCTATTCTAGGAGAGATAAGGGTATCATTGTCCCTTCACCAGACACTGATGACATTGGGCTCCCTCCATATTCAGATTCTCCTCAAGATGACCCTACTTTACCGTTGGACAATTCTTCTGAGAATGAAAATGAGGTACATAACTTCAAATTCCACACAAAATAAAATTTTATTTATTACTTCATATTTACTTTATTCCTAAACCAATTATCAACCCAATTGATTAACTAATTTTAGCCAAAAATATTAATTCAATTCAACTAAATAATTAATTTTATCAACATCAAGAAATTGATCCAACTAAACCAAAATAAACATTTTCATCCAACACAATTTTTTAATTGATATGAGCCAAAATAAAATTAACCCAAACAAGTCCTTACCAAACAATATCAACCCAAACAAATAAAAAAAGGACAGAGCTTGATTTTTTGGGCAAAATTATTAAAAAAGAAAAAAGGAAAAGTAAAAAATAGCATCTTGAACAGTGCATATAAACTGCAAAAATGCAGTTTTGAAGTACCCCGGTTGGTGCTTATTCAAACTGCAAAATCCTTCGTTTTGGAGTTTTACGGTATGGGTTGGAGATGGCCATTTGATAAACTTGTTTATAGACAAATTTTTGTTTCTTCACATTTCTTCAAATGAATTTCCTATTCCAAAGTTTAGAATAAAGGGCAAATATTCATGATGCAAGTTTCCATCTACAACAAAATCGGAAAACTACAACCCGGCAGGTAAATCCCTATTTCAGCCAATACTTTGGCTAAGACCAGAGCCTAATTAAAACAATTTGGCACAACTATTGTTAGTGCGTATCAATAGATTCTACTAATTCTAGCTTCTCAAGATTCAGAATCCCAAACTAAAAATCAAAAATAAACAAAACGTCAAAACCCAATCGATAAATTATAAAATATTCAACAACATCACTGAAACACTACAGATATCAAGAACAAAAACTCGATTTTTCACATAATACAAAAATAAAATTCATGAAGGATGAGAAGTGTACTTTCGAAGATTATCTGACGAATAATGATGTCCGGTGGCTTGCGCCTAGCAGTCGAGCAGCGAGGCGGTAGCGGGCGTCGGGCGATGGCGGCGGAGGTGGGGAACAGAAAAGAGGTTCGCTTATATGAATAATTGAAGAGTACGTCGAGGGCTGCCTCTGATTTCAATTTTAATTTAGGATCCGTTTCATAGCGGAAGTGGAATTTAGGTGGAAAGAAAACGAGTTTCAGGGAATTGAGTTCCTAGCAATTTGTTTTCTTGGAAATTTGAATTTAAATGTGTTTGATTGGTTAAATTTTCCACCTAGAAAATGTTGAGATTTTCTAACTTTTTGTGTTTGATTAACTTTATTTTCTATGAAAATTGTACTTTTTTCTAGTTATTGGTGTTTGATAGTTATTATTTTCTATGGAATTTCTCCTTTTTTCATGTAAAATTTATTGGGAAAATTATAGATCAAAATCGTGTTTTTGTTCCATCCATATCTGTCACAACTTTTCAACCATATATTTCAAAAATATTTATCCGACATATTCTTTATTGTAGTCCATAAATATTTATCCACAAGTCAACATATTTTCAATTTTTTTTTGACAAATATCCATAAAATAATCGTTACTTTCTACAACTTTCATAAAACAGCAAACTAATGAGCCCCCATCAATTCCTAAAAGACATGTTTCATATTTCAATTGTGACCCACTTGAGCACCACTTTCGGAAGCTAGATACATAACTCATGAATCATGTGGATACTGATAAGTGCGAGTTTGCACTTAATTTCATGCTTAAATTTGCACTAATGTGAGTATTTTAGAATATGATATTGATAAGTGGCATGTTTATTTTAATTGTTTCAGGGATAATACTGATTGAAATGCACGTGGGCAAAAAAATGAGGAAAAAGGACATAAAAGAGCACAAAATATGAAGGCTCGGGACCAATTTGTAAATAGCAAAAAGATGGAGGACTTGAGTTACAATTTTGGGAGGACTAAATTCAAATAAAACTCAAAGTATGGGGACTTAATTGCAGAAGTCATATACTTGGAGGACCAGACATGCAATTACAGAAGGACTGAGTTGCAAATATTTTAAAGGGCTAACCGCAGTCAACCGCTATTTGCAAACCGCGGTTCCACTTTAACCCTGTATGCCGCGTTCCGACTGAAATATGGGGAAATTCTCGATTTTCCAATAAATTTCTGATTTCTTTCCTATTTTTTTGAGCCCAGCTTGGAGAAATCGCAAAAACTTAGTTTACCCTATATAAAGACCAAGAATAATCATTATTGGGGGGGGGGGGGGGGGATTAAATCAAGAGAATATAGGCACAATACAAGAGGCAACCCACGAAGATGATAGATTTAACGCTTTTTATTGATTTTCTTGGTGCCAAATTCAAAATTCACTTTTCAATGTTAATTAGCACGTTTAACTTTCTATTTTGCGTTTTTTTGTTTTAGATTTTAGTACGAGTAGCTAAATAACTTGTTGGGACGAACGATGTGACTTGAGTTGAACATTTATATCATACACGTACCAAATGCCTAACAAAATATCAAAGATTCTAATATAAAGCTATTAGTACGTCATTTATATCATCAATGTACCAAATGCCTAACAAAAGTTTAGAGATCATAATAAAAATTTACAATTCTTCCACGAAATGTTTTTGCAGTGGGATAGATCATACAAAAGCCCTAATTCTTAACAACACTAGGTTGTACACACGTTCACGATAGTTAGCATACAACGCAAAAAATGCTAAACAAAATACATATTCTCCCTTGCCAGGTAATCATGTGTACTACAAAAAATATATAACCATGTGTTGTACCAAAAAAGTTCATACTGAACTATGCTAGTGGAGGTGGATCTCGTCCAAGCTGCTCAAACACTAAAGCGTGCATGTATTTTGGACTGGTTAAGTTCATAAATACCTTAACCAAACCATCGTCGGATCGAAAGGCTTTCATTACCTGAATGATGTCAGGCATGTCTAGGTTCATGGCCTCTAACTTATCTACAATCATCTGCCAATTGACATGGTTAAGTGAATCTAGCGCTGTTTGAACTTCCATGGCATTAGCAATTTTTGAAGATGACTCAGCAATCCTCGATAGGGCAATAGTACCCTCATCTACAGGTAGTGTACGTCGACGCTTGACTCTCTTGGTCTCTCCTTCGGCGGTACGCTTTCGAGCATGAACTGGGCTAGGATCTGTCTCCTCATTTTCCAAATCTAGCTCATTTACACTTTCACCAGTTACTAGATAAAATAGATAACAGACTGTTAGAAATTGACACATCAAAATACTGAAAGCTTGTACAAAATTTTTATACCATTCATCGGCGAGAAATGGTCGAAGCCAGATACAACACGATCTCCAGTAGCAGCGTCATTGCCAAACATTATCTCCATGTCATCAAACCGTAGACACAGTTTGCTTCTCCACTTTCCAAATTCCGGCTTTCCCTATACAAATTAGGGTGTCATCATAATAGAACTGTCCTAAAACATCTATATTTTCAATATTTATTTGTAGCAAAATCTAAAAATGTGATATTGTAATTCATACCTTAATAAACTCGTCCCAAGCAACGGCATCAGCTACAATGCGTCCAGTTTCGGGATCCAACCCAAACCCGCTCATGTTTAGCAATTGGCGGACTTCAATGTACTCTCTTTTAAGAGTCTTCAACCTTGCCCTCACATTCTTTTCTGAAACTACGACCCCACATCCATTGAGCACACTCTCCATTGCCTTTGACACTTGAAATGAAGTGAAACCATTGTCACTCCGTTTGTGCCCAGCCAAAACTTGTTGAACAAGTGAAGTGATCAGAAAACTATCCATTTCATCACTCCAACGTACGTGACGAGTCCTAGCATTAGGATCCACATGAGTACTACCAGGATCAACTCGAATAGGTCCGATGGAGCTTTTCCGATTTTGTGCCATCAATGCTGTCACAAGCCATGTCATCCACAAACAGTATTATAACAAGAAGGAGCATCAATATTAAATGAAAACAAACAATGGAAGATATAAAATCAGTAATTTGGTTTGGAACTATATAATAGATGCAAATGTACATAGCATTGGAAATAACATAACATTACAACATAAGAAGTTTTTTGAGACAATGTTATACAAGTCACCAAGAAATCTTAGTACGACAGAAGAAGGTTAGCAATTATAGAACCAAACATTACAAGCCAAAACACAAACAATGAAATACAACATAGTAGAGTCAATCGAAATCAATTCCTGCAGCATGACTTGGATTGAAAGCAACCCACATGTCATTAGCCACTGTATCCCTATTATTGGACCATGTAGCTTCTGCTGTGAAAGATATGGTAGCATTTTGTGTGTCATCTTCGGGTACATCAACATGTGCAGGATTAACCTCATCATCGCTACTATAACAGTCCTCCTCACAAAGATCTTCTACGTCATAAATTCTTAAGAAATTGTGAATAGCACAACATGCAAGGACAATCTTTGCTTGTGTCTTAATGTCATGGTATGGTTGATGTCGTAAATATGCGAATCTCTTTTTAAGCAGACCAATAATCCTCTCTACAACATTTCGTAGAGATGAATGTCGAAAATTGAACAACTCTTTCGTGTTTTGAGGCCGCTGTCCCTCAATGTCTCTACGATGGTACCGAGTTCGACGGTAAGGTGATAGAAATCCTGGAACCAATGGAAATCCAGCATCGGCAAGATAATATTTACCTATTTAAAAAAAGTTAAATAATTTTACGTTCTTCATTGGGGGAAAAGTCAAAGATAATTTATTGAACCGTAGGTGCGTCTTACCAACAGGAATTGTTAGTTTATGACCTTGTCGTGAAGTTGCACTCCTTAACAACCTACCATCGTGGGCAGATACCTCCCAACCGGCTAGCACATAAGTGAACTTCATATCAAATGTGCAAGCTACCAAAACATTCTGAGTTATCATTTGCTTTCTATTACGATACTTCGCTTGTTCCTCAACGGGAACAAACGCAGGAATATGAGTACCATCAATTGCCCCCACCGCGTCCTAATAGTAAAATGAAAAAAGCTTGGTTACAAAAGGAATATTCACAATGAAGAAAAAAACGAACAGACATAAATATTAATATCTAACTTGAAAATATTGGAACCAATGCTTCACATTATCCTTCTCATATGGCGAGTTATGAATAGTCGCATTCTTGACAACATCTCTATATAGTCCAAGACAAGACTGTAAAACTCTATGGAAGTAATAACTAACGGTTTGACCGGATCTAAAGAAGGTAAAACTTCATGTTCTATTACGGTGATCATGCCCAATGGTGTTGAGGAATATAGCCACTTGTTCATCAACTTTTACAGATCTACTGTCAACCAAGCCATATGTTCGTAAAGTAGCACATAATCTTTGAAAAGTAGCTATATTCATCCTCAGTAGATCATGACAGATTCTATCATTCGTACCAAACATCCTAGTCAGTGCCATTTCTCTTTCAGAATCCCAATTTCGACGTGGGCTCTAGGGAGTCGTCGATTACGATGTAGGATGGTATTATATATCACTACTGCTTGCATTACCATCATCCAAAAAATACCCAGTTGTTGTCGTTGGCGACGACGTAGGTTCCTTATGGTAGCCATTGCACTTATACCACGTCTAAAATAGTGTTGGTATGATGTAAATTGTGAAGAATAACAAAAAATTAACACCTACCATGGTCAAGCCTAATCTTTTAATACAAACTCAAAAAATGTTGGAGCTATGTTCATCACTAACATGTATTACAAACACTTTCAAGTTAGAAACAAGATTAGTACTAATAATGAATACATAATATTCCCACTAAAATATAATACTAATAGACTAGTAATGATATATGACACTATAGAAGCATTTTGATAAGTCACCAAGAATCAGAGAGATTAAGAAATAAATATGAAAGATGAATCCAGAAGAGAAGGATGATAGATTAAAGAGGGGAGATAAGTACAAGATATTTTCATAGTCATAGGCTGGTAAGCTATATGGGCAATCGATAGATTATAGTGGTAATCCATTACAGAGATTAAAAGAAATAGTTGTAAAGGGCTTTTGAGGTACAGGAAATGAACATTGACTGTTTGATTGTGATAGAGAGAGGTCTCAGAGTCTACATGGTTTCTATTTGAGAATGTATCATAACAATTGGAATATTATTTGATGAGATGTTTGAAGGAATTTGAGGAGCCTTATCAGAATGGGGAAGAAAAATGTTTGCATTCTTTAAACAAATGACAATGTTTTATGTTTTGAATTTGTTTTTATCATGGTTGTCCTTAAATGCCAAATTCGGAAACTAGTTTCGTAGGACAACCTTGTTGAAACAAGAAAGAAGGTATCATGAAAATAAAGGTGAAGTTCAGAAGATTGATCAAACGAGAAAGTACAGAAGAAATGCAGGACTGGAAATGCCCCTAGGATCCAAAGGCATCACAGGTTGAATCATGATAAGTTCACATGGGGTCAAAAAAGCAATAAAACTCAATAATCATATCACTGACAGTAAATTATATAACAAATAGACCCTTACATTCTTTGTTTAAAATAAAAACTAAAAAGAAAGAAATTACCAAAAAATGGCTAAGCTATTTCCCACCAACAAATGAAAAATTCTACCTTTTTTTCTGGTCAAACACGGTTGAGGTTGTTAATTAACCTAGGGGCTAGGACGGGTTAAGGAAGTAAATACTACATGGAAGAAATTTCTTAACGAGGCGTGTGGAAGAGAAAATGAAAAATTAGCTACATTTCGATTTTAAAATATATTTTGCATTGAAAAAATATTTAGCTGATAGTTTTAGTATATACTCATTTTTCTTCAACAACCCTGCCAATGAAAACCTTGCTGACCTAAAATTTGTTATCACATCCAACATGATGTTAGCCAGAAAGTAAAGCTTGATTCTTTGAAATTATTATTTTTAACTTCATACCAAACATAAAATTAGGCACATCACAGAATATGCATAAACTGAAGCAAAGCAACTTGCTTCCAAATATTCTTTTTTTCTCAAACACCGCAACAGAGGAGAGAACCAGCAATGATAGATGGGTATGTGCAACAATGGTCTTCTAATACAATATTTTCGCACAAAATACAGTTGAGGGCAAGATTTTAAACAACTGATTTACCTTACTGAAGTTGGATTTCAACTGGGAAGACCGTCTTAGCAGTGCCCAATATTCAGGTTTCCTTCGTTTTTCTGGCAAGAAAACTGAAGACAGGAATAACGGTGTTCGAATCACCTAAAATAAGCCCAAGATTTCGATTCAAAAATTGAAGAAAAAATTAGGAATCGGATGGAATCTGTACCGTGTACTGCACCCTTCAACCTTGTGACTCTCTACTTTGGAATAGCAAGTGCATTCTACAACCGACCAGATTCGGCGAGAAATTTGTAGTGCTGTGTTCCTCTGAATTTTATTTTGGTCGGTGGGTTGAAGAGGATAAGCGCACAGAAAGGGTTGGGGAGAAAATGTTTTGACTTGAAAATATTTTATCTACAAAACCAAGAGAAATTTTTTTCCAGCAAAATAAGGAAAACGCGGTCACGTGAGGGGAAACCGGAAAATATTTTGCCTGGAAATTTTGGTCTATCAAACATGTCAAAAGTTGGAAAATGGTCCCAAATTTTCCATCTTCCCTAGAAAAACAAGGCTATCAAACGGACCCTTAGAGCTTATTTGGAAATGGTAAAATCTTTACAATAACTTTTCAAACTCAATCTTAACCATCCATTTTTACTCAAGTTCACCATTTTTGACTTTTCTAACATTTTTAAACCACACATCCATCAAAAAACCAAAAAAAACTATCAAAAACAAAACTTTTCACATTATCAAACGGACTCTTAATTGAGGGTTTTGGGTCAGGGCAATTGAAAGTGGGCTTGTTTTTAATTGGGTCTTAATTTTTATTTTTTTATTTTTTATTTATCCCTTGAATTTTTACTTACATTAAATTGCGTTTGATAGTCATGGTGAAATTTAGATAGACAGAAAATGAATTTCAGATAATTAAATTTTAGGTAATTGAATTCCTGAGAATTGAAAGTTTAATGTATTGATTGATTTAATTTTCTAAGTGAAAAATGGAGGATTTTTCAACTTTTATTGTTTGGTTGACATTATTTTTCATGACAAATAAAACAAAATTTAGCTATTTTAATCAAAAAATATATCTTTTTTTGTATTTTTCTACACATTTGTATTTGATAATAATAATGTTAATTTTTAAGAAAAAATAAATCAATTAACAATAACAAAAATAATCAAGCGCGACGAAAATTGTTTAAACTTTTGCCAAGAAAATAATAGCACCTACCTAGCCAAGAAAAGCAATTCTTGATTTTGAAGGAAAATGTCATCACGTGACGTCGTGACCTGAAAATGGAAAATGATTTTCTTAGAAAATATTGGCAATCAAACATCACCAAAGATGAAAAAATGGTTGGAAAATGTCTTTTTCCCTAGAAAAATATGTGAATCAAACGTAGCCTTAGTATTTTAATTAATTTTTACATAATTTTCTTTTTTCTATTAAAAACTTACAATATTCTCATCAATACCGCGCCGTCCCACCGTGTCACATCCTTTTTTCTCGACGAGATTTGGTGTGTTGTTGAAATACGTCGTCATTGTGTTTTCACCACCAATTCTACAACGTGTTTGATGAAATTTCTAATCGAATATAATGGAAGTATCATAAAATTTTTGTAAAGTATCAAGCTGTGATACTAAAATTTCGCTCAAAGTATCATAATATTTGATAGAGTTTCAAGTTATGATACTAAAAATTTGAAACTATCATAATATGATACTTGTGATAAAAAAATATATTTCTCAGTAAAAAAAAATTAAAGTATTTCTCAGTAATTCTTTAAAATGACGTATATTTTAATTATTATACGAAAATTTGGGTATTTGTGCAAACACTCCTCTATTTTAGGATAAATACGTATACATGGTTTTTGAAATATAGGATTTCAAATAATAAAAAAAAAACACACAATATTTTGTTTCAAAAATCAGGTTTTTTAAGTATATATATATATATATATATATATATATATATATATATATATATATATATATATATTGTTAATTAAATAGGATATGGTCAACAATTATATACACTTTATGTCACAGTCACAAATCACGAAATTTATAGATCACAAATTATTAAATCAATTAGTCATTATTTATTTCGATCAAATAATGAATATAGAGGTCACAATTTATTTCTTGCTCATAAATCATAAATTTTATAGGTTACAACTTATTTCTCGATCACAAATTATTCGATCAAAACTTATTTCTAGGTTACAAATCTCGAATTTCATAAGTCACAACTTATTTTACGATTACAAATTTCAACTTAATTGGTAACAACTTAAAAAATCTGTAAAGTCACAATCCCGAATATTTTAAGATCACGTATTATTTACAAGTCATAAGTTACAAATTTATTGGCAACAATCAGTCTCAACTTATTCTACGATCACAAATTATAAACAGTTTATGGTCACAGTCACAAATCACAGATTTTATAAGTCACAAATTATTAAACCTCGATTTGGTAAAGTGATTATAAACCGGTTTATAATCTACATAATTTCTCAAACCACTTTTTAACCACACATATTTTCTTTCTCCAATTTTTAACCACACATCTTACCTTGAAAAATCAAATAAATTTGGTTTATAATCACCTTCTTTGGATCCGAACAAAGGCTAAATTAATTAGTTACGATTTATTTCTCAGTCATATCATAGATGTCACAATTTATTTTCAGGTCACAAATCACAAATTTTATAGATAAAAAATTATTTCTCAGTCTAACGTTTTTTGGTTACTACTTATTTTTAGGTCACAATAACACACAATTATTTTACAATCACAAATTCCAATTTAATTGATCACGAACTTAAAAAATATTTTTAAAATCGGGTGGTAATAATAAAAATAGATATAAATATTTTATTAATTAAATAGGTAATTAAATATGTTAAAGTCGCATGAACATACAATTTCTGGTTACGGTCACAAACTAAAATTTTATATTTCACAAATTATTTATCGATAAAAAATTAATCGATCACGACTTATTTTTCGATCACAAATCACAAATTTTATAGGTCACGACTCATTTCACGGCCATAAATCAAAATTTTTACTTGTCACAATCATTTCTTTGTCACAAATTATCAAACTAATCGGTCAAGACTTGTTTATCGATCACAGGTCACAAATTTCGGTCACTACTTATGTTTTGGTTACAACTAGTATTTCACCTGTGTGATGCACGGATTTGACCGTTTCTTATTTAATTACTTGATTCCAAAAATAATATTTATTATATTTGTATATATAGTCCAAGGAGCATTTAATTAGCAACAACAATTACATTTTGAAAATGAAATAATAATTATAAAAAATGTTTCCAAAAATAGTAAGTTGAATTGACAGGAATATGGTTTGACGGCTATTACTTTAATATATATAATAATAATAATATAGATTAAAATTAAAATTATTGATAGTATTATAGTACTTAAATGATATAATTTATAATGAATGGAATATTAAAGAAAGTATATATATATATATATATATATATATATATATATATATATATATATAAACTAAGACTTAAATCACAACTTATTTATCCATCACAAGTCTCAAATTTAATAGGTCCAACTATAACGATCTGAAAAATTATGACTTCCTTAATTATCGATTATGGCGTAAGAATTTACCTTTAGAATTTATATAATTATTTTGGAATTTAAAGAAAGAGAAACGAAGTTTTTAATTAAATGAAAAGTTACGAAAAATAAGTTAAAGTGTCACTTTTCTCGAGACTTTTTTTATCACTCCCGATTTCATTTGATTGCTGTGATATATGTATGGGAAAATTTTTGGAACAAAATTCGAAAATATAAAAACGATTTTTCATTTCGACCAACAGATAACCCTCAGTGAATTTTTAAACCTAGGACTGTAAAAATGGTAAACTCGAAAAATAATTTGAGAGGCCTACTTTGAAAAGCCATAACTTTCTCTTCGGTTATCCATTACTTACACTGTAAAATGTACAGTAAAGTACTCAATGAGTACTTTGAAACGGTACCAAGAACGCAAGGTTTGGACATTGTTTACTGTTCACTGAATCGCAAGTGCACGGGTCGCGTAAGTAATAAAGTGGACTTGAGTCCAAGTATCGATCTCACAGATATTGTTGTAAATTTTATTTTAGATTATTAACCTTAACCGGAACAATAAAAACTTTGAATTTGAAAATTTTGAATTGAAAGTTAGACTAAAAATTTAAACTAAACGAAAAAAGGAAAAATTGATTTATTAAAACGATGAGATGAATATGTTAGAATTATGAATCCACATTAATCATATCAACCATGTATTTGACTTAAACATTTAATAACAAGGTATGAGTATTGAAAATCCGTGTTCCTATAGTTATTTATGTCCCCTTTCGAGCGATGCACAAACATCTTTTCCTACAAGAGACGAGCATATATTTCAATGACCAATCCAACATGTAGACAAAAACATTAACCAATTATGAACATTTTTTAGGATAACATGAAACATATGGGTATATTTCTATTCCCCGTCGAATTTCGTGGTAATTAATAAAGGTCTAATAAATTCCTACTCTTTTAAACATAAAAATTTATCACAAACATCAATAATTATGCGTCCACAAGATAATAAAAATATAATTAATTGTACCAAACTCATAAATTGCATAATATAAATATAAAGTCAAGACATTGAATCAATAAATTAATGCTTTATCACAATTCTAACAATAAAATTTCTAGCCTAGAAACATGGCAAAAGATAAATTGTAACAATGATAATTGGAGTTCATCACCATTTTCATCATATTGTAGAAGAATCTTCAATTATGCGCCAATTAGTTCATTGAGAATTCGACAGCCCTTCGGGATCACCTTTGACAAGTTTGGAACTCCTAATTTCATGCCCCAAGTTTGGTATATATAGATATTCATGAAAATTAGGTTACTTGGAGAGAAAGAATGCTGAATTTTGTGCAAAAAGCCCAACTGCGGCCCAGAATGTCTACCGTGCGACCTATGAATGTTGCGATCGCACGCCTCAGCATGTTAGCTTCAGTCAGCTTCAGTCGTCGATTTTTAAGGTCATGCGACCGTGCGGTATAATCAGGCGTGCCCACATGGTTTTACTCTGAATTGCAATTTTCGTCTTTTAAGTGCTACAAGTTGGTCCCTATCTTTTAATTGCACAACAAGTCCTCCAACTTTCGATTGATACAATCAAGTCCATGAACTTTTGATTTCTTCTTCAATTTTCTTCCAATTGACCATTTGATTAATTGCAATCAACTCTTGATTTTTACACTTTGATACTTTTATCATCCAATTGACTAATTTTGGCTTCAATTCCATTGTTTTCTCGATTTTGGGTTATTCCTAAAATATAAACAAATAACGACTACATAAATAGCAAATATTCTTAAACAAACACATAAAATCATACTTTTAAGATAGAAATAAGTGCATAAAATACACTTATCGTTTACTACCTTAAATCTATGCTCAAAATTGGAATTCTTGAAGGAATGAAGCATGAGGTGGCATAGGCTGCCCCCCAAACTTTGTATTACTCACCCTATCTATAGTTTACACCTCTTACTTGCATGTCAACCATCATCCACCTCCAACTTGAATAGATAATATCCTAATCGTCCCTTAGTCATGAAGCAAGCTCAAATCCTATACAAATGACTTCTTCTCCTTCTTTGTGCAACCAAGTCTCCCTATAAATACACAATAGTTTGAAACATAAATCACACAACTCAAAATTAAGGAAATAAATACTGTCGAAATGGTTCTTCAACTTCAAAATCCTAGGTAAGGATCTCATGCCAAAATCATGTTTCAATCCATTATAATTCATTCTTTTAATTGGCAAACAAGTTTTCTCAAAGTCCTTTATCAAACAATGTTTTGAGTCCCGACCCAGGCATCGACCCAGGAAAAGGAAAGGGTCAGTGGGTCAACCCGGTATATTAAGTAAAATTTCCATACTTTCTGTATTTTCAAACAACACCCATCACAACAATGTGAAACAATTCCAACCTATTTAGCAAAAAGTAATAAAGTTACCTGAAGGAGAAGCACATGAGCAAGGGGAATTAAACTCATGGGATTTACCAGGCAATAGAAGCCCATCAGAATTAGTGTTGGGAACAAAATTCAGGCTAATAACATGCTCTAAGATTTCCAAACTAGACCAAAATTACAATTATTTGTAATTGCTAATTACAAAATGAATGGTGTGTGTGTAAATGTAAATTAATAGACTACACAAATTTCCATTGTAACTACTACAACTGCTACATTATTCTTACATCCTGAATTTCCCAGAAGATATCAATTGTAACTTGGTATGAAATAGATTCACCATGTTAGCATATTGTAACTTGGTATCAGAGCCAGAAAAGAGGAAAAAAAAAGGGAACCCTAACACTTGTTGCACTGCAAGAAAAGCCAAGAACTCTCAGGTTCGGCTTTACCCAACCTCAAGCGACCCATGGCCGGCTAACCCACCCACCGACGACCACTCGCCAGCTTGCACCGACACCAGTAGCCTCTTTGAGCTCCGGCGATCCCTGTTTCTCGAGAAACAAGGGGCCGTTTTTCTTCCTTTTTGGCTGTTGCTTCACCTCCTTGTCCTCCTCTCTCACCCCGGTGATTTCTTCCGGACTAAGGTTAGTGGGTCCAGCCTCCTTTTTGATTTGGGTGTCTCCGGCAGTTTATTCTTGTGGTTTTTGGTTTTCTATCCTGCTGTGACCTGTGTTTATTGGAGTTCAACATTGTCATTTTGTAACTATAAAGGGTGAGAAATCGGAGGAGCAAACCCCAGTTTATCCAGAAACTATTCATGAGAGTTCACCTTCTATTCCTATGAAATTAGATGGCACAAACTATCGTGTATGGTCAAAGATATTGAAAATATACATTGCTGGTAAGGAGATGAAGCGTTACATTACGGGAAGAAAAGTAGCCCCGGCAGAAAATGACCTCAGTTTCGATAAGTGGGAAGCTGAGGATGCTCGAGTTAAGTCGTAGATCCTTAATTCTATGCCAACTAATCTGAAAAGTAGCCCCTGCAGAAAATGACCCCAGTTTCGATAAGTGAGAAGTTGAGGATGCTCGAGTTAAGTCGTGGATCCTTAATTCTATGCCAACTAATCTGATGGCTAACTTTGTTCAGCGTGGGACAGCCAAAGAGGTTTGGGATGTTGTTAAAAGAAGTTATCTCGATGTTTCCGACTCATCACATGTTTATGACCTAATGAAAAAGACATTTCAATTACATCAAGGGGGACGTCCTGTTATAGAATATTATACTGAAATGAATTCCCTCTTCATGGAACTTGATTATCTTAGGCCAAACAATATGAGATGTACCGATGATGTTGAAAGATTGAAGAAATGTAGGGCTGAGGAGCGGGTTTACATTTTTCTTGCAGGACTTGACCATAATTTAGATCAAGTAAGCAGTAGAGTCTTAGCTACTACACTCCTTCCCAACCTAGAGGAAGTTTTCTCTATGGTTCGTCGTGAAGAGCAGAGGCAATTAACAATGGGGACGAATACCCACTTAGAGTCATCTACATTAGTCACAAAAAGAACCAGTCCTCGCTCAATGGTTTCCACTCCAACCACCGAGACTTGCTCCTTCTGTCATGGGGTTAGACACACTGTTGATAAGTGTTGGAAGAAACATGGGTATCCAGAGTGGTTCAAACTCAAACAAGCTGAGAATAAAAATAAGAAATTTGCTCAGGGCTCTCTTGTGGACACTTCACCATGCACTATCTCTCATGTAGCTCAAGTATCTCCTCAGGAAGGTAATTCTGGTTTAGCACTAAACTCTACATCATCTGACACTTGGGTTATTGATTCAGGAGCCACTGATCACTTTACTTGTAATTCTTCTACTCTTAATTCACTAACTACTCCACGTGTTAGGACTGTTCAGGTCGCTAATGGAACTTCTGTACCCATTACTGGGCTGGGAACGTTTCTTTTTCACCCTCTCTCTCCATGTCCTCCGTTTTACTTGCTCCTACTCTTTCGAATAATCTTATTTCTATCAGTAGAATTACAAAACATCTTAACTGTTCAGTAACTTTTTGGCCTTCTCATTGTATATTTCAGGACATTCGAATGAAGAAGATGATTGGTACTGGTAGAGAAAGAGGCGGTCTCTATTTTTTGGAGGGAGCTGGAGAGTTGAAAATTGAAAGTGGCCATGGATTTCAAGTAGCTAGCGAAGCAACTCTTAGAGATATGATTCTTTTGTGGCATTGTCGGTTAGGCCATCCCTCATTTCGTTATTTGGAACATTTGTTCCCTAGGTTGTTAAACAGTATTTCTAGCTCTAGTATGCGATGTGAACAATGTATTTTTGCTAAAAATCATCGTGTACCGTTTAAAATCAATTTCAACCAAAGTTCTGTTCCATTTGCTTGTGTTTACACTGATGTTTGGGGTCCCTTTCCTACGTCATCTATTTCAGGGTATAAATACTTCATTTCTTTTATTGATGGTTATACTCGTGTATGCTCGACTTACCTGTTAAAGGCCAAGAGTGATGTAGTGCATGTGATTCCTCAATTCTCCAAGGTGATCCTTACACAGTTTCACACACAGGTTCAGGTATTCCATTCCGACAATGGCCGTGAGTTCGTAAATAAATCTCTCGAGAATTTCTTCACATCTCATGGTATTCTTCACCAAATCACGTGTGTCTACACACCACAACAGAACGGTATAGCTGAGCGTAAAAATCGGCACATCCTTGAGGTGGCTCGAACCTTATGTTTTACTATGCATGTTCCTAAGCGTTTCTGGGCAGACGCAGTCATGACTGCGGTTTTCCTTGTTAATAGAATGTCTGCTCGTATAATTGACTATCATGCTCCATTGAGGATGTTATCATCTTTCCATCCTATTCCATCTGGTCTAAACCTTTGTCCAAGAGTGTTTGGATGTGTGTGTTATGTTCATGTTCACTCCCACTTTCGTGACAAATTTGACCTTTGTAGCGACCGAGAATTTTCGTGATTTTATTCAAATAAATATTTTAAAAAGCGTGTCGCTTCAACCTTGCCCATCATTTAGTTATTTTATTTTTAAACGCGTGCTCGTCTAGCCAGTTAAGTGGAAAATTTAATTTATTCAAATACTTAGTCAAATTTTAATTTTTATCAAATATATTTCAATATCACAGTTTATTTTCAAAGTCCAAGTATTAATTATATTAAGTCCAAATTTCAACTGTTTTAGTCCAACCCAACTTATCGAGCCCAAATGTTTTTACCAGTCATTCAAGCCCATTTAAAAATCCAATAACTCAAATTCTTGGCCCAACTAAATCAACAACTTATTTTCCAAGTATTTTCATACACAACCATATTCACTTCCAAAAATTCTCACAATTTTCCATGAATCAAGATTTAACCTAATCTACCATGTTTAACACCTAAATCAACTATTAAATACATCCCTCACCTCTTTCCCCTTCGACATACCAGAGCCTCAATCACAGCAACTCGACGCCACTACCCCATCTTCTTTCATATTCAATCGAACTCCAAAATCCAATCTGCTACAATTCGACACAAACCCAAAATACTTACCATGATCAACCCATGCCACAATCAAGACTACCCTTATCTCAACCCAAGTCCCGGACTCACAGAATCATCCAATACCTTCGACTGCCTACTGCCCAACGAGTCGAGCCCCCACCACCGCCTTCCAAAACGATCGCTGCATTACCACCCACTTCGAAGAATCCAGAAAATTCACCCAAACAACCACAAGAAACCAAGATAAATGAACTCAAATGCCCACCTTGAACCGCCGGCCTTCATCGCCGGATTCACCGTCGGAGAAGCCCCAAACCCAACTTCAAACCCGCACCAAATCAACCCCAAATCAAACCCAAAGAAAACCCAAGATTCAAGAAGTTCATTTTCTTACGTCAACCACCATTTTATCGCCGGAAGTCACCAAACAGCAGCCTCGTTTTTTTGCCTCGGTTCGCACACAAACTCGCACCCAATCCTCTCAAAAACCTTAACCCCTCCCTTGCCGCCGTCCGCCACCACCTGCCGACGACGTTGCGCCGGCACACCGCCTGCTGCAGCACCGGTTCTTCCCCAATTTCGCCGCACCTCTGCCGTCGCCTCCCTCTCGTCTCTTCTCTGTATAACCGAATGTGAGAGAGAGAGAGAGAGTGATTTGGTTTTAAATTTACTTTTGTGAAATTTACATCTCAGCCCTTATGTTTCAAAAGTTATCTATTTCAGCCCCCAAGTTTGAAAAGTTATTCAATTCAGTCCCTTTTGGTTTCAAATCATCAATTTTAGCCCTTAAGTTTTAAATGAGTTTTAATCAGCCCTTTCATTTTGAAAATCAATTATTTCAGCCCTATAGTTTAATATTCGTTTTGAGTTTCAACCCAACTTTCAAAGTATTCATTCTAGTCCATCAACTTTCAAAGTATTCATTTTAGTCCGAGCTTTACACTTTTAAATTATTTCAATTCAACCCTCAAGTTTACTTTCATTTACAAAACTTTAATTTAAAGTTTCTAATAGAAATATCTTAAGGGCTAGACGAGACGCGAGATTTTCAAGAAAGGCTAGAATCATTTTTTTAAGCAAGTTCAGAAATATCTTAAGGTAGGTTCATTACTTCAAAAATCTTTTATCTTAAATGCGCAATATTAAGTGAACCCGTATTGTAAATTTATGCATGTGATTACGTAATTTATGAGAATTAATTGCCTTCGGGTCCAGATCCACATGCTTCGGGCATGAACCAATTGCCTTCGGGCCCAGATCCACATGCTTTCGGGCATGGACCAATTGCCTTCGGGCCTAGATCCACATGTCTTCGGGCATGAAAATTTATGATGTATGAGATCCACTTGCTTATTGCATGAGAATGAGAATTTATGAATTAAGTTGCATGATTATATGTGTTATTTACTGTACAGTTTATTTAATTTGCGCTGAACCTACTGAGTATTCCTATGAAATGCTCACCCCTATTTTTAAACTTACAAATTGCAAATTGCGGAGATGGTGGCGAATGAAAGGGCAGTGGCAACAAATAATAATGAAGCTATATTTTTTTAAAGTCACGATTTATGAATAGTGTCAATTTATTTATAGGTCATTATTTTAAATATGATATTTAAAGTCAAGAACATCGTCAATTTAATTATTTGTCGTTACTTTCTTTGAAAGTTAAGATTTCAACGTTTTATGCATTTATCAAATTTAATTTATTTACTGTTGAAATTTTTCACATAAATATGATGTTTCAAATTCAATTATTTTCCGCAATAAAATTAGATTTAAAGGAGAAGTGACGTCCTGAGCTTCACGAAATTTGGGGCGTTACAACCTTCGTGCTCTTAAGTGTGTTTTTCTTGATTATTCTAACTCCCAAAAGGGTTATAAATGCTTTCACCCCCCACAGGAAAATATTATGTCTCTATGGATATTGAATTATGTGAGTCTCAGTCTTCCTTTTCTGGATATGTGTCGTTGGTTCCTCTTCAGGGTGAGATTAATAGTAAAGAGGAGGAACGAGTATGGCTTGAAGAAAAGAAGTTTTGGATTACTGGGGGAAAGGGGGAGTCAGACACTGGGGGAAAGGGGAGTCAGACACTATCAAGAATGATAAATCACCTAGATTGTTTCAAAAATGCTATTCTAGGAGAGATAAGGGTATCATTGTCCCTTCACCAGACACTGATGACATTGGGCTCCCTCCATATTCAGATTCTCCTCAAGATGACCCTACTGTACCGTTGGACAATTCTTCTGAGAATGAAAATGAGGTACATAACTCTCATTTTGTCCCATCAATTCCTGCTCTTGATTCTAACCTTGCAGCTCCCAGTGAAGGCTAGAGATATCCCCTCCGTGACTAGAGAAAATCGAATAGGTTGTTATTCTATGAGTCCACTTCTAATGTTGTCTATCCCATATCTGATTATATCTCGTATCATCGATTATCTAAACCTCATCTTACTTTTGCCTATCAGTTGTCCTTTGTGTCTATTTCTAATCATTTTCAGGAAGCTCTTGAGGACCCTAAGTGGAAGTCTGCAATGGTAGAAGAAATGAATGCTCTCCAAAGAAATTCTACTAGGGAGATACTTGATCTACCTAAGGGCAAGAGAACTGTGGGGTGTAAGTGGGTATTCTCAGTAAAGTACAAGACAAATGGGCGTGAAGAGGTATAAAGCTAGACTGGTTGCAAAGGACTACACGCAAACCTATGGTATAGATTATCAAGAAACATTTGCTCCAGTTGCAAAAATGAATACTGTTAGAGTCATTTTATCTCTAGCAGTTATTCAAGATTGACAGTTAAGGCAATTTGATGTTAAGAATGCATTTCTTCACGGGGATTGGTAGAAGAAGTGTACATGGATCCACCTCTGGGATTTACACCCCCAGAGGGGAAGGTATGCAAGTTAAAAAGGGCTCTGTATGGTCTAAAGCAGTCTCCGAGGGTGTGGTTTGGTAGGTTGAGCTACTCAATGAAGGGGTATGGTTTTAAGCAAGCATTGGCTGATCATACTCTGTTCTACAAGAAAGATGGTGGAGACATCACTCTACTTATAGTATTTGTCGATGATATGATTATTACAGGTAATAATCACAGCGAGATTGAGAAACTTCAGAAGCACCTAGCGGAAGAATTTGAAATGAAAGACTTGAGTGCTCTAAAATACTTCTTAGGCATTGAGGTATCTCGATCCAATCAAGGGATCTTTCACTCCCAACGAAAATACACTCTAGATCTTTTAGTAGAAGCTGGTTACTTAGCGTGTGAACCTGTTTACACTCCCATTGAAGTAAACCATGGCTTGTCTATCTACCCTGATCAAGTGCCTACAAACAAAGAGAGGTATCAAAGACTTGTGGGAAGATTGATCTATTTGACTCATACGAGACCGGACTTGTCATATGCAGTCAGCGTGGTGAGTCAATTCATGCACAATCCTAGTGAAAGACATATGCAAGCAGTAAATCGTATTTTGGCCTACTTGAAATCTTCTCCTGGAAAAGGTATTTTGTTTCCTAAAAATGGACATCTTGATATTGTAAGTTACACTGACTCTGACTTTGCTGGAGCGAGATTGGATAGAAAGTCTACCTCGGGATATGTTTCATTCGTTGGTGGTAACCTAGTGACTTGTAGGAGTAAGAAGCAAAATGTTGTGTCATTGTCTAGCACTGAGGCTACCGTGCTCTACATTACGCAACCACTGAACTTACATGATTGAAGAATCTTCTTGGTGAACTTGGGTTCGGCCCAAACAAACCAATGTTACTTTTCTGTGATAATACAACTTCTATCGAGATAGCAAATAATCCAGTTCAACACGATCGAACAAAGCACGTTGAGATTGATAGGAACTATATCAAGGATAATCTTGATTCAGGAAATATTGAAGTCCCATATATCAAAAGTGCTGACCAACTTGCAGATATGATGACACATGCTGTTGCTAGTGGCCCATTCCATACTTCTCTATCAAAGTTTGGCATGTGTGATATATATGCACCAACTTGGGGGGAGAGTTGAATACTTATGTTATTTCTTGTACTTAAATAATAGATTAGAATTGTTAGGGACTAAATTGTATATCTTCAATTCTTGTATTTACTTTGTATATACTCTTTGGATGAAATAGATTCACCATGTTGGCATATTGTAACTTTATGATATAAACAACAAACATAAAAGCGTATTAAATACAAAACCACTTATACTAACACATTGTTTCAATCACATTTATTTCTGCAGCTTCAATTACAATTTGTTCACACAATTGACAATTCACAACATATGTTGCAATTGTAAGTGTCAAACATCTAATGACACCAATCATATATCCTAATTTAAATAAATTAAAGCTATAAGTTTCCAATGCCTTGGTATAGGGAAATGCATTTGCTATAATGTAGACTTAAACCTCAAAACAATGTCCAACAACACCCACAAGGTTCCAGACCCTACAGTGAAAATTTAGACACTAATTTGAGAAGCCGAAAGTTGGCAGAAAGGCCAACCCTGTGACTGGAAGAGCTTGGTAAAATTAACAAAGCATTCCATTCCCCCCTTGACAAAATTTTTTACAAAATTAGAAGAGTGCAATGAAACAGGCATGTTGTTTCTTTTACAAGGTACTGAAGATGTTATTCGGATTTGATATCCCCATTTTACTATAGCTTCTGTGAGTTTAAATACAAGTAAATACAGAAGACAAATTAAAAGCATGTTTGTCTTTGTTTTGGTGGCACAAAAGAAGCCAAAAATTGGCTTCACATACTTCCCGAAAAGCTAAACGAAAGCCCTTTTTTGCTTCTTTTGTAAAGCTTATACAAAGACACACATGGTCTAATGTGAATTAATATTAATTGAGAACCAAAGCACATGTGAAAATTTTACCAGTTAATCAAAATGAACTCCCT